>JAJTWR010000113.1:700000-1075000 GCA_021613335.1 Whitmania pigra
AATGCTCAAGGATCATCTCCTTCCTTTTTCTGAAGCAAAACAACATGAATTTCAGCAAGATAATGCTCCTATTCATGTTTCCAAGGCAACCAGAGCATTTTTCCAGGAGTCCAACATGCAAGTAATGGGCTGGCCCGCGTGTTCCCCCGACTTGAATCCGATTGAAAATGTCTGGGGACTTCTTTCAAGATCCGTTTATGGCAAGGGACAGCAATATAACACAGAAAATGAATTGAAAGCAGCAATTTGGAGCGCCTGGAGAAATTTGGATGAAAAGGTCATCAAAACACTTATTTTCTCCATGAAAAATAGGTGCATAGATGTATATCTAAGAAAGGAGGAATGACATCCTATTGAAACATTATTTCATTTAGTTTTAAATAAAAATTTTTGTCAAAATACTGAAATTCATGAGTTTTTATGTAACCTGTCGTAACAATATTTCTATGCCAAAAAATGGATTTTTGTGGGATTTGCGCTTAATTCTTGATCAAAGTGAAAAAAAAATACGAGTAATATTCTTTAAGGATATTATACAGTTCTTGTAAATTTGAGCTTCGTACGATAATTTAAACTTAAGTTATTACAAAAAATGGGGACTGTCGTAACATTTTTTCTAGCACTGTACTATTGGCTGGTAATTACTGCTTTCATCCTCGAAGCCTCTGAAAGCTAAGCCTTGACGACCAAATGTGCAAACTACATCAACCAATATTTTAACAACTTCAGTGTTATATGCTAAAATTCTTTCGTTTTCTATCATCGTTTTACGTTTGTATTTGTCTAACAAAATGTCAACATGTCATGTAATGACAATAGTCAGCAACGGCTGCCTTGTGCGATTCAGAAGAAAAATGATGAAAGTAAACAAAATCACCAAGACAACAAAATATCCAACCAATGGCGAATTTAATTTAATACCAAGAGAGATGGGCGTCTGCGGCCATTATTTTGTTTTAAATATTTGTTGTAACTTTAAATCCTAAACCTTATAAAAATTATTATAATATGCATTTAAATTTTGAATTCTAATTTTCCCAACTTATTTCAGTCTGTTCTAAGTGGGGGACAAGCTGTCTCCCCTTGCCCCTCAAGGGGCGTCTCTGGCTGCCGTTGCTGTTATTGTTCCATGGCACGCTTTATTACATACCAGTTTTAAACATTCTCGTTCATGACTAAACGTGACTGAAAAAAATGTGATGGGCGAATTATAATATATTAGTTATATGTTGGACAATACATGTCAATATTTTTTAGAAATAATACCCCTGTGGATTCTTTTACACAAGCTGATGTTGATGATGGAATTGTATCTTACATCCAAACAGACTTTTCAAGCGCCATAGATTATTTAACCGTTGCTTTGCAACAAATTTCAGAAGAATTTGTGACAATTAAAGTATCTGTCACTCCTATTCAAAGCATAAACTATACTTCCCCAAGGTTGAAGCCAGGCGAAAAATTGATTTTTACAAGCGTTTGGCTTGATGCAAGAAAACTTGCTTATCAGACAGATTCTGACCCTATTTACGAAGTATTCAAATTGCCCACTCAAGGAGCGTTAAAGTTAGAAGTAAGTGTTACCTTTGTATTTTAAATGAATGAATTTTAAATAGTCATAATGGACGAATGGGTTACTTGCCTGCATACGGCGGTGGTCGCAACAGTCGTAATGTGTCGAGTTCGAAAACCTAGCCTGCACTGGAAAGGGCGCTATATAAATGGTTACAAGAAGCGTCTCTGGCGCTATATAAATGAAAAACAATTACAGTTACAATAATATTATAAATGATTTAAAAAAAAACAAATATTTAGTAATGTTGCAGAGAGTAATGACTAGCTTACCTTAAAAAAGGAATGAGTAAAATGTTTATTTAATATTAAATAAATAAAAACCGTTTAAGTAATAAACAAAGTTATCTAATATGAAATTATGTTTCCCTTCTTTTCTATTATTTCAAAACATCTTTTGTCCATCTACAAAATTAATTTTTTTATAAAGTCTGCTTCCAGCTGATTCCAGGCAGTCTTGATGGCATCTTCCAACTCTGATTTAGACTTTAATTGTCTTTCATCTTTGTAAACAAATCTGGACAACTTATCCCAAGCATTTTCAATAGGATTAAGGTCAGAGAGGGAGCTGGCCAGCTCAAGACCCTCATGTTTCTTTCTTGGCAAAAACTCTTTATCAGTTTGGATGTATGGATTGAGGCATTAACTTGTTGGAATACAAAATTAGCGCTTTACGTCTTTCTAGAAAAAGGCAGGAGATTATTTTGAAACACTTTAATATAATCGGCCAAATTTTGTTTTCCTTGTAGAAACGCTAGATTATTGACTCCATCATGCGTAATTCTTGCCCAAATCATGACTGTTCCAGCTCCATGATTTCTACTGAAAAATGACTCCTTCTCTTTTCTGAGGTCATGCCAATAAAACTGATAACCATCGGGTTCATCTAGATTGAATTATTTTTCATTAGAAAAAATTACATTGGTTCAACCTTGTTTGTCTGATAATGCTGCTTTGGCCCACAGAACTCTGGCATCTTTGTGGTCTCTCTGAGTAAAGTCCAAAGTAGATGAGCACTACGAAGCATGCTGTGCGACTAGAAGCAAAAAGTAGACGGAAGTGAAGCAAACATAATTACTTGAAACCAGCGAAAATTTAAATAAAGTCTAATTAAAAATCATTAAAGTAATTGACTCCGATTTTTGTAAATCTATCTGTAGATGATGACCATACTCCATTTAATGGTGGCCAGTTCTTGGCCATTCAGATTAAACTGCTGATCAATCTCTAGCAATGCAATTTTCACTTTTTATTAACCTCATAAAAACATCATTACGGACAGAAGAGTTTTGAAATACTTTTGCAATAATTTTTTTAAGCTCAGGAACAAAATTTGATAACTTATCTTCTGTTGATTCTTCAACAAAATCATCATTTTCCTCCTCTTGAAAGTCTAATTCTTCAGTTACCTCATCTTCTATGTTTTCCTTTTCTCATCTAATTTCCTGACTTTTGTGTAGGACATCACAGACAACCAAATGAATGGCATGTTCTAGCAACATAGAGAGGGTTGGTGTCACGACCAAATTTCATCATAAGGCTACAACGTCATCATCCAAAATCTTACAATATATTTTTGTAAATATATTAACAAATTAATAAAACAATACTCTGAAGTAATAAAAAATTAGCTACATGGTAATGTTTAAGCTTAAATTTGTAAAACCCGGGTTTCGGGTCCACAAAATCTATGAAAAAGCCCGGGTTTCGGGGAAACCAGGACGAAAACACTAATACATCAATTATTATTGATTATTACGAATTAACGTAATTGAAGATCAATTTCAATTTGCCAGCTATTTATTATTAGATTATTGATTATTTGATTATAGTCCGCATAACTGAGATAATTTGGAGATTAGATTATTGGATAGCAATGACTATAAATAGAATGTTTGTTGGAGAGGTGCAAAGGACTATAATCAAATAAATAAATAGAGGCGCGAGTTTTGACAAAATTTTGTATTTATGCTCAGTTATTTTCAGTCTTAGTTTGAAGTCGAAGTCGACAATAAAACGGAAACAAAACTCAGAATCGCGTTTGTTTGCATAAAACAAAATGTAGTTAAATATTAACAGTCGGGGATTTAATTTGAATTTGCATTCGAAGTATAAAACCTTTTACTATAATTACTTTGTTTACCTTATGTAGGGAAAGGAACCTTTCGAAATTGGCAAGTTAAAAGATCAGATAACGTGTAAAAATTGACCGATTATTTTTCATCCGTCATTCTAAAACAGTTGAAATTGTTGTCCCTGATTATTAGTCTGTTCATTGTCATATTGTTATGATTAATAGCGATTAATTGACATTAAACATTTTAATTTTAATTTAAAGTTTTGATCAATATTTAGACAGGTGTTAAAGGTTTTGTTGGACATCCGATGAGTGAATATTGTGACCAAAATGTACCAAGAAAGAATATTACATCCAATTGTTTTAAAAATATGTCTCGAGAAGTTCAAAAAAGTTTAACAAACTTGCCAAACACTCCAAATACATATTTTACTTTTCGTCACAGTGATATTCTGTCCAAGAGAATTTCATATACTGCAGGTCCTACTCAACTATTGAAACAAAAGGATCATGTCATTTCAAATCATATTACAGATGATTTCGATTTTGCTTTGAGTGCTCCTAGGACTCAGCGAATATTTGTGAATTTTAAAATTCGAATTGATATTTCGTCACTAAATTCTAATCAAACACTTGTGGAAATGTTATCAAAGCCCAATGAAATCGATTCAGAAGGATTAGAATCTGAGTCAGACCATGCGGATTCTTTGTCCACGCCAAATGATCTTAATGATAGATTGAAAATAATTGGGTCCATCATTTTTGTCGCGATAATTTTTGCGGCCGCTTTTATTGTTTTTAAGTATATCAAATGTTATCGGAAGAGAAAATGTCAAAAAGAAAAAGACCGCCTATTTAAAAATGTAACTAATAAAAACGAAGGCAAAGGCCATGTCCTGAACGAATCCAATTCTTCAACTTCTTACCCTACCGCTAGTAAAGAACAAATTACAGAATTAATGGATATAATAAACGAGCCAAATTTAACAAACACATCGGGTTCACCTCCTCATGCTGGAGACATTAATGGCATAACGAAACACATATCCAGGGAAGATTGTAATAAATTTTCTAACGAGATCAGCGAAGAGGTCGACAAATCACTCTCAAAGAAAAATAGTAACAGACAAAGTCGTCTTTTCGATTGGAAAAAAATTGATCCGGAGTTACTTCAACATTGTAGGAAAACAACACCAGTTTTGCATACAAACCAATATTGGGTATGAACTTAAAAGCAATCCAATCATTATTTGAAATTAAACATCAAACATTTTTACTAGAACTAGTTTTTAATTCATGCTTTTAATCAGCATTTTTATGTCTTCGTATTAAATTTACACCTCCATAAAAAAATTGTGAAATTTTGAATAAGAATGATTTCAAATCCATAGGATTTAATAATTTGGGACATACATGTATGGCAGTTGGAAATCTGTACTAATTAGACTAATTATATAAAGCAAAAACAATGAGATCAAGATGGCGGTTTAAATTTTATTACCGTATTTTCACCAAATAAACACGCAGACGAATTTAACACGCGGACGAATATAAGACGCAATTTTTCCAATTTATGTAAAAAATCACTTATAAAACACGCAAACGATTATAACACGGATTTTGTTTTTGGCTAAAGAAATTTAACATTTAAATTAAAATTATATATATTAAAATATTAAATTGAAGCAGTTTTTAATATATAAAACAATCAATTTTAAAAGTTGTCAAAAAATCTTCTGTTCAACGTAAATGAGGTATTGGTAAGCGAATGGAGAAAGAAGGAATGCTTGCTTGAGAAACTGAACCTGAGAAAACGTGCATGCCTTGTCCAAAATGCGAAATGGCCAAAGTTAGAGTCTGATCTAAAGCTATGGGTCTTAGAACAAAGGAAGAGAGCTTTCGACATTCCCGCTAGGAGAACAGTGGAAGCATCTGGTGGCAATAACAACAAGTGGTCACGAACGAATATGTTTCGCAGTCATACTTGGATGCTCTGCGGCTGGCACCAAGTCAAAACCAATATTGATTTTCAAGAGACAATGCGAAAAATTTTCAGCATGAAGCTCTGGATTCAGAAATGTTCTCAACTGAGGGGATTCTCTTCAAAGAGCTCGCGGTTGATCATGGATGCAATGACTGCTCATAAAGAAGAGTCAGTTAAAAAGATGCTCAACTTAAGCGGATGTCACATTGAAATCATCCCGGCTGGTCTATCATCCAAACTGCAGTTACAAATCATTGAGAAATTGACAGATCTGAGAGGGAGGAATGGATGCAGAATGACACACACACCGTCTGGACGAGACAGGAAGGCCTTGTATTCCGAGGTATGCACGTGGGTTGCACGAGTATGGAACAAAGTGTCGCAGGATTTGATTCTAAGGAGCTTTAGAAAGGCTAGAATTAAGTCTACAGAAAAGGAGTGAAGTGAACTAGCCTGCGATCCGGCATGAGCCGAAAATGAATATGAAGACTCAACGACTTTTGACGGATTTGAAGGCTTAGCTGATGATGAGGAATAATTATTGGTCTTCTGATTGATTTTTTGAATGTGCATTACGTCTGTTAATAAATTGTTTAAAAACTTCAAAAAACTGGTTAACGATTCATGAGCTCGCTGCAATTGACCAAAATTGGTCACGAATCGCTTCGGTATTGCGTTCTCTCTCCAATTCTCCCTCGAAACTATTTTTATTTTAAGATTTGCCTAAACTTCCTACTTTGGAATGCAGATTGCTCACGCATAATCATTTGTAAGACAAAAGTGAAGCAATACTTCAAAGGGCGATAACGAACTCGTTAACCAATTCCAAACAAAGGTTTTCGCTTAACGAGTCTCTGTGTCCCATAACTCTCTAAATGCGGAAATAACATATTTTAAATGTACAAATCTTAAGAGACATTTTAAAACATTTTGAGATCAATTCTTGGAGTAGATGATGAAGTTAAGCAGATGTACCATGCTGTGAGATACAGCTTCACTGGAAAGTATAGCATTGTTGAGGTCCAAGCAATTATAACATGAAATTTTATGAGATTTTAAGGTTAAAGTTGAATAATTATGACAAAAATAAATTAGTACAACACACCGCAAGTTTCTTATAGTTGCCATCAATTAATTTCAGCTAAATTCAAGTTGACGCCCCAAAATTCGAGAGCCATACAATGCAATGATTAACGTGACTGCTACTGCCACAGGCTGTAAGCATATATCGGAAGTTCTTTATGCAATGCATTAACGCTCAACCAATTATAAGCAATTTAAAATAAAAAAAATATTCTAAAACTTTTACAAAAAAGTACAATACAAAAATACAAAAGTCTGTGCTATCATTTAAATTTTTTATTTTTGTTGGTCGGAATCAAATTCATGTAAATTTAATCTAGCATAACACGCATACGATTATAAGCACGCATAGGGGGGGTGCATGGTAAGTAAAATCGAACATAACACGCGTGTAATATGGGTGAAAATACGGTAATTTGCATCAGAAATGATTAATAACTTCATCAGCTTTTCAAGTTATAGTAACTAGAAAAGTACATAAACGTATATGCTAATCAAAATACATGCTTGTCTACATCATAAACTATTTACAAATATACCTAAATCATTCATCTGCATTCGCTCAGTTTCAAGAAGTATACAGTATACAGAAAATATCAAGAAAGAAAACTAATAAAATAGATTATCATTATTATTAAAAGAGGGTTGCATTGCGTTCTTTTTTCTTTGGCAAAATTACAAATTACATTGTCAAAGTCTGTAATATTAGACTCAATAATGAGTCCAGTCAAGTTATTCAGGCGATCCTGATCCATGGTAGACTTGAGGTAACTTGAGGTTCTGTTTTAGTCTGATTATTGTATTTAGTTGCTGTTTGTTTCTTTTGCATTTATATTCGTGCTTCGAATAATCGCCTTTTAAATATTTGAGTCTTGATTTGTTGTTTCGATTTGCTTCTGCCCGATAAACGACTTGCTCTCGATAGTTAGAAGAGAAGAACCCTGAATGTCCTAAGCAATGTTCTCTCTACAATGTTTCCACTTGACAAGAATACGCCGAGCGGCAGTTTCCAAATGTTGCGAAGTGATTTTTAATAAAAATAATGGGTCATGGTAAATTTAATTCCGAAAAATTCATCGACAGAACATTCAACCCGGAATATTCATCGCCCCATAATTTATGAGAAAAAGTGGTTGTATTTATATATTTATGTAGATAATAGCCCACTCAAAATAAGGTGTATAAAGAAATTGCATGTACAATATGTAGCAACCAGTTTTTGGAAATAAAATGTAAGTAAAAAATCAAATAATTTATTAATAACATTCAGCTTCCCCTTAGCACATGATCGATCACTCGACACCGCTCTGGCTTCACACATGATCATTAGGGTAGGTCGTCAAAAACATTTGACATAAGAATACAATGTTTTTTTTCGAAAATATTTTTTGTCTTCTATTGCCACCAGCGGTTCAAAAGTTACCGTATTGTTGGTACAAGAAATCTGGCCGAAGGCATCAATACATTTTTATGATTGCAGAAATGTATTTTATATGCCATCCCCGGTTTACGTAAACATTGAAACGAAGCTCGTGGCGCTTGATTAAAATTCGAAGCATCGTATTAGTGCATAAATTAGTAATTTCACAAACTCTGTTGCAAACTAATTGGGTGCGTTCCCGTGCAGCTAGAAAAAGGGGACCGATTTCTCCGCTAATTATTTTTTCAACAAAACTGTTGCTAATAAAATCCCAGAACATTATTGTCAGTGTCCTGACTATTTATTTATGTTATTTGTTGTATTTGCTTTTGGGTTGTTAATTTGTATCGCGTAGGTGGAATGAATGTGAAGTGGCGTGTCTGTCGTCTGCCTGGAACCGCGCGATGCGCTGATTGGCCGCGCAGTTATACATTTGAGCATGTCTAGGATGAAGGCTAACAAGTTTCATTATTTTTAATTACTAACACTAACTAAAGTCCGAATCATCTCTGTTATGCAAAGGACTATAATCAAATAAACAAACAAACAAACAAAAAGACAGAATAGCTAAAAGTGGACAAGAGGTTGTTGTTGTGTAGAGAGCGGAGCAGAGCTATTCATTTTCAGTTGTGGCGGTTGACAATTTGAATTTGAATTCTTGCAAAGCTTTGTTTTCTCTTAATATCAGTATTTCTAAAGTTTTATTTAAATCAATTCATTACTAGTTATTAAATTTTAAATTTTAGTTTAGAAATTTTGAATATTTTAGAAATTTTATTTCATTTAGCTATGGAGACGATGGAATCGACCATTGTCGACAATATGGAAGGATTCCATGTTGTTGAAAATAGGAAACGTAAGAGGATGTTATCAACTTCCTCTAATATTTCGGATAATTCAAATTCCAAATCAATTTTTACAAAAGACTTTTTCAAGACTGATATTAGGAAGCTGAACCCAATCAAGGTTCAGAACAAGGTTAGTAAAATTTTAGGCAGAACAGATGTTAGGATCATTTCCAATAATGATCTTCTTATTGTTTTTGCCAAGAATAATGGTGAGATAATTAAGTTATCTCAGATAAATGAGTTTGACGGTATTTCGGCTACTTGTCCGTGTGGCGGCTAAGCCGAAATATTGTATTGTTGGCGTTCCAGTTAACGTCGATGATAACACAATTAAAGAATGTGCTGGTTGCGTTAGTGCAACTAGACTAATTAAAACTGTTGAAGGACAGAAGATAACCACATCAGTGGTTATTCTTTCCTTTAACAATAATAAGTTTCAAGATAAAGTTAAAATAGGATATTTAACTTTTAAGGTTAAGCCTTTCATTAGTGACCCAATAAGATGTTTTAAGTGCAATGGCTATGGGCACATAGCCATAAATTGCAACAATAAGGCTAAGTGTCCCAAATGTTTGGGAGAGCATTCTTTTAAAGAATGTCCCAATCAGGAACTACAAATTATGAAATGCGCTACTTGCAACAGCTCCAGTCATTATACTGGACAAGCTGTTTGCCCTCAGCGCAAAATAGCTAAGGAAGCTATTTCTATTAAAGTTAATAAGCATTTAAGTTATGCTAAAGCCCTTACGGCTGCTAAAAATAAGATTGAGGGGGTTCAGCCTGCTCCCTCTACTAAGATTGCAGAGGTTTCTCAGCAAACCTCTGCTGTCAATCAAACTTTGCAGGCTGAAATCTCTCAACCTAATAAGTTAATAACCAAGAAAAAATCAAAAAAATCTAAGAATAATAACAAAAACAAAAATAAAAATAAGAATGAAAATCAAGTATCTGTCGAGAAACCTGCGGAGAAACAGTTGAGTATCTCCACTTCTTTCCTTGGCAGATTAATTACAAAAATTTCTGAACAGATGAATATCAGGTTTCAGGGAGGCAACAAGGAACAATTCTTGGATGTCCTTAGTCACGTCTGCATGTTAGCTTTTGACTGTATGCAGGAGGATTCTGTGAATGAAGATGTCCGTTTAGCAACAAAAGCAAGTTTAGCCTCATCCTCAGTTCGTCATGGATAATGCCATAAACATTATCCAATGGAACTGCCAGGGAATCAGTTCTAAATACGGTGAATTCGCTTCCTTTTTGAATTCATTAAAAACTTTACCCGATATTATCTTGCTTCAAGAGACTTTTCTTAAAAGCAAGAATATTTTTAAACTTAAGGGCTACCAAGTCGAAAGATTCGATCGTCCTGATGATGTCTTGCATGGCGGCATCCTTACTTGTGTAAGGGAAGGTTTGTCATATAGTACAGCTGTGGTATGTGAGGATCCTCAATGCCAATCTACCACGATCTTAATGAAATCAAGGCAGCTCAAGATTGTCAATTTTTATGCACCTCCTGGGAAAATGTTTTCTAGAGATGCATTGGAAACTGTTTTGAGTCACCAAGATGCTATTGTATGCGGAGATTTAAATGCCCATTCTCCCATTTTTGGAGCTAGTCGCTCCGATGCGAGAGGTAGGATTGTGGAAGATTTGGCACTAAACTTGAACTTGGTCATTTTAAATTCAGGTGCGGTTACACACATAGCCCACAACGGTAATCCATCACCCATTGATGTTTCATTGGCCTCTCCGCATTGGGCGGCCAAGACTACTTGGAAGGTCCTCCACTCAAGCCTTGGCAGCGATCATCTCATCATTCAGATGACGATCAATGACAAGGCTTTATTCGAGGACTTGAGACCATCGACAATCAACTTGAGGTCACTCAACTGGAACTCTTTTCAGGTTAAGTGTTCCTCTCTCATTCACCAGGAGCTACCATCTAATGACCTGGAGGAAAACACGAAATTTGTCTCTGACTCCATCGCAAGTGCAGCCTTAGACAGCTCTTCTTTTTACAAGGGAAGACGTAAGAGGCCTCTCGTTCCGTACTGGAACAATGACTGCAAGGAGGCCGTCATAGTCAGAAATAAAAAGAGAGCTGTTTTTCGGCGACTTCGTTCGGAGGCGAGTCTAGAGGAATACAAGAGGGCTAAGGGTCAAGCTCAGTGGACCATTAAGAATGCGAAAAGAGAATACTGGCAAATGCATTGCTCTGGTTTTAATGGTTCAACGGGTGTTGCTGCTCTTTGGAGATCCATTAAGGGGATGAATGGCAATCGCACAGATCCACGAATCCCTCCAATTGCCTCTCTCTCTGGCGGTCCACTTGGAAACTCAGAGAAAGCAGGCATGCTCGCCCGAACCTTTGCACAAGCTAGCAGTAATGCGAACCTTTACCCACTCTTCGCACATGTCAAAACTACGTTCATGCTGTCTCCGGAACTTTTTGTGCCAGAGGACTCTCCCATGTCTGATCCCATAAGTATCTCTGAAGTCTTTGATGCACTACGGAACTGCGGGAACACTTCCCCAGGTCCTGACGGCATCCATTATGAGATGATTAGAAGGCTCCCAAGCACCAGTCTCAAAGGGATCGTGGCCCTCTTCAACCAATCCTGGTTATCAGGAACGGTTCCCTCATTATGGAAGAGAGCTACGGTCGTCCCAATCCCTAAGAAAGGGAAGCCTCCTGCTCTTCCTTCTTCCTATCGGCCTATCTCTTTGACCTCCACTCTCTGCAAACTCCTGGAGAGGGTGATTGCTACGAGACTCCGGTGGTTCCTAGAGAGCAGAGACCTGTTGAATCATTATCAAGCGGGTTTTAGAAGAGCTCGTGGCTGTGTGGATCACATAGTCAGACTGACAAGGGACATTGCTGCATCTTCGACCAAGAAAAGGAAGACTCTAGGAGTTTTTCTTGATATGGAAAAAGCATTTGATATGGTTTGGAGAGAGGAGATCATTGATCAACTTTCAAGGATGGGAGTTAAGGGGAGACCCTTAATGTGGATTCATAATTTCCTCCAGGATAGAAGTATCCAAGTGAAGGTTGGATCGTCTCTCTCCGAACCGGTTGTCTTAGAAAATGGTACCCCACAGGGCAGTATCCTTAGTCCACTTCTTTTCATCATCATGATGAATTCGATGCCAGAACCTTTGAATGGAGTCGAGCTGTCTATGTATGCTGATGACATTGCTCTCTGGACGGTCGGGACGTCCGTAGAAGTAATGACAGCGAAAATGCAGAAACAGCTTGACATTATGGCTAAGTTTCTTACTGATAATGGTTTTAAGATATCTGCAGCTAAATCACAAGCAGTTCTTTTTTCAGAATTCCCGAACCGGACGATGAATGAAAGTATCAGATTAAAGATTGGAGTGGAGGTGATTCCTCTGTCTAAAACAGCCACCTTTTTAGGAATCGTCTTGGACGAAAGACTAAACTGGTCGGCACATGCAGAGTTCGTCAAGACTCGGTGCTTCAAGCGACTCAACGCTATGAAAGCCATTTCAGGCAGTTCTTGGGGGGCGAACAAGACCTCGCTCCTCACTGTTTACAGAGCCACCATTCGCTCTGTTTTAGATTTTGGTTGTGAAGTAATTGACCTGGGGTGCAAGCAGATCAGAGCCATCTACGACAGTATTCAGTATCAGGCGCTGAGGATCTGTTGCGGTGCCATGAAGGGCACAAGTGCCTCGTCTTTGCGGGTAGAGTGCGGTGAGCTTCCTCTCGACCTCCGTCGTAAGAAGCTCATGGCGCACCACGCCCTCAGGTCTTTTGCTACAAATAACGAACTTGTTAAAGATGTATATTTCTTTTCAGACTTTTGGTCCCAGGCTAAAGTGAGGCTCCACTGCAGAATGAGACTTCGAGGCGAAGAGCCCCCGTACAAGAAAATCGAGTCTGTCATTCCAGCAGATCTCCTGGAAGACGTCAGGGAAGAACCTCTCAGATGCCCTCCATGGAGTCTGAGAAAACCGACTATCGATACCTCGACCCTCTCCTTCGAAACTGACAATCCTTTACGGATGTTGGTTTCAAGGGAGAAAATAGAGGATCTCCAGGGCAGCCTCCTCTGCTACACGGATGCCTCTAAGTCTGAGGACAACAGGGCTGGAATTGGGATTTATATTCCAAAGAAAGACGTCAGAATCAGCATCAGGACGTCGAGTCACAGCTGCATCAGTTCCATAGAATTAGCAGCCATTGAGCGGTGCTTGCAATTTGTCAAGGAAGCTTATCGAGAGGAATTTTTTGACATTGTCGTCCTAAGCGATTCGCTTAGTGCACTAGAGGCACTAAAGGACGGCAATAATTATGATACTGATATTAAAAATTTACAAATTCTTATTTCAGATATTCAAGGAACTGGCAGAAAGGTCACTCTCATCTGGGTCCCTGCCCATGTTGGTATCCCTGGTAATGAGAAAGCTGATACCCTGGCTAAAGCAGCCACAGCAAGGGATCAGATAGATTACCGGATCCCGGCGTCTATCAAGGATGTCAAAAGGATTGTGGCTCGCAACATCCTCCAACAATGGCAGACCAGATGGGATGAAGATCCTCGAAGCCAACATTACAAGTCCATAGAGAAACAAGTGTCGACGAAGAGCAAGTTCCAATGTGTCTCAGGGAGGAAGGAGGTTCTCACCTCCAGACTCCGAGTTGGAAAGTGTGCTCTGAATCAGCACTTGTTTCTCTTCAAACGTCACACCGATGGGAAGTGTTCCACCTGCCCTCAGGAAGACGAAAATGTGCAACATTTCCTCATGGAATGTCCAGCCCAGTCTGTCCTGAGGAGAGAAATTAGAATGGCCACAAATCTATCCGATATGAGTTCTATGCTTAGCAATCCAGCAAGTGTGGACATCATTTATCGGTGGATTTCCAAGAACAGACATGACTTACTTTAAGCCATTTACAATTTTACTTTCTTTCATTATTCTAACACGTTTCATTATTTTTTCATTATTCTAACACGTTTCATTATTTTTAATTACTAACACTAACTAAAGTCCAAATCATCTCAGTTATGCAACGGACTATAATCAAATAAATAAATAAATAAAGACAGAAGAGCTTTTTAGTCGTGAAAGCTCGGAGAGTGTGTGGGTGTGAGAGAGAGTGTGAGTCGAGAGTGGCAGACGAGTTTTGGATAGATTTGAGATAGACTGTTTTTATCGAATTTTGTAATTAATTGTTGTGGGCTTCCGATTGCTTGTACATTTTGATTGATTTTTAATATATTTCTTCCATTATATCTGAATCTTGTGTTGTCATTTCGATAAGAATCGGCTCGTGTAGACATATCCCGAATATACAGGAGAAAGAACCTTTACATTGGCGCAGTCGACAGGATCGGGAATTTCTGTCCAGGGAGCTGATTCAAGATCGAAAGTCAAGATTCGCGAGAAGACGCGGGGGAAGCAGCGGAGTCAATCGGTCGTCTGCCAGTTCAGGAAGAAGACAACAAGGGAAACCAGGTCAACCATCGGTGAGAGTTTTTGTTGCATTGATTGCCCTGCGTTAGATTTCGATAAATAAGTATGACGGAAGCGTTGGAAGCTTCTGAGGTTTATGACGAAAGTTTTGAATGTGAAGCTAGAGTCCAAAGCCGGATGTCGGGGGTAATGGTCGAAAAGATTCGTGGGACGGGATCGCGAGGAGGACTGAATTGTTAGTTGGGGCGTTGGACGAGCGTTTGTTAGAGGATAGAGAGATTTGAAAATTCAAGAGGAGAGAGAGATGCTTAGAATGAAGATGGAGTTTGAGCATGAAAAACGGAGGTTGGAGCAGGAGCGGGAGTTGGCGATTATGAGGATGAAGTTGGAGGATGAGCGTATGAGAGACGAGAGAGCCGATAGACTCAGAGAGCGGGAGTTGAGTTTGACAAGAAATAGCGTAGATTTGATGAATTCGACTTTGACTGTTTGAACAAATCGTTTTAAGGATGCGCTTAAGGAATTGGTGGGCGAGTTTCCTAACGACCCAGCCGCCATCCCAGGTTATTTCGAGTATCTCGAAAATCAGTTTCTGTCATATGAGGTTGATGAGGACGTAAAGCCCAAAATTTTGCAGGCGAATCTTAACGCTAAGGCACGTTCTTTGATGGGGCGCATGATGTTTAAACAATTGAATGATTATTCATTGTTGAAAGAAGCTTTGCTTCGAGAATTTCGAATCAGTCCCATCCTTTTGAGAGATCGTTTTCTTTCGTTGAAGAAGAAACACGACGATACGTACTCTTTGTTAGCATCCGAATTACATGTTGCGTTGACTTATTATATAAAGAGTCGAGGTATCGATAAGGATTTCGATCAACTCGTTAGTCTTTTAGTCGCCGATCGGTTAAAGGAGCTGATGCCTCCTAATTGCGTCGATTTCGTACTAGCGCAGGAGAGAACAAGTTGGTTAGACCACGAGGAACTCTCCCGAGTAGTCGATAATTTTATGGCGTCACATGACAATGATTGTCAACCGATTAGATATACGAGTCAGAAGTTACTAAATACGCGAGATAGATTGTTCGATAATAAGAATAGTCCTCCGATACTCATCGTAAATTATAAAGATAGGGATACCCGTTTGGGTTTATGTTTTCGTTGCCACGAAAAAGGTCATTCCATTAAGCATTGTAGGACACAAAAATCCTTCGAACCTCCCGTCGATTCATCTCGCATAGGTTGCTGTTCTGCTGACCGAAATAACGTCGTACCGATTGATACTGACGCGATCGTTCCCAAGGTATCTGACACTGTATACGTAGAAGCAGAACAATTTTATTCGAGGTCGTATCGAGAAATCTTCATAGATCAATTGCCACCTCTTTCGGCGTTGATTGACGGAGGAGCGGAATTGTGTTGTATTAGGGAAGATTAAGCCTTTAAATCTTATCCCTAGTAAAACGATAGAGATCAAAGGTTTATTTGATGAACCGCTGAGAGTGGGGTATATGAGGTTATCAGTGAAACCTCGGAGTGACAGTGGCAGCATGAAGGTTAGCGCATGGTTCGCGGTGATACCGCAAATGACTTAGGAGGTTATAATAACCCCAATCGTAGCGGAATCATTGGATTCAATTGTGAACCGTAATGTTGTCGAGGGGGGTTTGGATACAAACTCTTTTGCGAATTCCCACGGTGCTAATGTGACTTGCGATAAGTCGAGCGCAGTTGCAAAGCCGGAGAATTTAATGTCAGTCGTGTCTGATGACACTGAGTGTTTATTTGATACACTCTTTGATGATGGTTCGGGTCCTTTTTTAGATGATTTGTTTTCTGAGAAGGCCGACGTAGATGGGACGGATGAGTCTTATCTTAGCGGTCGTGCCGACGAACCCTATCTGCTAGTGGGTTCTAATCTTTCGGGTATCAACGATCAATTGGTATCTGCGAATTTGGAGCAGGAGGTGGGAATTGTGACCGTTGATGCGGTCCAGCTTCGCCTAACTCAGATTTACAGAGTTTGAAATATCTCTTTGATTCTTTTTATCAATACGATAGGTCTTCGTGCCGGAGGTTCAGACCAGTGGATATTCGAGAGTCCCGAATGCGTGTCAGATTGGAGAGGGAGCATGATGTACCTTATTCAGGGCACTTGGCCTCTAAGTCAATACGACAGCGTGTTCATAGGAGCTTTTTGCTTCCCGAGGAGAAGAATCGCATTCAGATTCTTTGCGAGTTTCGTACCGTTTGTACCAGCCCACGTTGGCATTCTAGGTAACGAAAAGGCCGACACTCTGGCGAAGCTTGCGACAACTCGAGGCCAGATAGATCGCCAAATCCCAGCATCTATCAAAGATGCCAAAAGATTCGTCGCCCGGAAGACCGAAGAGGACTGGCAGAGAAGGTGGGATTCTTTCACTGGCACTCACCATCATGAAGTCCAAAGACAGGCAACGGCAAAGAGCGTCTTCCAATGCTTCTCCAGGAGGAAGGAGGTCCTCATCTTCAGACTCCGGCTTGGAAGATGTCATCTGAACCGCTACCTGTTCCAAATGAAGAGGCTCAACAGCGGCAAATTCCAAACTTGTCCTCGGATGGGGGAGTCCACTAAACATTTCCTCATGGACTGTCCTAGTCAGGAACCCCTCAGACGGAACATCAGGTCGAAGCTCAAGATACAGACACTGGACTTGAGAACTATGCTTAGCAATCACGCTAGCATAGATCTCATCTTCCAGTGGGTCCAAGAAAAGAGAAGAAACCTGATTTGATGAAGACCTCTGACTTTACATAAACTCTGTACATAATTATTTTGTGACAACGATTGACATTACTTACTTGATTTGTATATGTCATCACTTACTTAGTTTACCTATTTATGTATGTATGTATGTATTTATTTATTCATATAATTTTTTTTATGGACTGGTTGCACCTCGATGTTCGTTGTTTCCTGTTGTTCTCTTTTGTTGTTGTTCCCGTCCTAATCATCTACTTATGAAATGGACGTTAATAAATAACCAACCAACCAAAGGCCGATCCCAATGTCCATGCTTAGCAATCCAGCAAGTATGGACATCATTTATCGGTGGATTTGCAAAAACAGAAACGGCTTACTCTAAGCCCTTTACAACTTTACTATAATTAATTAATGCATTTTATTATTCTAATACTTTTCTTTTTTTTTTAACTTACTAACACTAATTAAAGTCCAAATCAAATCAGTTATGCAAAGGACTATAATCAAATAAATAAATAAAGGCCGATCCCATTCCAAATCATCTCAGTTATGCAAAGGACTATAATCAATTAAATAAATAAATAAATAAGGCCGATCCCTGTGCGCCCGCATGGCCTTAACGGTTAAGGCTGCGTCTCTCACGATGGCATCGCGGATTACAACCCCGCTGAAAGAGCACCGTCCTAATCATCTAGACATGCAATTAGACGTAATTGAATAAGGCTATCAGGGCGAGAGCCCATTGTTAAAAACCTATGTTATGACGCTAGCAGGTTCAAAAATCTTTTTAACTAATCAACAAATGTCATAGTAAATTACACAGAAATAATCTACAAGCATTAATTTTAAAATCGCACTGTCCAGATTTTTAATTCATGGTCAAAAATCTTTTTAGTTGCTAAGCCAATGTCAAAATAAATTGCACCAAAATAATTATCAAACCTTCCTCTTAAAATCGCACTGGCCAGATTTTTAATTTTGTTTCGTAATTCGTTGTAAACTTGCATAATTTAACCTCAACTTTTCCGACAACTTCATGGTCAAAAATCTTTTTAGTTGCTTAACCAATGTCAAAATAAATTACACCAAAATAATCATCAAACATTTCTTTTAAAATCGCCCTGGCCAGCTTTTTAATTTTGTTCCGAAATTCGTTGTAAACTTGCTTTAAGTATAGACAACTTTTCCGAAAAGCATCAAAATGCACAACTTCATGATCAAAAATCTTTTTAGTTGCTCAGCCAATGTCAAAATAAATTACACCAAAATAATCATCAAACATTCCTCTTAAAATCGCATTGGCCAGATTTTTAATTTTGTTCCGAAGTTCGTTGTAAACTTGCATTAATTATCGACAACTTTTCCACTAGTTTTTTTAATCAAATCGAAGTGACACGATTTGTTGTAAGCTTTAAATCATTATTCAAGCTAAGACGCTAATTTGTAAATATATTGTAGCTTAGATATAGATTTTGAATCCTTTTTCAGCTTTAAATTTGCTGCAGTTTTATTGAAAAGAGCATCTTTTGTATCCGATTCTGCCATCAAGTTGAGTTACTCTACATAGCAACCTGCAGGCTCTTTATTCTCATCGGTGAAGATCAATAAATAATTAAATTTAGATAATATGTAGATAATATGTTGATACTTTGTAAACGATAAACCCGTCTATGTTTTTTGTAAAATAAAGTTTTTCATATATTATCGAACTGGAACATAATACAAACAAACAAATGAGGTCTGGTCGCCCTCAACGCAGGCGTCATCTTTCGGATAATATCCCTCGAGACCATTGTTCATTGACCACACCTGACATACGTCTTACAGAGGGGGGTTTCACCCTTCCAGGACCAGTAGTCTAGTTCAAATCTTTACAGGTTCCGGTTCACACCCAGACTGTTCAGGGGGCGTCTTACAGGAGGGAGTTTCACCCTCCCTGGGAAAATTGTGACCAGTTCCTGTGTCTCGTGTCATGGGACCGCATCCGGTGCGGTAAGTGTACTGGCCATTACAACCAGAGATACGTAACCTTTATACGACCGAAGTTACAGTCGTATTACCCAATAAGGTATCGTACACGCGCTCCCATCTTCCGACGAGAAAGGTCCCACCTGCCCAAAAAACTTCCGTAAAATGAGCGCTTAGTGGTTACAAGGTATGGCTAAATACCCCAACCTCAATTGGCCAAATGGTCCACGGCTGTTGATTCGCCGGTATAGCACGTAGTAACGTGCACCGCTTATTTCGCAGCTAACCTCTGCATGAAGGTCGTTTCCCCTATCCGCCACCTGGGGACGCGCGGCGTAGCTGTTGGCCCAGCTCCTGAGATTCATGCGAGAACCTCAAGAGAGTCATAGTTACTCCCGCCGTCACCGAAAGAACGGGCATAGTCACATTTTGAAAAAAATTGAGATTTTCATCTAGGCTTATACTCTATTTTATTATCTTCAGTCTATCAAAACATCAACTAAAAAAACGGGCTCAGTCACAAATGATTCAAGGAAGAAAATAGTCTAGCCTTTGAAAGAACGGGAGATGTCACAAGTCTCCACTGTAAAAACGAGCAGTCACATACGTCTAATCACGTGACGTAAATCAGCGAATTGGAATATTTCTCGTTCGTTTTGTTTACTTTAGCATTCGTTTCGGTTATCATACATTTTAAGCATTACTTTATTATTAAGAGTTTGTGATAAGTTTTTAGTTTGTTTTATGAACATGGCAGATGCAATCTGAAGTCCCCAATTAACTGAAAAACCAAAAAAAGAAGAGAAAACTTGAAAGCAAATCTGAATGTTTGAAAAAACAGAGATTATCAAACCATTAAGTGGGTGAAGATTGTAAATGTATTTGATATAAATGTTTTGAGATGACAACAACAGAAGAAAGGAAGAACCTTGTGAATCAATTTAATGGGATGTCTAGTAAAGATGAACAGGATTCATACATAAGTACAATGATCAACATTTAAACCAATAAAAAGACGTCGTCCAAGAACCAGTTCACAAGTTTCATCACCAAATGATTACAGTTATGAATACAATATTCCTATTGTTATGTCAAGGAATTAGTCATAGACATTAAAAAGTCAATGATAGTAGAATATAGAAACAATTGGAATGGTTCATTTGAAAGTGCAGTTATTGTTATTAGAGGAAAAAAACGACAAAATGTTGAAGATGCAATCACTAAGGGACAACCTGCTCAGTTGTATGATAAAGCTATCCCCTTGAGCATACCAAAGTTCAAAGATTTGCAGGTTTTAAAGAATTTTTGCAACAGAGAAACTAGTCAGAACTTTTTTGCTAGTTTGTGTCACAATGGGGATGCAGTTGATCAGTTTCATCTGATAGAAATTAGTGATGATTCTGAGTAACTTTTTTACTTAACAAGCATTGCATTAGAAGGATTGTTTTTTCAAAACATAATTGCTAAAACAATGAAATACTCTAGTTTTTATTTTATTTTATTACTGTTTTGATTAGTCATTTGTATTAGATGATTTGATTTTGTTTTTGGCTTTTATTTATTGAAAAATAAAAAAAAAATCATCAAAATTTGGGAGAACGGGCGAAGTCCAAATTTAAGTTCCTCCAAGAAAATTTTTCTTGTGTTAATGTGTTACACATTTAGGTCTTGAAAATTTATTTTACCTCTACAGAAATGAGTAGTCAATCAGAAAAAAATATAACATGTTTTATTTAATAATTGATTTTGCTGAATAAAGTCTTCAAAGTTGAAATTTCGATTTACTCAAAAGTGAAAAACTGTGACTATGTCCGTTCTTTCGGTGTAGTCTTCAAATATAAAAACATTATTTATATCAACTCCCACTCCTTCATGATGGATGGATCCGAGGCTTAAAGGAGTGAAGTGAAGCAATCGTATGTAACAATTGTATTAAGTTGATTTCTGTATTTGTGCAAGTTCCATCGCTCGCTGTCGTGGAACTGATGGATTTCTAAACATAAGAAAGGTGTTTCAAGACAAGTAATGCTGCATCTGAATGTAAGTAGATTGATATCATTTACAGAATTTTTTTGTTTTCTTGATATCAGAAAATAGCCAACTCCCTATCAGAGAAGTAAAACATGTTGTTTTGCTAAAATCTAGTGCTGCAGAGATTGTGGCTAAAGGAGAACTTTGTCCCTTTTGGTGACAATAAGAGAAGGGAGATTTGCATGCTGGGTCAAATAGCATGGCATTATGACTGTTATTTCCTAAGCCTTTAACAATCTCATATGGAAATCTTAGCGCCTATATTTAAGTGATTCTATATTGAAATATTTTAATTTGCTTGGTCTGAAGTACTTACTAAGAGGGTTCGCAAAAAACTATTCGGTAATAATCGACCAAGACTCGCATAGTCGAAGTTTGCCGATACAAGACAGGTAGCATGCGATATGAAGAAGCCATTGAGAGCTTTCGTAGTCGCTCCAGTCCAGGCAGCAGTGACCGGCAGAACAAGGCCAACGAGTACCTCTCATAGCAGGTGATGAGCGTTCGGTCCCGAGAGACAAAAATCGGACAGGGACATCCGGCTGATCACCGGATGCGGGCCGCCCTCCGAACCTTGCTATGAAGAATTTGAGCACTTAAAATAGTGTTGAAAAAGATAAAGCATTTTGCTTTGTTGTTCGTTATTCTCTTATGGACCTGGGCATGGATGTAGCTAGCAAGTTGTTATTTGGTAGGAGCATAAAAGCTGGAGAAAAATGAAAAACCCAGAAACAAGGAAAGCTTGCTTTGCATTTTTCTTCCGAATCGCAAGACATCCCTTGATGACTATTGCCATTACATGTTGAAGCTTGGACATTTGATTATTAAGATCGGGACACAAACACTAATAAAAATGTTTTTATTTTCTTGTAAAAGATAGAATTTATGTTTATTATTTGGAAGACATTACATGCATATTTTAATGTACCATGACTTTTGCGAAATAAAATTTTTATTGAGTTGTTCATAAAAGTTCTTGTTGACGAACAATAAATATTGACAAGGTATTGACTAAACATTTAACCTAAGTATAACCTTAAAAATAATTATTTTATATCATTTATTTTTTTATCATCATAATTTTATATTTTGCAATATAAACTTAATTAATTATTACTCGGTTATAACAATATTTATGTATGTGTATTCACGTGGCGGTTAATAAATGCTGATTTATAATTATGACTCGACACAGCATAACAGAAGTCATCAAGAGAACATATATTAAGTCATCAACATTTATCTAAAAGTATTAAAATTCAAAACGTTGTTGCTCGCTGATTGCATTCAAATCTTTCATAAGTCCTTCAATGTTGGCCATTTCTTTACTTAGATCTTCGGCGGAGTTCTATTCGATGTAAACATTGAAATATTTGATGAAATTAAAATTTAATAGAAATAAATATGCTTGTTCAAAAAAAAACTATCATATTTAACACTTGGATGCCCAAGAGGGATACAATTATTTTCAGTTACCTTTTTGAAATCCTAGAATCTCTTTTTGAAATGTTGTCAAGAATTTTTGTGAGAATTATCTTCAACGTACGTGTGATAGCCCTGACTTCGTTTAGTTATATTATTAATTTTATCGTTTTACTATATGTCGCGGAGGTATGGATGAGTGTGATGCGTCGATTTTTGATTCTGCCTAAGGCAGCGCGTGTCGATGGTTGGAGGCGCAGGAAGATATTTTGCATAATTGATTAGCCTTGGCTGTGTGGGTATATAAGGCGCTACCAAATTCCCTCCAAATCGAAGTCCAAATCATCTCAGTTATGCAACGGACTATAATCAAATAAATAAATAAAATAAATAAATCCCTCCAAATCAAAGTCCAAATCATCTCAGTTATGCAACGGACTATAATCAAATAAATAAATAAATAAACCCTCCAAATCATCTTTGTTATGCAAAGGACTATAATCAAATAAACAAACAAACAAATCCCTCCAAATCTCAGCAAGTGTGGACATCGTTTATCGGTGGATCTGTAAAAACAGAGGCGGCTTACTATAAGCCTTTTACAATTTTACCATAATTAATTAATGCATTTTATTAATCTAATACTTTTCATTTTTACTAACTTACTAACACTAACTAAAGTCCAAATCATCTCAGTTATGCAACGGACTATAATCAAATAAATAAATAAATCCCTCCAAATCATCTCAGTTATGCAAGTCACTATAATCAAATAAATAAGTCCCCAAAGTCCTTTGTCCTAATCATCTAGTTACGAAATGGACGTTAATAAATAACCAACCATCCCCAAATTCCAAATCATCTGAGTTAAGCAACGGACTATAATCAAATAAAATCCCCAAATTTATAGTCCAAATCATCTCAGTTATGCAAAGGACTATAATCAAATAAATAAATTTGAGGATTTATTTATTTATTTACTTGTTTATTTATTTGATTATAGTCAAATAAGTAATATAAATAAATATTATAGTCAAATTTCCAAATCATTAAGTCCAAATCATCTCAGTTAAGCAAAGGACTCTAATCAAATAAATAAATAAATCCCCAAATCATTTATGTCCAAATCATCTCAGTTATGCAACGGACTATAATCAAATAAATAAAATAAATAAATAACCCCCACTTTGGAATACCTGGCAATGAGAAAGCTAATTCATTATGATGTAGTTTCCGACACTTCTGTATCAGGGCCGTTAACCATCTATGACAGTGGTCCCCAATCCCCGGTCCGTGGATCAAATGGTACCGGGCCGCCCAAGGAAAAATAAATTATTTCCATTTCATTAAAAAAATTAAAATAGTTTGTAGGGCTTAAAAACAACCGCTGCGATATCCATATCAGGAGGATGTGCATGAGGATTTGCTATGTTTACTATCTTCGCTAACCAACACCACAGTAGCAGAACTGTTCAATTCACTGAATGGTTATATATCAGGAAAACTAAAATGGTCCTTTTGTATCGGCGTATGCTGCCATGACCGGACGAGTGTCAGGTTTAACTGCTCGGATTAAAGAGGTTGCACCTGAAAGTGAATCTACTCATTGTGTCATCTACAGGGAAATGATGGCAAGCCGAAAATTGTCGCCGGAATTAAAGAGCGTGTTGAATGATGTCATTAAAGTTATTAACCTCATTTTGATGAAAGCACACGTCCTTAACTCGCGTATATTTTATCAGCTTTGTGAGGAGGTGGACGCAGAGCACAAATGCCTGCTCTTACACACAGAAATAAGATGGCTATCCAGAGGCAAATCGCTAACCAGAGTATTTGAATTGCGAGAGCCATTGCAAAGATTTCTCTCAGAAAAGAAGTCAACGTTGGCAGCACATTTCGGTGACAAGGTATGGGTCGCAAAACTAGCTTACCTGTGTGACATATTCAGCCTGCTCAATGAACTCAATCTGTTCCTTCAGGGGAAAATGACAACTGTTTTCAAGTTGGCAAACAAAGTAGCTGCATTTAAAGCCAAACAGGAGTTGTGGGGAAAGCGCGTGAACAGAGTCATTATGGACATGTTTCACGCATTAGGACTGAACCTGAGCATTCATTCTCCAAGCGGGTGACGGATCACCTGTCTTTGCTTTTAAAAGAGTTCGAGCGTTACTTCCCAATAACAAAAACCCACGAACTGGTAAGGAATGGATCCGCTACCTAATTGTCAACAAACCAGGCGAATCTAGCATGTCTGTGCAAGAAGATCAACTGCTGGAGATTGCTAGTGACGGCGTCCTTAAAACTGAGTTCCAGACAACAACTCTACCGTTCTGGATTAAAATCATGGCGGAATACCCTGAGATTGCAACCACAGCACTTAAATCCCTATTGCCATTTCCTACATCCTATCTTTGTGAAGCGGGGTTTTCTGCAGGGACAGCAACCAAAGCAAAACAACGGAATAAACTGGACATAAGCCACACACTTCAGGTGTCATCGTCTCCGATTACCCCAGATGGAACCGTCTCGTTGGAAAGAAACAAGCTCAGGGTTCTCATTGATTTAGCGTTCTAATGAGTTAAATTTTAAATCACTTTATATTCATTTTTTGTGTAACTATGTATTTTGAAGGCCTGTGCAAATACAATTAAATCAAAACGATCTAAAATATAAACAATCAACTCCCCCCCGAGCGGTCCGGGGTAAAATTATCAAACACTGACCGGTCCGCGGCGATAAAACGGTTGGGGACCACTGATCTATGAGATTAGTTTGTCAGTGGTCGAGAAACTGGAGAGGAAAGTTAACCGATACACCCGAAAATGGCTAGACCTACCTTCAGCGTTGCCCTGTAAAATAGGAGCATGAGCCTACGATGACTAAGGTCCATAAGGAAGAGTACAAAATCTCCAAAATAAGAATGCAGTGAATGCTCAACAACTCTGCGGAAGTTGGTCAGTCTGCAATAGAGACATTTGAAGGGAAATTGAACTGATTTTCCAAAAGGTGGCTTGGACTGCCGCCGAGCATGACGTCAATCGCGCTGCACAGCAGGAATTTCAAGCTTAGACTGCCGTTACGATCTATCGTTGAGGAATTCAAAATCGGCCAGATAAGGACAGAGTGGATGTTAAATAACTTAGTAGATCCCAGAGTGCGTGAAGACAAGCCACTGCTCAAATTGTGCAAAAAGATCAATGTCCAGAAAGAGTTGGAGAAAGCACATGAAGCGTTGTCTTTTGAGGAAATGAGGGGTCACATTCATACCGACCGTTATGGTGTCGGATGGAGTCACAATACGAGGTGGTCCCAAGCATCTCCAGCAGTCAGGTCTTCCTTCATAGTCCAGGAGAAAAGAAGGGAGTTAGAGAACGAAAGAATCATAAGAGCTATGCAACATGCTTATCAGGGAAATTTGGAGCATTTGGGACGAGACTCACCAGCGAACCATCGCATGGAAAGAGATTTGAAGCATGCTCCCACTTTGACCATCCTTTGTGATACTATGACCAACTCTCTTCTCTGGACAACCTGCAGCGATAGGGTCTAGTAGACGATAAAAAATGTGCACTATGCGACGAAGACCAAACACTTCGGCACGTGCTTTCCAGTTGCTTCTATGTTCTTGCATATGGAAGATATGGCGTCACAACCAAGTATTGGAGGTGATTGTGGAAGCAATAAAGACTTTTTTCTCCCAAGCGAATGCTCGAAAGTCTGTATCGCAGAGAAGAGTATACTTCCTGCGTGAGGGTTGTTCCCTCAGCAAGAAAAGATGCACAGCAACAAAAAGGAACATTCTTGAGAAGACCAATGACTGGTGTGTTACAACATATCTGGCAGGTTTAAAGCACTATCCCCTATTTATGTGCTTAAGGATAGCGGCAAGAGGCCAAGCCAAACACCACAATCCTGGCGGAATTAACAGTCCCTTGAGAGGATAGAATGAAGGAAAGCCACGCGCTCAAGTGCAGCAAATATAACGACCTGACACTGAACTTCAGGGGACCATGAGACCTTGATACGTCATGCAATTCATCGCAATCGACAAGAGTTATTAATATCTTAAAACCCTTAATTTGGTTTGGTTCAATCAATGAAATGAAAAACCACAGTTGTTTCTGCTCGACAAGAGTTATTAATCTTCTCTCAGTGCAGATTAGTTTTGTTAATAAACTTTCGGTAGCAATAAATGTTTACGGGTACACTTGTATCCCCTATCCTTAGCTAAAATTAGAATCTATGGGTTTAAAAGGGCATTTTAGTCGTATATCTCGCAAAATTAGGTGTTGGTGCCACCAATTTGGTGGTCATCCATAAAAGTCATCCGCAAGTGGGGGAGGGGTCCTTCAAAACTAATGAGAACTAAGGGGAGGGAGGATAATTTTTTAAAATAATTTTATTTCCATTATTTAAATATTCTTCTTTACAATTGCAAAAACTTTGGAACTAGTTCATAAAAGAAAACAACAACCAAAAAAAGTTAACATTGATGACAAATTTTACAGATAGGCTACAATCGGATTTTTAATTGGAACAATAAAATTGCTTATTTGTTAAAATAAATTCATTTCACATATTTTTATGCAAAAACGCGGATGTCAGCAAAGTAAGAAGGAGGTGTTAAAAGCGGACAAGAGGCAAATTTTTGAGGTCGTCTTTTACGGACGGCTTCTTAAGCATGATTAAAAGCTAGTTTAACTTCTCAATAAAATTAAGTTAATACATAATTGTTAATTAATACCAACTTTATCATCATCTTCATCAGGCTGAGGAAACATATCATGGGTGAAATGTTTCGAAGGCAAAATAATGCGAGGTGAAGAAAGTGGTGCCAGTGGAAGAGGAAAATTAATTTCACCTTTTGATGTTAGAAATTCAACATTGGGATTAACAGAAGCTGGCGGTAAAGTATTATGAATTTAAAACATATTCAAATTAAACATTTGTAATTAACTTACTAAGTGATGACTGTACCAGATCCCCCACATTGACTCGAGGAGCACTAGAACACAGTGACTTTTGATGAACCGTTGAAGTTGTTTTCAATTCAAGATTTCCTTCAGTTATAACAAATGATTAAATTGTTTAGATTAATAAACACCAACCAAAATATTTTATAAAATATGTACAAAAGAATAAACTTCTTAAACTTCTTAGATTTTTTAATGTTCTGAATGGTTTAATGTCTTAAGAAACAAATTCTTGAAAATCGATTGCACAAATTTAAAAAAAGTTGTTAGCGGTGATAGTCATAGCAAAAACTTTATAAATAAACTTTAATAAACAACTATTAATAACAGTAATTTTAACAGTAACAACAATTTTTGATAATTTGGTAATAAATTTTCATCAAAACGTGCTCTATTAAATACTACGGCACAATTCAATAAGAATTTTTAACAGTCTTTCTAGTTTTCTCTATTTTTAAGCAAATTGTACACTAGACACCGCAACCTTTGTAATAGCACTTTATTCGTCGGGGCTGATTGGCCAGTTTCGGCGTCCGCCATCATCAGCCAAATTAAAATTTTATGAAACTTCAAAATATTTCAATCTGACAAAAATTCCAATTGAAGATTGTTTATTATTAAAACGTTTGATAAAAATACCTGCTAATAATGACGAAGTTTCTGTTAATTTTTGATTCATTGCTTTTTTTGATGGCTTTGTGTCATCCTTAGGAACTAAAATAAAAGAAAACAAAAGCTATCGCAAAATGCTTTCTCAATTTGGTTCAAAGTCTTCTTAAATTAAATTTTTATGTTTCATAAAAACAATATGTCACATAATTTAGTATGACTGTTACAACTTGCACAACTAGTTTTAAGTAGTCATTCCACATCAAATTAACATCATCATCTGGGCAGTGATAGGCACTAACTAATTTTTATAGTTAAACCTTATAACTATATAACTATATAATTTTAATTAAGCTATTATATAACTAATACTTTATGAAGGTTGTCAACTAAACTAGTTAAACTTTTAAAAACAATTCAAATTATAGATCTAAAGATATATATTTAATTTTTTTTTAATATTTCCGGTTGTGGATTCGTTCTCTCTTTGTTTGTATATGCTTTGGATAAGCGCGCTTTAAACATAAACGTTGTAATGGCGGCGCCGGCAGATAAAAAACGGAAAATTGATGTTGAAAATCGCTCGTTTAGATGTTCGTGGGCGGATAATTTTTTGTGATGGAATATGTTTTGTAGCATTTTATGCTTGATTTGCTGAACCTTTACTGCCACTATGTGTCATCAGACAAATATACCAATGCAAACGACTGTTGCATTAATTCGCACGCGGGTACTCTACCAATTCGTACAACCCGCACTTGCAACTAAATTTAGTAAGTGATTGCCACATCGCTTCTGTGGATGTAGTACTACAGCTTCATCATCATCTCCATCAATTTCTATCAGGCTATTGCCAACATTCACAGTGATTATGGTGTCAATTGTATTCTGCCCTTATTTTAATTTGATATGTTTGAAGCAAGTTTTCACTATCACACTATTCATTTTAATACTGATTGACTACTAATACTCTGCAATCCAAAAATAACCCTACGTTGTTCAAGTGATGGGCAAATCAAATCGCGATTTCGGCAAGGTTACGATTCGATTTGAACATTGTTGTATTCGATTTTGGCCTCCGCGATTTTGATTTTATTCGATTCGATTTGAAAATCGAATCTCCAGATTTGTGGAGCAGCCGTTCATTTGAACCACTTATAGGAGTGAAATTCCACTATTTTGATGAAGGCTTTCAGCTGAAAACAAAGACGGCTGCATACAGAAACTTTGGGTCAAAACACACAGGAAAAAATATTTGTGCAGCTTTTGAGGAAATACTGTCCGAGTATGGAATGCAGAGCATTGACATTGGATATGTTGTTACTGACAATGCCAGAAATATGCTTAAATCCTTCACAATATTTTCAGAGGAAGCTGCCAGGTTTGCGTTTGGTTGTATGGAAGATAAAAGTGAAATGAGAGAACGTGATGAGGCTTCAGAGCCATTGAATGACATTGATAAAATTTTGGGCAGCTAAAGGTCACTGCTTTCCGAAACTACAACGACTTGCTCGTAAACTTCTAAGCATCCCGAAATCGATTGTCACTGTCAACTGTAGAATCACTGTTGTTGTTGAGGGAACATGGAACTGACTCAAACTGGGTTTAATGATATTTTTCCTAAAACTGTAATAAAACTGTCATAAATGAAAGTTGGCTGTTGATTTCATTGTGTTGTTTTTCAAGAAAAAATTTGCGAGGCTATGGCAGCAGTAAATTTTTAAAGATTTGATTTGGGATTTGAACATTTGGGATTTGATTTGATTTGAAATTTTGAGATTTGATTTGAGATTTGGCTATTGAAATTTGATTCATTTTACAAATGATTTGAGATTTGACCATGGAGATTTTATTTGAGATTTGCCTATCACTGCTCTATAACGAAAAAAATTAATTTTTTTTACAATTTCTGGAAATGTAATAAAAGTTTAAATTTTTGTTTTTTGAAAATGGCTAAATATTTTAGTTCACCATCTTTCCTAATTTAGACTTAATTCAAAAAAAAGGTCATCTCATAATTTACGAGGGTTTGCCCCTTCCTGAATTTTGGCTATAAGCAAGAAAAGGTCGTCTTCGAATTCTCATGATTTGCCCACCCTCCTTTAGAAAAAGTTAAAATTAAGTCATTTAATTAAGTCTGGTGTCATTTGTCGTTTTGCAAAAGGTGGTGTCTCATGGTTCAGGTAATGACAAGCATCAGTGTCGATTTCTGAAATTATAGCTTCAAGTGGAGCAGCCAGAGAATTAGTATGGCTGAAGAGGCTCTTCTCAGATGTGATTTTTTTGTTGATAATAAAGCAGGCGTAAAGTTAGCTCACTGATTATTATTTATGTATTAGCTAATTTAGGCGCTATGATTGCTCGGATGTTTTCCGAAAAGTAGGTCACATATATCGTTTTAACTTCATAAAAGATAAATTTAGTTAAAGTGAGCATTGCTTTAGTTAATTTTCATAAAAAATTTAACATTAATTTTGCTTTATCAGTGCCAATCAGCTCTGCATACCAGGAAGGGTGGCAAGATTAAAGTCCAACCAACAGCAGTGGCTCGTCGAAGGCCTGGCATAACACGAGCCTGTCAATGAGTTGCTTCAGGTCGGCCAGTTGCTACCAAGTCCACCAGACGTCCATCCAAGAGACCTCGCCTGCTTGCAGAAACTAATGTATCGCATGCCAAATCGCATGGCAGTGGGCATTAAAAACGCTTTGACCCTTTTTTATTTTATTTGTTTTTATTTGTGCTGCAATAAAAACGATTACTGTGTTTCAAAATAAATTTTTTAATGTGAAGTGGCTAATTTTTTAAATGATGAGCTTTAATGAGATAAAGATCTGGGGAAATATTTAACTTAATATTTTAGTGTTAAATGAATCCTCAAAAAAGCTTCATCTTTTATATTTTTACCAAAATTCGGGATAGTGTTCTAACATTTTCCCTAGAATGGTTGGTTTGGGGTGCTTATAGGTATGGGTATCTAAAATTGTTAGCGGCAGGCGTTTTTGTTCATTGATTTAAACATGTAAATAAGGCCAGAAAACATAAATCGATCATAGAAATATTCTATGACTTAAATTAATGTATATAATAAAGGGAAGGCCTTTCTGAAATGTGGATATCATAACCAAGTTTGAGGCTCACTGGCCTACATCGTTACATAGTATTCGGGAACAGTGTGGGTCAAAAATTAATGTAAAATTTTTTATTAATAGTAACTAAAGCAATGGTCACTTTAACCAAATTTATATTTTATGAAGTTAAAACGAAGTATGCGACCTTCTTTCGGAGAACATCTGTCCAATCACAGCGTCTAAATTAGCTAATACGTGAATATTAATGGCCCGGTGTCGTTCTGGACACAGGTTTGTAAAAAAGACCTAGGGTTAGACGAACAATAGAAACGGAATTCCAGCGGCGGGATTCGGGCCCGCGCTGCAACCGCACTAGCTCTAACCATAACTCCACTCGAGCATTGCGGGAGCGCGGTATTTCACAGATATTATTTAAACTCAAAACATCAATAAGTCGATTGATGAGCGATAGCTGATCGGCTGATTGGCTTTGGATCATTTGCTTCCATCTGATCTAGAAGTGCTTCTGATTTAGGCAAACACTACCTAAAAAATGATTAAAAGCAACAACAGAAATCATAAATTCCTAACTCAACTAACAATTAAATAAAATCCGTTACATACAATTTTAGAAACTAATACAATTCAAAACTTTTTTTATCCGTTTTAATATTCTCAATGAAATGTTCTAGTTCCACCCTGGCAGAACATTAAATTTTTAAATCAACTAATAATTTAACGAAGTTGATTAAATATCATATTTAATTATGTTTTATTACTTTGATTGATATTACAAATTTTCACATAAAATATTCTACTTCAACCAACGCAGCGCAAACATTAATCTTTAATTTATAAGTAAAAATAGGCATAATTTAATTTTGTGTTAAAGCACTGGAAACAAATTCAAAATATTAATTTTTTGAAATCTTACAAATTTTGAAATCTAACAGATATTACTAAAGATTGCAATAGTTAGCTTGAATAACCTGGCGTGTTCGAACTTTTGAGGGTCCATCTGTCAACAGTGTAACTATCATTGCTGATTTGATCAATCGGGTTGCATGATGGCATTTCTGCGAAATCATTCAAACCGCTACCGTGTGTCCACAAATCAGGAGGCTTTAATGAATTTTTACCGCTCGATAGATTTGGAGAACTGTAAGTGTCACTAGTACAAAATATATTTCGGATGTTAAAGTAATTTATCAAGGATATTAATAAGCAAATCTAAAACTCACTTTGAATGCTTTGTTAACGATTTATTTTTAGATTTGATTTTGCAAATTGCAAGGGTAGATATGACTGATGTTAGTAGAACGACACAACCAACAATTAAACTCATCATAAGCCACATTGAAAAGGCACCTTCCTTGCTGGTTAATCTTGTTTCTTCGAAAGGCTCGGAATGTTCTAATGAACAAAATTTTATTGATGTATATATTCGTTTAGATTCTGATGCATAAAACAAACTCTAAAATAAGTTTAGGTACTTTAGATGGAATGTATAGAAAAATAAACTCTTCTAATCATGTCAACTAAGAAGTTTTTAATTATTATTAGTTATAATTAATTATATTTAGTTGGAATGCAGATATGCAGCCCATGTAGATAGAGATTGATTGATGTGATTGAAGGAGTTCAAAGAAGAGCTAAAGAATTGAGACAATCGTGCAGGGACCCTCCTTACCAATCGAGATTAGAGAAACTGAAATTACCAAGTTTATGTTACAGAAGAAAATGAGCTGATTTGATGTTGTTGTTTACAAGTGAAATGAGATATTTATTTTGCCCAAACCTATCTGTCTGTATGTATTCAAAGGCCAGAGGACATGAAAGAAAACTGATGACAATATTGGCCCACAAAGATTGCAGAAAGTTTTTCTTTGGTAACAGAGTGGTTCGGGAATGGAACGGTTTGCCTCAGGATGTTGAAAATTTCAAGAGGAACTTCGACAGATAGTAATAATAATAATAATAATAACTCGATGACGATGACGATTATAATAATAATAATAATAATAATAATAATAATAATAATAATAATAATAATAATAATAATAATAATAATCATTATTATTAATAATAATGATAATGATAATAATAATAATAATAATAATGATAATGATAATTATAATGATAATGATAATGATAATGATAATGACAATGACAATGACATGACAATGACAATGACAATGACAATGACAATGATAATGACAATGACAATGACAATGACAATGACAATGACAATGACAATGACAATGACAATGACAATGACAATGACAATGGTAATGATAATGACAATGACAATGACAATGACATGACAATGACAATGACAATGACAATGACAATGACAATGACAATGATAATGACAATGACAATGACAATGACAATGATAATGACAATGACAATGACAATGACAATGACAATGACAATGATATGACAATGATAATGACAATGACAATGGTAATGGTAATGACAATGGTAATGACAATGGACAATGGTAATGACAATGGTAATGGTAATGGTAATGACAATGACAATGACAATGACAATGACAATGACAATGACAATGACAATGACAATGATAATGACAATGACAATGACAATGACAATGACAATGAAATGACAATGACAATGATAATGATAATGATATGATAATGATAATGATAATGATAATGATAATGATAATGATAATGGTAATGGTAATGATAATGATAATGGTAATGATAATGATAATGATAATGATAATGATAATGATAATGATAATGATAATGATAATGATAATGATAATGATAATGATAATGATAATGATAATGATAATGATAATGATAATGATAATGATAATGATAATGATAATGATAATGATAATGATAATGATAATGATAATGATAATGATAATGATAATGATAATGATAATGATAATGATAATGATAATGATAATGATAATGATAATAATAATAATAATAATAATAATAATAATAATAATATAATAATAATAATAATAATAATAATAATAATAATAATAATAATAATAATAATAATAATAATAATAATAATAATAATAATAATGAAGCTCTAATTTATCTAACTATTATAAATATTATAATAAATCTAACATTTCGACGTATGTTTTATTTATTGTTTATTTACAGATCAAACTTCTCAATTAAATCATAGTCTATCTTCAGTTCAAAGTTTCAAATTCGTTATAAGTGATGAGAACAGTGGTCCCTAACCTTTTTATCGCCGCGGACCGGTCAACGTTTGATGATTTTACCGAGGCCCGTTGATGGGGGGCGTTGAATGTTTATATTTCAGATTGTTTTGATTTAATAATTTTAATTTAATTGTATTTAAACATGCCTTCAAAATAAAATACAGTTACACCAAAAATGAATAAAAAGTTTAACGCAATAAATCTCGTTTAAAATACTTTGCACAAAATAAATATTGACTTAATCCGTTTTCTACATTTAGATATCACTGCTCGATAAATATTTCTTCATGGTGAGGTCGTTAACACCAGATTCTCTCGAACTCATTCTGAATTCGATTATGAAGCACGCAAATGAAAATTCAAATCTGCTAATAAAGCAGCTGAATGATCATATGACTAATGCAATCAACCAAATGAATGTCAATATGAGCAAAATGATAGAAACACTTTCAACTATGGTGCAGGTAATAGTTTCTCAAGTCACCAAAACCATATCTGAAACTCTCAACAAGATGACGAAATGCATCATGACCAGATTTGAGGCGCTCGAGTGGGCTATTCCAACCAGCCCTTCCAGCATGGATCTATCAACGATAAAACATGCCATGTGGAATCTCGAGAGGGAAAAACTGGAGAAAAAAAACGTTCAAAAACCGTCATTATTTCCGGTCTGTCACCTCATTCAACCTTACCATCAAACCTGCCGCTATCAATGTTCGTCGATTTGGAAACACCAGACTCTGTGTTACTCTCACGAATTCGGAAGCGGTATCTGATCTGATTTCCTCGTCTCGAGCCATCCGACTGTCTACCGATCCTTTTATCAGGAAAGTGTTTATAAATCATGATCTAGCTCCAAGAGAGGCTGAGGAATCCTAGACTATATAACGAATGAGACGATATAACGATTAACGAATTAGACGTTATAACGAATTCTTAAGTTTGTTATTTTGTCTACCACAAGATTTAAATATTTTTTATATGAAAAATACAAATTTGAACAGATGAATAAAAAATAATATATTTAATTTGTTCGCCAGATTTTTAAAATTTGTGCCTCGTTCACCAGTTTGAAAAGTTATTGTAAAATCGGAGGGGCTACGTATTTGTAGTAATATTTATAAGATTGATTGATTGATGTTGGTTGGTTTTGTTGGCTAGTCATGGACGTCATTTGGAGGGGGGCAACGGCTTTAGACCAGATCGTTTTGCTAGGGTCTGCTCCCCCTGAATGTTGTCCAGAATCAAAAAAAGATCATCTTCTCAAGCAGTGCAAGGGTTTTCCCCCTCTCCCCTTAGAAAATGCTGAAATGACGTCCTATATTGATTCATTAATATATTAACAAGGTCTTAAAATTTGTTCTAAACAATAAAATTTTAAAACTTTGGCGATAAAATTAAGTTTACTAGCTTTATTTATTAAATCAAATTTGTTTTTTTATTCCTATACGTTGTGAACAAAATTAGTGAAAAACTTTTGGACGAAATAACGAATTTGATCTTATAACGAACTTAAGAATGCGTTATAAATTCCAATTCGTTATTCGTTATATCGTCTCATTCGTTATATAGTCCAGCACCCGTTGTCGTGCAATGGAACAGGTGATCAATAAAGACATCCTGAATTACCTTCAGGCAAACTATCTTATATGGGAGATATCCCGATCAACATGGTTTTTTGAATTTGAGGTCAACATCTACAAATCTGATTGAGTGTACCAATTGGACTGGTCAATTTCAATGCAACTCCATAAGGGCACAGATATTCAGTGTTGTAAAAATTGCCTAATTTCGGTAATTAGTTACAAGTAAAAGTAATAGCTCAAAAAGCTACTTAAGTATAAGTAAGAGTATTGTCTCAAAAAGTTACTCAAGTAAAAGTAAAAAGTTACAGCATCCAAAAGTTACTTTTAAGTAAAAATTACAAGTTACTTTGATGTCGCCATTATTGTGATCATACATCATTCCGTATTATTTAAAAGGAATTGTTTCTATTAACGTTAAAACAATTATTGTTATTAACTGCTAATATTAACAGTCATTAAGTAATAACATTTGAACTAATGCATTCTTTTGGTGTTTTTATTTATTACAATCACAAACATTTGTTAATTTTTAACATAACTAAGTCCTCGAATAGTTTGTCACTCATTATATGGTCTTTCGGCTGTTCATACCAACATAGCTGAATAAACGTTCAACAGCTGCACTAGCTGGCAGAGGAGCGTTCAACTGGATAAATAATGTTCAAGTCATCTGATCGGTCTTGAAGATACTGCATCAGAATATCAGTTGACCTTGTGCAATTGAAGAAACTGTCTTCAACACTGTCAGCATCAGATGAATGAGATGCTTTCAGCTCGTCAACCATTGCTGCATTAGAAGATGCTATTTTGGCTACCAGTTTCTCATGAAGCTTGACAACCGTTGGCAACAGATATCCCATATTCCTTAACTTTTGTTGAATGCATGCGTTCCACGTGCTTCTTCAAATTAGATGAAGCACCTTCACATGCTGAACATATAGTTTTTTTTTCTGTTGTCAGAGTAAGCATGCATACTTATATTATTTTCCTTTGATTGAAATCTGAACATTTTGTTCAAATACGGCCACGGACTATCTTCACCCCTGTCCCTCTTGTCTTCGCTAACGACACTCAAACTGGCTTCAAATGAATCTAGAGTACGATATATTAAATCTTATATTAATATATGTATACAATATTATATTGAAATAACCCGGGGGTCCGCAAATAAGTAAGTTAACTAATAAGTTTATTAGAGCAGGTATTCAGTTATCGGAACTGAATAATAGAAGTTAAGCGTTTAAGGAATTGAGGTACTTAAGGATGCAAATGGTTATTTGGGCTTCTAAGTTGTCTTGATTCTCGTTGTTTGTCAGGTGATTATCGAGAATGCTTTTCTGTAGCAAAAATAGATCTCACGTGCCCGGAAAAGATGCCAAATATAATTAAGTACAAATTTAATTATATTAGCAATATAAACTTAATTAATTTCCAAAAATCTAAGTTTACAACATTACACCCTCCTTAAATCTGTTCGTCCCGAACAGACTGCTGCTCCCCGTGGTACTTCGCCAGTTGGCGAATGTGTGCCACCTTCATTTTTACTCTCGGGACACAATCTCTAACATGGTGCCCATGCATCACCATTGTTTCAATGCGAGCCCTTCCTCTTCTCGTATCTCTACTAAAACGCTTGCTGAAAAAGATCAGCAAAACAACCAACAGCACAGCTCGCCTCGTATCTCCGACGACTTCCGAAGGTCAGAAAGCCCGCCCTGGCTGAGAACTCCACAAATGAACTCCTCAGACATTGATCCAACCTTATCAACCACGTACTCACGACCGCCGAGTACCTCACCGTCAACATCTCCCCTCTCAGTTACAATGACATCCGCAGCTCCAACCTCCACGATATCCACAGCTGAATCGAATTCGGAAACTCCCAACCCCAGTTCCTCCACTGATTCCTCAACTCGAGGAGGCTCCACTCTGGTCTCTCCCAAAGTCCCCCCTTCAATTATTTCTTCGGTTCTCTCCACAACCGATACCAACGAGGCAATCGTGCACGGAATTGGCTCATCGGGCACTGGCGCGACTTCTCTAGAGTTTGCGAAACTTTCCCTCAGCTCACCTTTGTCCTCATTCTCAACATTTATTGGGAGCTCCACTATTGGACTGTCCCCGTCAACTACCAAGCTAGCCTCACTAACTTCAGCAAAGGTCTCCTCAGCACCGTTCTCCTCACCCAGCTCTTCCCTCAGCTCCTTTCCCGACTCCTCACTCCATGGAAGAAACACTTCGCTTCCCAAAGTTCTTCCATCTACAATTTCCTCGGTCTCCTTCTCAACCGAAACCAGTGTGGCAATCGGGTACACTGCTGAGGCCTCAGCTGGCATGATGTTTATGGTGCTTGATGGAGTCTCCTCCGGTTGGTAGCTAGTAGAGGCCTTGTTGGAGAAAACCTCAGTTACTTTTTCCATCTTTTCTTCAAAGCTTTGCATCATTTTATCCATATTTCCCATCACCCATTTCAGACCCGGATCAACAAATATATAAGCTTCTGGATCCTCACCCTGGTCTACTATCCACGACAGCAGGCGATCCTGCAATTCTTCCCTGGAGCCTTTCGAATCCATTTGCCTCAACTTAAGCTCACGTCTCATTCCAGCAAAAGTTAAATCTTCTAAGACCTTGCTCATGACTTACTTTTTGGGATCCCACTCCTGACACCAATGAAATAACCCGGGGGTCCGCAAATAAGTAAGTTAACTAATAAGTTTATTAGAGCAGGTATTCAGTTATCGGAACTGAATAATAGAAGTTAAGCGTTTAAGGAATTGAGGTACTTAAGGATGCAAATGGTTATTTGGGCTTCTAAGTTGTCTTGATTCTCGTTGTTTGTCAGGTGATTATCGAGAATGCTTTTCTGTAGCAAAAATAGATCTCACGTGCCCGGAAAAGATGCCAAATATAATTAAGTACAAATTTAATTATATTAGCAATATAAACTTAATTAATTTTCAAAAATCTAAGTTTACAACAATATTAAAAAAGCTTCGGTGTGACTAATCAACAATTTCCGATTTAACAAAAATGACCGGCGATAACCACAATAACAAATGAGCGATGATCGGAAAGAGGAAGGTTTTCGAGCGAACCAAAGAATAACAATCTAGAATTTTAATAAAATTTTAAAATAAAATAAACTAATTTAAAATTTTAAAATAAAATAAACTAATTTAAAATTTTATTTATGTTACTATGTAACGTCTTGTGCCAAAAAGGTAACGAATTAAAAGTATGACCGAAAATAGTAATTTGTTAGAAGTAAAATTAAAAAATTTTTTTTTAACTGTTACAAGTAAGAATTACCAAAAAATGTAATTAATTACAGTAACGAATTACATGTAATTCGATACTGCACAACACTGCAGATATTATATACCTCGATTTCAAAAAGGCTTTTGATTCCGTCTCACCTAAAATTGCTGCTAAAACTTCAGGCTTACGGAATTCCAGGCTATCTATTTTTGTCGATAGATAGGTTTCTAGCAATTCAAGCTGTCAAGGTGAATGGGCAATTATCCAACAGTGGAGATGTGACCAGTGGTGTGCCTCAAGGGAGTGTGCTGGGTGTTTATTTACATAAACGATGTTGTGGACGCATTTACAGGCATCACCGTCAAATACAAACTATTCGTAGATGAAATCAAGCCGTACTTAACATCATCATCTCCCCACAACTCTTCCTTACAAATCGCTATCGACAGGTTGGTGTTATGGAGCGTAAAATGGCAATTACAATTAGCCCCAGACAAATGCCTTCAAGCATCCATCAAAACAACGGGGGGCAGTACCATAAACAAATACACAATCTGCTCCCGACCCATATCCTTCACAGACAATATACGTGACCTTGGTGTCCTCATCGATAGTAAGCTCATCTTCAAAGCCCATATCAACAACATCATTCATAAAGCCTTTGTCAGAAGACGCCTAATCCTCAAATGCTTTCATTCAAGGGACAAGCGAATATTGACCAGAGCATATTGCATCTATGTTCGGCCAATCCTCGAATATTGCTCCCCGGTCTGGAGCCCCAATAACAAACAGCTCATAACAAAGATCGAACGAGTCCCAAGGGCCATACCAGGATTACAAAATCTACCTTATAAGAGCAGACTTCAGAAACTCGGACTCAAGACACTGGAACACCGACGCCTCATCCAAGATTTACGCCTGTCACAAAATGTTACACAGCTTCATTCACTGAACCATCCCCAAATTCCCCGATTTCCTGTAATCTCGCACACGTGGTCACATGGTCTACGCCATGAAAAATGCTCAACTAATCACAGGCTCCATTTCTTCAATAATCTCATCGCATAATCCTGGAATTCTCTACCCCTAGATATTATTAGCTCTACAACTCATAGTCAATTTAAGGCCTGCATTTCCAACACCGACTTGAGAAAGTTTATAACAATTTAATTGACTTAAGTTTGGTATATGCACTTTGTATGTATAGATTATCTGGCACCAATTTGTCTTAGCGGTCACTTGTGACCCTCTTTTTGTTTTCTAAAAACAAATAAAAAAATACTGTTGTAAACATGGCGCACAATTAAGTTTATAATTATTTTGTAGAATTATATTTAGTGTCTTTCTGGGTAGTCAAAACTTTATAGCACAACGAAACAGGAGTCCAGACAGCTAGAAGCCCAAATATCCATTTGCATCCTTAAGTATCTCAAATCCTTTAAACACTTAACTTCGGTTATTCATTTCCATTAACTGAATACTTTGGAAATACGCGGCCCGGTATCATTTGATCTATGGACAGGTACCGGGGGTTGGTACCACTGGCTTAAAGAAGGGCCATATATGATATGACTTTAGCTGATTTTCAAACATGGTTGTATTTCGATTGTTGCTTGTGTTTATTTTATTAAATCATTGATAAAAAGTAACCTTTTGTTTTGTAAGCTTATATTATAACGGATACGAATAAGATACATGAAAACGTTCATAGAATTTCTAAATTTTTGAATATGATAAACGTTAAAACGTAAAGTAGTAACAAAATAATCTTAATGCTTCCCAAATATTTTTAATAAAAAAAAACCAACCCCACCTTCTTCTGTAGTAAACATGATAGTCGGAGACAGAGGTCCCAGGCCCTCTTCATTCTTCGCTTGCACTTTGAAAAAGAAAGTGGCCCCTTTTGAAAGACCTTCTATGTTTACGGATGTAACCTCTCCTTTTACAGTTTCTGAATACCACTCTCCATCTGGAGTGGTAGCTTCTCGCGAGTAATGAACAATATAGCCTGGATTTGTTTTTGAATCGGTTACGACTATACAAATTCTGCTTAAACTCGTACTCAACCTGTGATTTTTCCATTAGTTTGTCTTGGTGGTTGCCATACAAGAATTATGTGTGAAGAATCCTTTTCTGCTACTCTTAGGCTTAATTCGCGTGGAGGCGAGGACGGAGCTTGTAAACATAAAACAAAGTAAAGTAATTTGAAAGTTCATAACAAACTATATGATTTTAAACCTGCTTCTTTCGTTCGTTCGGTCACGCTTAAACTCCAACTGCTAGATCGGGATCCTTTCGAGATCATAACATTGAATTCGTATTCGGTGTCTGGGCGCAAGTCGGTAACATTAGTTTCAAGACCAGTGATGTTCAAATATTTGTAAGGTCGAAGGAATTTTGGATTGTAACGAATGATATAAGTTCTTCCATCAGATAAGCCCTTGTATAAGTGAGGGTTTTAAATAATAAGTTCCATAGTGGAATAATATCTTTTGAAATATTATGTTATTGTCAATTTTATGTTATATAGAATATAGTGATGATACAAACGCTTAGCACAAAATTGTACTTTGAGTTTTTGAAGCCTGCTGAAGCTGGCATCAGACCATGATAGATTAATAGTAGTAGATGAAACAACTTTTGCTTGAAGGCCGACTGGAGGAGTAATTTGCACGAGAGGTCCAGCACTTACTGAAAATGAAAAATGAAGCAGGCTTGTCGACTTAATGAATTATTTTCATTCTTTAATAAAATGTCAAATTTACCTGCTTCCTCCTTTGTGAAGATGCTATTATATATTGGGATTCCTCGTCCTACATTGTTATAGGCTTTAAGACTTACGACGTATTCTGAAGACGGTCCTTGGAAAAGATAACATATTTTATACATTATTATTGTATAGTACAATACCGCAATAAATTAATAATGTTACAAAAAGCTTTTTAAATAAATGTCTATAAAGATATTGAAAATAAAAAAAATAAAAATATGTTTTCACAAAACAGTCAATTTTTTCAAAATAAATGTCAAAATTTCAATTTTGAATATCTTCCCAAGTGAAGCCAACCCATTCTTTTCTGGTGTATGATGCAAGCACCACATAAATATAATACATATCTTAATGTGGTTGTAACATACATTTCATACTTGAATACGGTGCAATTGAAGAACCAGTAATGATTTTTATTTATTTCTGACTACGGACTGGCTAATGAATTATAACGCTCAGTTTACATTATATGGGATCGATGCGCAAAGGTCGTCGTGAATTTCATCGATCACCGTATAACGTGCGGTGCGTTACGTTGGAGTCGGATAGGTAGGGTTTTCACCGACAGGGACACCCGCCTGATCAACGGGTGTGTGGCCCACCCCTCGAGAACGTCAGGAGTTTGGGCCGAAACGTTTGATGCACTCCTCTGATGATTTCCTGTCGGTTAGCCCGCGGCAGGAGTTTCTAAGTTCTAAAAGACGTCCGCAACTGGGAGTGGGGACGGAGTGGGAGGGGGGAGGCGAAAGAGGGTAATTGTTTATTCGCACTTTTGCAAATTTATTTTTTTGGACGATCTTTTTCAATATTCTTTTTATTATTAGTTACAAATTTTACAGATTGTAGACAAATCAGAATGTCATCAATCTCAAACTTTTTTTATATATATTTTCAGTAAATCAAAATCTGTCATAGATATAGTTCAAATGACTCACTGAGGTTTTTAATGACGTGAAATCTTTGTCGCGGATCTAGCACTTGACTGACAGCGTCAGGTCGTCCAATCCCATAACTCAGCTCATAACCCCGTATTTTTATCTTACTGTCAGCTGGTGGTGTCCAGCTGAGGCTAACCGTTCTAGACGTAGAGTGACTTCTTAGAGAGGTAGGTCTTCCAGGTTGTCTAGATTCTGAGATAAAATTTGTAACATGAATCACTAAACAAATATGAGTAGATATGGGGCAGACTATTGCCAGGCCCAAAGAAATAAGTATAAAACTAACTTAAATAATTCACTTTTGTTTCTTTCTAAAACAATAACTAGCTAGTACTAAATTAATTGAAATTCATAAATTACCGCATTGAGACGTGCGTTATTTAGCAGAAAGTAATGAGGGCACTCCATTGAATCAGAGCTTCATTAAGATTTATAAGGTTGCACCGTGATATTGTGAAGTAATTATAGATTTATATTTCAATAATTTAAAAAGTTGACTTATCGTTTTACCATCTAAATCGTTTTGCATTGTCACTATTCGTATCCAATTGGAAGGCGGGCTGATTTCACTCAAACACAATGTAATCATCTTTAGTAAATAAGTTGTTCCGTTTTGAAGGCCTAGAAATATTTTAAAAAAAACTTTTAAGAGCATTAATAAGACTTGCACGTAGTTTTAAATACAACACCAGACAACTCTGTGCTTCTACGTGTTCCTTCAATTCTCTTTTTAAGATCCGGTGCATCAATTTGATTTTCTTTACGATAGAACAATTCGAAACCAGTAACACGAGTTTCATCGAAATTTGGAGATAATTCCCAAGAGATTGAGACAGTCTTTCAAAAATATTTGATATTAATTGTCGTCAATGACAGATTTGGATATGCAGATTTAAAGTGTAACTAAGTATGTGATTTATCGCCAAAGATAGGACTTACTTTCGAGTCCAAGGCTTCCACACTTATATTTTGAGGCATAGCGGACGAAAGACCTACAATAATTTTAACGCTTCAATTTTTATCATTTTTCTTGAATATGAGTATTGTTGAACTTAAAAATGAATAAAAAAAAGATTCCAGTTTCTAACTGCGCGACAAAGTAGTAACATTTATGGAGGCTGAGTCACAGATATTGTAGTTTGAATGTTGAAAAAATGACACAGTAAACTGATAAGTAGTGGAAGGTTGTAACCCGGTTACTGTAATTTCCAAGGCAGTAGTGTTTGCGCTCATTCTGCAACGTAAAATGTCATTTATGTTGAATTAGCTTTATAGATATCTATAAAACCTATTGGAAGCATTCGATTGCCATTCAACGAGATATAGCGGGTTTAGTGCTTCAGTTTGTAGAATGTCTAAATTCCACATGATTCCAACAGATGTTGATCTAATTAAGAAGGCGTTTATTTGAATTGAAGAAGGCTGCGGATAACAAGGAGCTCCAAAATGTTGTTGAATCAAATTCTCTTTTGAAGTAAAACCTTTAAAAATAAATTTAGAAAAAAATTAAAATAAATTAAATTTATCAAATTGAAATAGAAATACCTATCATATCTCTAATGATCAGCCTCGAAATGATGTGATCTGAAAAAAAGTTATTTTCTGCCAAACACTGATATAAGCCTCCATCCGAAGGTAGAAGACCAAGGATACGAAGTGTTCCATTGTTGGCAATTTCAAAATATGTGCTGTTGTAAAGGAGGTCGCTATTTTTATACCAGGAAAACATTGGCTGGGGATTTCCGGATACAATGCAATCCAAACTGATGTCTTCATTGATTCTTGCAATAATGGTATGGTTGGGCTTTAGTAAAAACCGCGGGGAAACTAGAAATACCAAAGTTTAATCTTGAAAAATATAATTTTAAATTGTAAATAAATTTTTTACCTAATACTTCCAATGAAACTTCCTTAAGGATTTCTAAGTTTGAGGTCGATGCTTTACATCCATACGTTCCTGCATCCTTTTCGCTAACCCGCCAAATATATAAACTACATCTTCCAATAACTTTTACTCGGTCACTAACAAATTTTAATTAAATTAATTGCTTTTATGCTTCTAACATTTTAGAATATTGCCTTCTTGATATTAGCTTATGCACAGAAAGTTTAGTTTATATCAACCGCTCCTCTGTTAAACCCATAAAATTTGATAATCCGCAGGCCAAGCAACCACTTAGCGATTCAGGCTTATTATTATTTAAAGATATTGACATTATTTATTTTATCATGAATTTCCTAACAAAAAACAAAAATAAAAAATATGTAGAATCAAAGTAGAAATTTCGAACAAATCACATAAATTATTAAAACAATTTCCATGATTTATGATTTATTATGATATGGAAAAATACATGTAATTAAAGTTACCTCAATATTATTGGAGTGCCATTTTTCATCCAGATAATTTTTAAATCACCTTCAGTTCGCACGCTGCACATAAAAATGGCTACGTCGTTTTCTTTTACTTGAATGTTTTGTGGCTCTTTGCTAAATGTTATTTTTTCAGCCAATTGATCTGAAATAACTTTGTATTTAGCATCTCGATTGATTACACATTTTATTTTAGGTATTTACCCTTGCCTCTATTAAGTTCAACAAATGATAAAGGCTTGCTCCCACTGTCGAAGCAAGTATAGTTTCCATAATCATTATCCTTCACATTTATTATCTCTATGTCTCCGTTAAAATGTAAAATGAAGTTTTTTTTTTCAATTGAGAATTCTTTATTTATAGTGTCACCATTTTTGTACCAAGAAACATGGAGAGCATTTTGTGCATTACAAGGCAAAATAACGTTTCCTTCCTTGCTAACAAAAATTGCCGTCAGAAATGCATCGGGAATGGCTAGAAAAATTACCCATTTTCAAAATTTTGAAATGTGATTACTTAATTTAATAAGATAAAACGTATTACTGTTAATTTTCAGACTTGCTTTTCGAGATATGAGAGCACCTATTCCCAAAACGTTTAATGTGCATTGGTAACTTCCTTCAATTGATCGGAGATGATCAACCGATGATTTAATGATAAGGGAATTATTTTGTAACATTTTTCTGTAAATGAAAATGATCTTGAAATATAAGCAAATTATTTGTAATTTAAATCTTATGGATGTTTAATTAAGAACTAGGCAGCTATTTCATTTACTGTTATTCTATTACTGAATTTACTATTTAATTACTAGGAGCTTGCCAGCAACTTATGCAGCTACCTTACAAATCTGCCAATTTATCCAATCGTAAATTGACATTTTGATAAATCCTTTAAAAGCCCAATAGTTTTAAAAAATTATAACTTGATTCTCTAGCTAATCTAGCCCATCAACGAAGTCAAACCTCCATGTATTCATTCTGATGATTGCGCCATCTTTAAGCCATGTGATTTGAGCTGCAATTGCTCCTTTAATTTGACAATCAAAAACTGCGGTATCATTGCTTTTTATAATTGTATTGGTTGGTTGATGTTGAAATGATATCACTGGATATAAATCGTTGCAAGTGCCTGCATTGAATAAAAAGCTGACGTATAATATCAACAATAATATTTAAAATTAATGATTAAGGTTAACATTTTTTTTAATTTTTAAATTTAATTTTCAAGGTTGTTTAATTTTTATTAATTAAAATCCAATCAATTAATTTCGATTTAATTATAACGAAATTACTTTCACTGCAACTCTGCATTAAGTACTGATATCAATCCAATCCAGTGTCCCTTTACATCACAATGATTTTATGCCATGTTATGATTGAGGTCTAAAAGTCAGAGGCGAGAGCAACATTTTAAGTACTTTCTTATAGCTCTTAAGGCGACTATTTTAATTTTAATTTTAATTTTTTTTATTAAGTCTGGTCTTGAAGAGCTAAACATAGCACAGTCTTTAGTTCACAATCTTCCACAATTACAATTGGTCCTGCTGAGCTAGACACACACTGAGAAATAGTAACTTTCAAGTCCTCAGAAACTTAACGAAGCTTATAGGTTGTTTTGACTGACAAGACAAGAAATTATCTATTGATTCTTCTTAAGAACTCTTCTGAGAAATGTTGACAGCATGTTGATACTAGAGATGAGAAAGAAGCATAATTGATTCTATTTGGACTTAGTTCAGTTCTGCACCAGCGCTAAAAGAACGACTATCTACGGACAAGTCATAATAGTCATAAACGCCACTAACATGAAAGTGCATATGCAATCACATCACCCAGATTTTCAGAAAGAATGCGTGAAATTGAAGCATAAACGTAAAGGGCATGCTCAAGAAGAAAACACAAACGAAACAAGTGAAATTTCAACAGGACCCGCTATTAAAAGCCCAGCGAAGACTTTGTGCACTTGATCGCTAGTTGTTGGACTTCAAACAGCAATCAAGTAAGAACGCACTGAAATACTGGATTGATAACCAGGTCACACACGGCTATCTGGCAGAAATGGCTCTCGACATTCTGGCATCATCAGCCTCTCAGGCTTATGTTGAGAGAATATTTTCTGTTTGTGATAAATTTTCCAGGCGATGAATATTACGTCATGGTTGTTACAGCGATGAATTTTTCGACGGTAAGTTTACCGGATGGAAGGTCGCCGAAACAGAATGTCGAGATCGTTGGAAATGAGTGTGAAGCAAAAACTCAATTTTAATAAAATTTGAAAAAAACAGTGGAATTTTTTTATGTAATTTTGAAACTGAAACTAAACCTATATAGAAACTGCAACTATTTAGAAACTAAAAAAATAAAAAATTTCAAAACTTTATAGGAACTAAAACCGTTAAGTTTAAAAAAAACTAAATAGAAACTGTAACCCCTAGAAATTGCGAAAATGGAATATCACCGCTGTGGAACATTCTGTTTGCAATATACTTAAATGACCACTCTCGGTGGCAGCACGGGTTCGAGTCCCAATGCCGTTTCAGTATATTTTAATAACTTAATGTTTGGGGTTCGGAGTGGGCTAGAATTAGGGTCTAGCCTTATGGGTAATAATTTAATATTAGTTTATTTTTGATTGCATTCGGGATACACAGTTGCGGGCTATTGGTTACGAAATAGTTATTTTATTCGAGTTAGGCTGGTGAAGTGCGATAAAATAGTTTTCAAATATTTATAATTTTTCATTATTTATTATTGTTATATTTTATATAAACATATAAGCTTAATTTTGCAAATAAAATACAATATCTGAAACGTTTTCTATTTCATTATAGGCGAGACCACGCCTCTTGACCTGGATAACAACCTAATGAATAAAAATGATTAAAAGAGTTCGCTGAAAAACTCCAGCCGTTCTTTTTTTTATGTAATTGCACCACGAAAAACATTGTTTATTGCAGTGAACGCAGTAAAGGTTGTCGCCATCCTCTGCAGTAGGGATTCCCAGACTTTTCTATCTCCCGCACCCCTAAAAAACTTTTAGTATGTCCTCGCACCCCCAACCAAAATAATATAAGTACATCTCATGTGAAGAAAAAACTTATACTTATTAAGATGTTGAGCGAAGATGATGATGACGATGATGATGATTGTAATTGTAACTTCATTTATATAGCGCCATATGCATAGCGTCAGAGGCGCTTCTTGTAAACCATTTATATAGTGCTCCTTCCCAAGGGCGCTGGCGGCAGTGCAGACTGGGTTTCGAACATGACACATTACGACTGTTGCCATATGCAGTATGCAGGCACGTAACCAATTCGGCTAACCTGTACGCTAATGACGATGACGATGACGATGACGATGATAATAACAATAATGATAATAATGATAGGAATATCGATAATGATAATAATGATAGGAATATCGATAATGATAATAATGATTTATTTGAGATAAATTTTGAATGACATAAAAAGCAAGAAAAAAATGAATGAAGACTTTTATAAAAAGTAAAACACCATCAGAACGCACAAATTGAGTTCTTCATTCTTCATAGAATAAGTGTAAATTAAAAAAAAAAAATAAAAACTGACGTTCAAAATTTTAGAATTTCAATTTAATGACTTTTTTATCTGTAGTTTCTCAGATATGATTTTGTCAAAATGTGATACTTTGTTAGCGATCCGCATGTCTGCCTGGGGATTTAGGTGATTTCTCTCGGGCCTCTCCCCGAAAACTTTGGAGATTCAAAGGGCCAAAACATTTGAAGACGTTCGGAGTAACAAGAAACTCTTGTTTTCAAATTGCATTTCAAGAGCACGATTTGTCCACAATTCAATAAGATCTTCTTATTATTTCTGAACAAAATTCCAAACCAAGAAACCAAAAAACAAAAAATTTAAAAATTCAATATGTATCCCAAGTAGGAATCGACCGGGGAACCCGGTCCCTGCAAATTTTAGCGGAGGTTTAGCCGGGGAATGGGTCGTAAATCATGTATACAAATTTTCGACATTTTTTTAAAAATGCAAATCTCTATTCCATATCTGAATCCAAGTTAACATAAAATCTCTCATTTGATTGAATGTAATCATCAGATATTAGTTATAAAAGCTCGTGAGAGAGGCTGGGATTTGAACTCCTAGTGGAATCGCACCAAGGCCAAAATTTTAATCACTCGTCTACCTATTATTAATTTATGATAAATCATAATTATTCATCACAATAAACAAAATTGTCCGATACTTGGGTCGCCTTTGTGGAATAATCCCGCTGCTCTTAAAATACTTACGTTTAAGAAACGGCAATATTTTCACATTCTTTGGCAACCGTGAATGGCATTTAGAAATGCTTTCACTATCACTTGGGTTGGAGAGTGGGCCATCCATTCATGTTTGGATTTACTCCAGCTTTGCCATGCCTAGCAGCTCGTTTTGACACAGTTTCCAGAAGGAAAGGGTCATCCGAGACACCCATCTCTGCCTTCTCAGATACAGGGATGTCGTTTCAGCTTTTTTCCGAGAGGCAAACTCTCTTGTGACTTTAATAGGTGACCTTTTCCTTCTATCTTAAAGTCAAGCGACTCAAAAAGACTATTTTTTTTAGACTTTGATTAAGGTTTGATAACCAAAAATAGTTAATGAATGTAAACACAAGTTTTATATGTACAAATGAATCATGAAATTATGGAATTACAGCCAAATAACTGCAATCATCACTAAATTTGTATGCTAGCGTTGTAAATAGCTTTAAGAAGTGACCCGGTCAATCCCTAGGAATATAATTCCCATCTAGGAAATAGCCTCTTACAAAAGTATAATTATTAAATTATTGCGACAGTAGATCTTTACTTAATTGGTATGCTGAGAATGAAAATGCGACTTTTATTGTTAACGATACAATAGATGATTATGTAACAATGAAATATGAAAAAATAGATTAATATGGAACATGATAAAACTGACGAATGTGTGACAATGGAAGATTAACCGGACAGTGCTGTAACAAGGAAACTTAAATAAGATAAATGATGCAGCAAGTAAGGGCATGAGGATAAGTCTCAACAACTGTCCAGTTGGACAGGATATATTTTTTAAATAGTGAGAAACTGTTTGAAGTAAAGGATGCATAGAATACTATGTGAAATGCAATATTATAAGGAGTAGATTTTATTATCACCATATAATAATTAGCACTAAACAATACAGATAAAAGGTGGATTATAAGCAAAATTCTCGTGCATTAAACAATGGAATTTAATTGGTTGCAAAATCGTGTCTAATGCCAAGCAACCTGATTAAGAAGTAACTTATAATCTTGCTAAGTTTCATTTCACAAGTCCAACTACTCAAATAAGCTTCAATAAACATGCTTTTCAATAAAATGGGAACAAGTACTTGAGGTCCAAGTACAGTACAAGTACTCAAGGACCAAGTACGAATACAGATACAAGTACAAGTACGAGTATAAGTACAAGTACCTGAAATCGGTAATCGAGTAGTACTCGAGTAAAAGTACTCCATGTCTAATTTTAATAGTCTTCTTTTTTGATTACTCGCTTTTCTATCCACATTAGCATTGTTATTTATTTAGAAAATGACATTGGCGAGTACCGAACATAGCATGGCAGTTAGGCATCTCAGCGAAAAGTTAAGCAGGCATTTTGTTTTGTGTTTTAAATTGACGTTAATAAAATACACGCAATCTAAATGTTTTTGACAAAGTTCACCTCGTTCACTGTTCACTAAACAATTTGCTTTCTGCTTTCAAATATATCGCTAACGTATCACCTTCGGCACACCATCTCAAATACAAAGACATTGCCGACAGTGACCGGCAGAATAGTTCTGAAGCACGATCAATATGGAATTTCTCGTAGTTTTAGACAAACAAACCTGTAAGCGACAAACTTCCTGCAGACTTGAAAGTCTCTTTAGCCCTCTGTATTACCAGTTCAGGACATCCGACTTTATTTAAAAAAGATGGACTGCGGACAGTGCTACGGAGAGCCCTTCAAAACCAGGCCTACCAAGTCAAATCGACACTGATTGCTGAGATGTACAAATAAATGTTAGCAGAGCATAAGAAAGTTGTGGAAACTTTTCACAGCATGCCTACTTGCCTTCTATAAAATGACTGATTGTATTAATACTGTTTAAAATCAAATTAATTCTCAGTTTTTTTCTCAAAGTTTTTAAACAAATAAACCAAATTACAACATGTTTATGTGATACAATTGATTGTTGCAGCTAACTAATGTAGGATGATTGTATGTAATGTATACTGACTAATGCAGAGGTGCGATGCAACCAGGTCGGCTAAAAGTAGTTGTAATATAATTAATCGAATTTAATCGATCAGGAACATTTTAATCGTTCATAGCCTAGTAATTAAATTTAAATTAAGTAAGAAGTTTAGTGTCTCGAGTTATCAATGAATTTACTGTTTAATTTAAAATTAAATAAAACCCGTTCCACGATTACGCAGATGTTTCTTATTAGAGCTACAAAGTTTGTGAAATTTCTCTAGAGCTGTTTCCCATGTCAAAACTCGATAGCTAATAGCTCTGGACAGAGAATTTGTCTCATTATACCACAGAATACCGTTTCACAAATAAAGTATTATTTTTATTTTTATTTAAAAAATAAATGATTTTGTAATTAATTAAATCAGTAAACTAATTGTTTCAATTTTTAAATTAATTAAACCAATTGCTTCAAATAAACAAATTAATTTAAATTGAAGGTATCAGTTATTTGTACGTAAATAATTCCATAACTTTAAATTATTTCAATTAAATAAATAAATTGCATAAATTAAATATATTACTTTGAGTAATTAATTTTTTAATTAGGTAGGCCAAATCAGTTAGTTATTTAATCTAAACAATCCATCTAATTAACCTACTTAAATCTCCAATTTAATTATTGCAGTAATTTGTTCGGCATGTTCGTAAAAATGGCTTTAACTGCCATGAATGCAGCTTTGCTTTTGCAATAATCAATGTCAAATTGCTCGAAGCGATTGGTTTACATACCATTTTTGTATCTTGCCAAGATAAATCAATCTTTTTTTTGTCGGGGCTGTTGAAAATAATGCTAGCCTTTTCACTTACTTAGGAACGAAAACATTTCTGAAAGTTTTGTCGAAAAATACAGAGAACAGTTGGTGAAATAAAACTTATATGAAGAAGTTTAATAAGTACAAGAACGTGGAGTCTCAGTTCAATTTTCCAAGTTCTCCACTCATTGCCGACGTTGATTTAGCACCTGAGGACATTCATAGGGTTATTTATCCATTGGCGATGCATTATAATTGACATGTTATGCATTTAATTTAATTTACAGGGCCTGATTGGAAGATCCCTGCACACTTTTTTTGTAGCGAATTCGCTAAATTAATTTTAAAATTTTTTAAAAAGTCAAGTTTTGGAGAGAACAAAGTTTGTGAAAAGAGTGTGTTTTGAGGCATCTTCTCAAAGAATATGAAATCGAAGAAATTCCAAGCTGTAAGTGCGAGGCAGGAGAAAAGACACTTCGATTCGTCGCGCCATGAAATCCATAAATTTTTTCATGGCGTGATTCTAGAAAGTGGCTTTCAAGAGGCCGATGGGAAAATACGATATTTCGTTTTTGCCAGACGGGGCACCCGTCTGATCAGCGACAGGTTGGAGTATAAGGAGATTTCAGGGGCCGAAATGCTCGAAGAAGGGGTCCTTTGAGGATTCCGTCTAGTATATTAACGTCCGTAAGAACACATCAGGGCTCGGGATATATATATATATATATAAGCCAATTTCGTTTTAGGTTTTGGTTTATTGTGATGAACACAGCGAGATGATACTGCAAGCGAAAAATTAGATGTCTTATGAATTTTGCAGATGTCGGGACGATGTCCTTCCCAAATAACCGTAAATACTTGAAATTCTTCCCCATGAGGGAACGATTGTTTGCATCAGTCATCCAAAATGATTACTTTGTAATTAATTATTAACGTAATTTTTTATTTATTTAAAGCACTTTAAATTTAAAAAACTAAGCTTGTAAAAAGTTTGTCCTGTTAAATAAAAATTTCACAGCGTTAAGAACATAATTTTTCATAAAGCTAAGTTATTTATTTTGCAAAATGTCAAAGAATAATACCCCAATTCATCCATCAATTCATTATGCTTTATGATTCTATTCCAACATGTTCTCGGACGTCAGATGCGAGTGGTTAAGGCTTTCGCTTCGGTGTGGCTCCGTTAGAAGTTCAATTTCTAGCCACTCGAAAGAGTTTCTACATCTAATTATATATGTCATGATTTATGATTCTAGTCTCACATGTTTATGTGTTCTCCCCGATGATTCTATGATAAACCTGGTGACTAATAACATTAATAACAGAGTATGCTTGGAGGGCTGTTTAATTTTTATTTATTATTATTAACATCCGTTTCACAGCTAGATGATTATGACGGACTAGGATTAGGATCCTGCAACTGGGTTCGTTTGCTGCCATCGTGAGAGGCGCAGCCTTGGGGCATGCGGGCGCACAATATCGGAGGGATAAATACATGTAAATACAATGTCATTTAAATATTAACTATCCTCGGGCTCAGTCAATTTTTCCGATACTACTTTCTCAAAAGGATCTCTTTGATATTTGCATAAATTAATTAACGATTCATTTCTTTCACAGATATCTTCTTTCTTAATATTGGATTTTGAATTTAAATCGACTTAAGTGCAAGTATTCCAGCATAAATGATGGCAGAAATAATTGTTTTATGACGAGGAATATGAGCATACGATGCACCTGCCTTTAATTGGCACACCTGCATCGTTTCCGAGCGCCACCTATGAGTCATATGCCTCTGCTCAATCATGACGCTGGAAGGAAACATTAATTTTCTCCGCTTTTGTCATAGCCTGTGCAGTGGTAGCAGCAAGAGTCGTGTTGCGTTGAGGACAACGCTGATTCAATTTACCATCATTCTTTTGGATTAAAACAAAAGTTATTTTAGCTTTGCTTCAAACAACTCAAACATTTTAATCCTTATTTAAATTGTAATTGTTGAAACTCCTATCCCCATTTCCCTTTGGGAAAAAAATGATTCACTTATCGTAATTCAATTCATTTTCACTTTTATTAATTCAATCGTAAATCTGTCAAAGCTTTTTAAAATCACTAAATAGGTGTCATTAATTGCATTTAAATTCGTTGTCAAAATGTTAAATAAGTAGATTATTCCAAAAGTTTATTTATTATATCAAATAATCCGTTAAAAAAACTTTTATTATGTGCAATGCGTTGTTCAATAATTTAATAATTTCAGATGAATTAAGTCTTGATTTTGTCACGTTAAGGACACATAAAATATTTACACATAAAAAAATCGAAATTTTAAAGTCATAATTACGAGTTATGATTAATCATATTATTAAACTACAACATACATTTCTTCAATGTTTGTACAAACTATACAAGGTGACTCCATTTCCTTTCACATTTTACGCATTTGCATTTTTAGTAATGCTCTCAAAAAAATATATAAAAAAAACACCTAGGATACCGCCCACAAATAAATAACAGTTTAAAGTCGAAGAAATGCCATAGATTTTTAGTAATACCATAATTATATCCACTCGGGGAAACAAAACGATAGACTGATTAAACAAAACTTTACCAACCTGGAACTAAGGTCATTGCTAGCAAAAACAGTATTGTCATGACTCACAACGAAAATCACAGACAATTTCGATCAACCACGTAAAACACTTAAAGCTTGTGCAGCGCTCAGTAGGACAATTTGAACGCAGTAGAGGTCTGCAAATCTTATGCTTATGATCGGTTTATATACTGCCTGTTACGTACGCGTGCTCCTTTGTTTTGAGATCGACTTCATTCCAATAGAGTATGGGTATTCAACTGGAGGCCAGCGTGTCAAACCCGATTATTATATCAGACATCCCACGAAAATAAGTTCTACCATGTCTTTAGGAGCAAAAATACCATATTTTCACATGTATAACATGAGGACGGACGTAACAAGCAGTTTTTACAATGTGTTTAAAAATAATCTATAAAACGCGCACAAATATGAGCTTTTTTCTTTGGCTTACAGATATTTAATTAATATAGTCACCTAAATATATTTTTTATTTAAATATATTTTTTATCTAATCACCACGTACATTAAAATTCAATGAGAAATAGTTGTCTGACATTCCTGGCAAGCATATAGTCAAATGTAACTAGTTTGATGTCAATATAGACAATTTTCTTTATTATTTAATGCTCTAATGCCAATTTGATGGATTTATTCCTCAAAGATCTAATACATTGCCCTGCTTTAAAATGTTTGAAAGGCTAATTCGATAATCTTCGAAACTGTTACGAAATTCGTTAACTATGTTAACTTTCTGTAGCAGAAACATAGCTAGAGATTTCGGGACGAGACTGACAATAATGCATGGCAAGGTAGCAGGCCAGTCAGAAAATGATTGAGTCATTTTGATATTTTTCAAAATCAAAATAAAATTATAATAATTATAACAATAAATAGGTTTAAATAGTGGTTTCAAGATTTTATGATTTTATAATGTTATATAAATCAATAATATTTAATGTTGACATTTTTTTAATATTTCGGGTGGTTGAACACGTAAAGCCCTCCCTAAATACGGGCTTGTATGGTAGTTATCTGCGAAGACCTCAAAATTAACAGTTTTCAAGTTCTATTAATTAACACTTCTCCTATATTAAATTTTAATAAGTTATACTAGTTTATAATTTTTGGACATTATTTAATTTTAAAGCAAAAGTTAGAAAAACTATCAATAAGCCTTATAAGCAAGTTAATGTCTAAAAATTATGAAATATCAATCATTGAAATTGATATCAAAGAGGTACTAATTAAAAGAACAGAACATCAGCGATGGGGTATAATAATTTGCAAGACAAAAGTGGGGCAAAAAAAGTTAGGGCAAACTATTTCCATGTTGCAATACACAGTGTTGTGCAGTATTGAATTACATGTAATTCGTTACTGTAATGAATTACATTTTTTGGTAATTTTTACTTGTAACAGTTAAAAAAAAATTTTTTACTTTTACTTGTAACAAATTACTATTTTCGTTCATACTTTTAATTCGTTACCTTTTTAGCACAAGACGTTACAAAGTAAAATTAAAATTAAAATTCTAGATTGTTATTCTTTGGTTCGTTCGAGAACCTTAATCTTTCCGATCATCGCTCATTTGTTATTGTGTTATCGCCGGTCGTTTTTGTTAAATCGGAAATTGTTGATTAGTCATAGCGAAGCTTTTTTATTATATAAAATTGTATACATATAATAATATAAGATTTAATATATCGTAGTATGGATTCATTTGAAGCCAGTTTGAGTGTCGTTAGTGAAGATAAGAGGAACAAGGGTGAAGATAGTCCGTGGCCGTATTTGAACAAAATGTTCAGATTTCAATCAAAGGAAAATCATATAAGTATGCACGCCTACTCTGCCAACAGAAAAAAACTATATGTTCAGCATGTGAAAGTTCTTCTTTCATCTAACTTGAAGAAGCACGTGGAACGCATGCATCCAACAAAAGTTAAGGAATATGGGATATCTGTTGCCAACGGTTGTCAAGCTTCATGAGAAACTGGTAGCCAAAATAGCATCTTCTAATGCAGCAATGGTGGACGAGCTGAAAGCATCTCATCTGATGCTGACAGTGTTGAAGACAGTTTCTTCAATTGCACAAGGTCAACTGATATTCTGATGCAGTATCTTCAAGACCGATCAGATGACTTGAACATTATTTATCCAGTTGAACGCTCCTCTGCCAGCTAGTGCAGCTTTTGAACGATTATTCAGCTATGTTGGTAGTAACAGCTGAAGGACCATAATGAATGACAAACTATTCGAGGACTTAGTTATGTTAAAAATTAACAAATGTTTGTGGTTGTAATAAATAATAAAAACACCAAAAGAATGCATTAGTTCAAATGTTATCACTTAATGACTATTAATATTAGCAGTTAATAACAATAATTGTTTTAACGTTAATAGAAACAATTCCTTTTAAATAATACGGAGTGATGTATGATCACAATAATGGCGGCATCAAAGTTACTTGTAGTTTTTACTTAAAAGTAACTTTTAGATGCTGTAACTTTTTACTTTTACTTGAGTAAATTTTTGAGACAACACTTACACTTAAGTAACTTTTTGAGGTATTACTTTTACTTTTAACTAATTACTGAAATGAGGTAATTTTTACAACACTGGTCGTAGCTTCTTTGTGTTGTGTTACATCGTGTTTGTTTTGTAGCGGAGCAATATATATATTTTTTTAAATAGTCCTTGAAGTGAAGCTCCAATAGTCATTTCTACCCTTGCATAAAACATAGATTGTAATAACTTCTGAGACTTGAAATGAGTTTATCCAAATCAGCCCAATAAACATCTAGCTGATATAATAGAATAATATAGATGCAATGAATTTCTGGAAAGAGAAGACTACTCGTTACAGTAAGTAGTATGAGTTAGCCCAGGACTTATTATCAGCTCCAGCTTCTTAGGCCTACGAGGAGCGGATATTTTCGCTCTGCGGAACCCTGACTATAGGACGACGCAACCGAATGCGGAGATGAGAGCTTTTCTCAAACTAAATTCATTTTGATGTATATTTTTGTTCTGTGACTGCATGATTTGGCTAACTGTGGTAATAAATATTTCATAATTTTGATGTTAGCTACTGCATATTAGTGGTAGTTGTAGCATTAGTTTAAGGACGCTTTTATAATTATTTCCACTTTTGAAAAGGCCGGAAAGAAAAACAAAAATATTGAAAATGGAATTACAATAGGAACAGAAATATAAATTAAAAATTATTTCAGCAACAGTAATTAGAATTGAGTGGAATTTTTTTAGCAGTTTGAAAGGAATTAGAATAGAAATAGAAATTATTGCAAATAATAATGGAATTAGACTTGTAATGGAAATTATTTGGCGAATGGAAATAACACTTCTGTGTTCAACAGCATGGTACATCTGCTTAACTTTATCGTCGGCCCCTAAATTGATCTAAAAATGTTAAAAAATTTCTCTTAAAATTTGAACATTTAAAATCTGTGATTTTCGTAGTTAAGGAGTCGTGGGACACATAATTAAGCGGAAACCTTTGCAGCGTGGAATAAGTTTACGAGTTTGTTACCGTCTTTTGAAGTATTGCTACACTTTTGTCTCACACATTATTATGCGTGAACAATCCATATCCCGGTGTAGGAAGTTGATGCAAATTTTGAAATGAAAAGGAAGAATTGGAGAGAGAACACAATACGGAAGCGACTCGTGACCAATTTTGGTCAATTGCAGCGCGCAATAAATCGTTAATCCTTCAAGTTTTTAATCAATTTATTAACAGACACAATGGACATTAAAAGGATCAGTCAGAAGACCAATAATTGTTCATCGTCAGCTAAGCCTTCAAATCTGTCAAAAGTCGAGGAGCCTTCAATTTCATTTTCGACTCTTAATGGATCGCAGTCTAGTTCATCATACGGGTGGTCACTTAATGCCAGCCTTCTAAAGCCACTTAGAATCAAATCCGATGACACTTTGTCCCATGCCCGTGCAATCCAGGAGCATACCTCGGAAATTTTATTTATTTATATGACATCATCACTCCCTCAAACTTCCTCCCTACAGTCTGCTGTTGAAAGGTTGGTGTCATGGAGCAACAAGTGGCAACTACAGCTTGCTCCTGAGAAATGCATTCAAATATCCATCAGGGCAGCTCGTACCAAAACTCCACCAAGACATTACACAATTGCTTCCCAAACAGTATCTCTATTAGAAACTACACGAGATCTTGGAGTCCTCATCGACGACAAACTTACATACAAGGCACACATCAGCAATATTGTCCATAAAGCATTTGTGAGGTTACGCTTGATTTCCAAATGCTTTCGCACCAGGAACAAAAACTTTTTAACCAAGGCAGACTGCTCCTACGTCCGGCCAATCCTCGAGTATTGCTCCCCAATATGGAACCCACACACTAAACAACTTACAATGAAAATAGAAAGGGTGCAAAAATACTTCACACGATTGATTCCTGGTCTCAGAGCACTGCCCTATCACAATAGACTAAAACAACTCGGACTCCAAACCCTCGAACATCGTCGCCTCATCTGTGACTTATGCTCATGTTACAAAATAATAAACGGCCATACTATATGCAAAATTCCCGAGTTCCCTACGTTTCTAGCTTCCAGAACCCGTGGTCATCCCCTTCGTCTACGCCAAGAGAAGTGTCTCACCAGTCACAGACAGAACTTTTTCACCAACCGGGTCATCAAGCCCTGGAACTCCCTACCTCTTGATGTAATAAACTCCTCAACATTATCTCGATTCAAATCTTGCATCTCGTCTACTGACCTTAAAAAATACTTATCGATTTAAAGAACTTGCTTCTGCACTTTATTTGCGCACAATTTGTTGAACTTACCCAAATTTTTGTAAGTGGTCATTGAATGACCCTTCAATTTGTTGTGCAATAAATAAATAAATAAATAAAATAAAAAATAATTTTTAATTTAGGTTTATTTGCTGAAATATTAGTTAAAACAAGTAAATAAAATACACAAAATAGTTTATTCTTTTATTTACACAACAGTTATCTAATATAATATATAATATACAGATATGTACAGCACATGTATTTTATATTGCTATAACCGAGCAATAAACTATTAAGGTTTTATTGCAAAAATAATTAGATCTAAATTTAATTAATTTCATGGTTATATTTTGCATCTTTTTCATACACGATAACCCTATATTCTATTCCAGGGGTCTCCAAACTTTTCAGCCCGAGGGCCGCATTACCTAACGAGTAGGGGGCCACTCGAGGTCCAAATAAAAAAGAATGAAACATATATGCTGTTTTTAATTATTTATTTAAAATTATTTTATTCAGTTATTATTTAATAACACATTGATGCACTACACATGAACATCTGCATTAGTGGGAATGATGAAATTGTTTCCTGGATGCCAAAACAGCAAACATTTCTGGCTTTAGATTTGATGTCCCTAATCTCAACAGTGACCTGAGATTATCGTCGGACAAGTAGGGTAGGTCGTCAGAGCAATGTTTTGTTAGATTGACTTTGGATAGCAAAATAATGTTGCTCTAGCATCTAAATGACATTATAAAAAAGAAATTCGTTAAAAATAATTTTGCCTTCACTTACCGCCTTGGCATCGAAAATCAGTCATTATTCGATATTTAATTATATAAGGAAAATGCTATATCTTCTTAATTCAGTGATTATTTTTGTTATTAATAACCAGGGACGCCCCTTGAGGGGGGCAAGAGGGGGAAGCTTGCTCCCCCACTTGGAACAGACTGAAATAAGTTGAGAAAATTAGGATTCAAAATTTAAATGCATATTATAATAATTACTACAAAGTTTAGGATTTAAAGTTACAACAAATATTTAAAATGGAATAATGTCCGCCCATCTCTCTTGGTATTAAATTAAATTCGCCATTGGTTGGATATTTCGTTGTCTTGGTGATTTTGTTTACTTTCATAATTTGTTTATGGTTATTTGAAAGTTTGAGTTTTTTAATACGTGTTATAATAAGCGCTTAATTGGTAATAATAACAAGTATTACTATAGTTTAATGAATCTAATCAACAAGTTGTTATTACGATTCCGCAGTAATTACCAGTAAATAGTAAATCTTATGGCTCGTTAAGATTCTTGTTTAAAAGGATGGTTTGAGGACGTTAAGCTGAGACCTTATCATTTTTCATATCTGAGGCATAGATCTCAAAATGAATTTGTTCAATTAATTGCGAACACGCTCAAAATAAAATCATTAAAGAAATTTCTGACAATTAGTTCTACACTGTGATGGTGGATTCAACACGAGATAGTTCGAGGAAAGACATGTTGACTATTGTAATCCGTTTCGTAAATCAGGAAGAAATTGCAAAGGAAAGACTCTTGCAAATAACCGAAATAACTGACAAGACTGGAACTGGAATAGGAAAGAGTATAGTCAGTTGCTTGCAATGGCGTTGATACTGACAATCTTTCTTTTCAATCGTATGATTTTGCTGCTTCAATGTCGGGAAAGTTTAAAGGAACTCAATAGAAAGTATATGAGTTGGTTGGCCTTTTGTATCATATGCTCCTTGTCAAGCACACAGAACAAACACCGCAGTTGAACATTGTTGGCGTGCCAGTACGATCATTTCCTATATGTTTAATATTTTAGAAGAATTTTGGGAGTTGGGAAAAACTATCCTTCTTGCCCTCCCCCACTATTTTGCCTTCGGTACGTCCCTGTTAATAACTATAAAGTAATATATTATGACTTTATTCTATTGACTCTATCATTTTATATGAACATAACTGCACAGAATGCAAATTATTTAAACGTTTATGTTATAAGCATAAATGCAAAAGTAAGTTTTCCTGAGTTGTACAATCTTTTTTGAATCAAAATGTGAAATATACTTTCCAAATAGAAGTTTTACTCTAATATATCCGTCTCTTCCCACATATCCATAAACTCCATGCTGCTGCTTCTTTAACAAATTTGATATTTTTCCACACTTTGGGTTTGGCATGGGAAGGCATCTAACCAATTTTTAGCAGTATTTTTATTGCATTTTCAATTTCATCATCACTTACATCCTTCGAAATAGATTGGTGAGTACTCGGAAGATCTTTACAATTTACAAGACTATGGTAATCCTCTGCATCAACGTTCAAAGGAGGAATTATGAATTTCCTTACTTCTGCAGAATCTACGGCAACGGATTGTCTGGCACATCATATGGCTGTAGGAAACTTCATCATATATCTACCAGACTCACTTTCTGTGTCCTCAATTAAATCCTCATCAGTATGCACTTCCACAACATCTAATTTAGGATTGGAACTGTTACCACCTGATGCTCATGCGCTACTTTTGCTATAAGAAATGGAATTATAGTATTTCTGTCTGTGACGCTCTACCAGTTGCTTTACTTAAATTGCAAGTAGTTTCCTCGTCCAATGTACCAATAACAAAATTTATTTCATTTCTTTGATCCAAGAAAAATTCAGGTGCTGACACTTTTAATTCTTTGGGACGAGTACAAATACTTAAATCGAGACAATGACATGCTGTTAAGTCATACAAACTTAAACTATCCTGTTTAGCAATCAATTACGCTGAAGCTTTCATTTCGCCCTCTTTTTTCAGAATCATTTTAAACTTTTTGTACTTTTTGTGGCACTCTTCTCCTTGAAATAGTCGGAATGCAAGATTTAAACTAAATGTCTGTAACGCTTGCATAAACTTGAGCAATTATATTAGACTCAGTATTCTTTGGAAGTTGTATTTGAACAAGGAAATAATGCTGCATTGCTTCCCTAACACTTGGTAATTGGCGGGAAGTTAGTTCACATCCAATGCCAAATGCAGTCAGTTGCGCTCGAGTAACGGCCATAGTTTGGATAGAGTTTGTAAAATTACTAATTTTTCTTTAATAGAACTTTATTTCAGTTGTATAAGTGGTTGTACATTCAATCTGCGTATAGAAATAAATTTAAATATAATCAATCAAACACAGAAGAAAAATCAGACGCAATAGCAAATATATTATATGTCTTCCCTCTTCCGGCGGGAATAGAAGACAAAAAATAATTTAAAAAAAAAACATTTGTTTCTTACTAATGTAGTTCGGGAGCAATATTTTATTACTATCCAAAGTCAAATTTTTTTGAAGAACTACCCTAATGAATAGTTGGCCTACTTACCAGCCCAAATGACAGTGAAAGTTCTAAATGGTGAGAAGTTTGCAAAAGAATGCGGAAACATTGGGGTATAAGAATTATAAGAGCAGCGGGATTATTCTATAAAGGTGACCCAAATATCGGAAGATTTTATTTATTACGATGGGTTATTATGATGAGTTCTCATTAATTATTAATACCAGGCATCTGTAGACGATTAAGACTTTAGCCTTGGTGCGACTCCATAAGGAGGTCAAATCCCAGCCTCTCTCAAGGGCTTTTATAACTAATACCTGATGATTTTATTCCATCAAATGAGAGATTTTATGATAAATCGGATTCGTGGATGGAATAGTGTCTAAATTTCTTAAACATGATTTACGACATTCCCCGGCTAAACTTTGCCTACAGTGCGGGTTTGAATCCCGTTGAGGGACTTTCGTTTCCCTCGCTTGCCTTACTAACGATGTTTTAGTATATTTTAATAACTTATTATCTGGGTTTTGGTAGGTTTAAGGTTAGCGTATGGGTTTAGGGTTTGAGTTTGGGTTAGGGTTAATAATTTAATATTAGTTCACTTTAGCTTGTTTTCTGGATATATAGTTCCGGGCTATTGTCGACGAGATAGCTATTTTTAGGATGGTGAAGTGCGTTACAAGAGTTATCAAATATTTATACTTTTTCATTATTTTTATCTTTAATTTTTTAAATAAAATAATATTTAGTTGTTTTCTAAAAGTTATTTTCTATGTCACGACTCTTACTTGGATAATCTTATCATCATTGCTGCAAAAATCTCCAGCCTCTAGTCACTGACTACATATGAAGCAAAATACTTTACTATGCATTTATAACTTCATATCAGCTTTCACAAAGTATTTTATTAAAGAAAAATTAACTACATCAGTTAAAAAATTAAAATTAGTTCAATTGAAATCTAAAAATTTGTTTTCAGAGGTATGTGAAACAGCAAGCTAATTACGTGCGTAAAAATAATGCAATTTTTAAATTGTACATCGTCTATAATAAATTTATATTACTCTCAATATTGAAAAAGTTTCACTGGACTCGATGCCAAAATGTTAGTATCATCACGTGCTTCTTTGAGCCAATGAAGTGCATTTGAGCAGTCACGTGTATTAATAGACCAAACAAAGAAACATTTATTTTTTTATTAACTTTGTGTGCGTTCAGTAAGGTGAATGCTTGTACATGTAATTCCCGGGTGTAAGGACAGGCCTGTGTGTTTGACCCAATCGTTTGACACATTTATAATTCGTTCTCGTAAAGACCACACAAGATATCTGGATTTGTTCGGACAAACTATTTGATATAACCATCAAATTCTGGATGGATCACACAGCATATGATGAAAATCCCTCCAACACTCAGGGAGTTGTGCCATATACGATAAATGTGAAGCCTTCGTTCACGCTCGATTTTAACAGTGCGAGATCTCGTCAGCCAATGGATCTAGGATTTCTAAAGTTGGGGTCACCAGAACTAGAACGTTTTCTTGTTCAATCAGATGGATCGGTAGTCACGGCCTTAACCCCCACAACTCAGATTTTGTTCCCTAAGTCTGTCACTGAAGTAAGTAAAAGCGAGGGCTTATATCTATGATTTCTTAAAATAACGATCTATTGCATATTGTGTTTTTATCTGAAGAATTGGCAGAATTTATTTGTAGCATTTCAGAATTGATTTAATTTTATGTGACTAAAATGAATAGGATATGATGAATATAGGAAGATTATAAGCAAAAACTGATTTTGAATGAGATTACAGAGATATTGTCAAGAGCTCGAGCTCCATGAACGATGGAAGTGCTCAAAATTTTAAAATTTAGATAAAATAGCTGCTCATTCTAGCAGGGACAATATCAAGAAATTATGCCAAAGTTCAGTTCAATGCAACTCTTAACCAACATCTTAAATATTTTCAAATGATCCAAGTCAAGAGCCCAAACAAGGCCAACATAATATGTGGCAGAATAAAATTTGGGCCACTTTGTGATTTTCATTCAAAATTGGCATTGGATTTAGGTTTATTTACAGTAATGCAGGTTAGCCGAATGGGCAACAGTCGTAATGTGTCGTGTTCGAAACCCAGCCTGCACTGCCGCCAACGCCCTTAGGAAGGTATATATAAATGGTTACAAGAAGCGCCTCTGACGCTATGCATATGGCGCTATATAAATGAAGTTACAATTACAATGCAAAAAAAGCTATATGATTTCCAATCCTGTCTACAGAGTCTTATTTATATCTTTATTTCATAGTAAGCTTAATGTGCCATGGCAGTACTTAATTACATGATAAATTGCAAGTTTTTCTGAAGTTGTCTAAAACCATCAGTAAAAATTTTTGAACTGAACTACATAAGCAGGGTCATCATCAGATACAGTTATGGCACTTTTTTGGTAGAACAACTGAACATGAAATGTTTCTTTCTCTACCAAATATTTCTGTTTCATAATAATAAAGCTCCAAAAGAGTCTCCATTACTCTGATTTGTTTAGGGGAAACAGATTATGTTTATGATTGTGAAAAACAGCTGAGACTGTTTCTTCGTTTCTTAAAAATTGCTGGATCATTTGCAGGGCTTTGTCTGAAATGGAGAACAATTTTCATGCTTTGAAAGAGCAACTTCTACACCAGATTTGTCAAGTGCCTTCCTGACAGACACTTAAACTTGCTTTTGCATGTGTTTCAAACTACAACAGAGTTTTTTAAAGTAAATTTGCCTCCCAAAATTGAAGTACCAGTGTTATTCATGGCCATCTTTTTTCATCACAAAGCAATAAGTCTTTAAACTAAAAGAAGTTGGAAGACACAAAACAAGTTGACAAATTTCAGACTAAAATAGTTCATGTTAAAAATTTATAAAGTAACTTTGTTAAATTAAAAAAAAATTTAAAGAGTTAATCATCTTAACTATACAATATTTAACATATTAATCTCCAGAGTTAATCATCTTAACAAACAATATTTAACATATTAATCTCCAGTTAACACATATAAATCTGCATCCCTACTTATTTGTTTTGTATCAAGCCTTATGTTTTATTACAATGAAAGATTCTGCATAATCTTTTTGATTTTACTTGGTTAATAAAATTTATTTCTTGAACTTCCAGTAAATGTACTAAAACACAAATAACCAAAGTTCAACATAACAACTAATGGTAGAAGATAATCTCATGGAAATGACTTCAGCTAGCTACATCAAGTTAAAAAATTGTTATTTACTAAAACAAAGATGTTAATAAAGATATAAAGTGACACACTACATGTTTAACCTTTAAACCTCGCTGTCCGGAAAACTGGCCTGACGGAGAAGCCTATAGACCCTAAAGGTGGGTTTTCTGGCCTTCGCATCCATCATCATTATCCTGTCGTTAGCCGAAAACTGTTACAGGGGCTCAGGCTATAGGGGGATTGGCCAGAGGGAACAGGGTTCAAAGGGTTAAACAAAATGAAACTAATATTTTGTGATCAAAGATAATACTTCAGCTTTGTTAGATGAGATGGATAACGAGACATTTGTGCTCAGCTCAAGCAGAGGGGCCTAATATAAACAAAAATCACTGATACAGCTCAGGCTACTAACATCCACTTATGTGCATTTATTTAATTAATTAACCTCATGTTACCTGAAGTGTAGTAACTGTTATTATTAATTAATAGGTGTTGCATGCTAGTAGGATCAAATTGAAAAATAATCGTGTCATAATACTTTTTGAATATTACTTTATTATTAATTTTGATGAATGCTCAACAATAATCCAGGAGCAGGAAGCCTATGCAAGAGGATTCATAGATGCTTTGGAAGAGTTACATCGGAGGCAAGGCATTCCATCTTCACCACCTCTTGAAGAATCACTTTCAACTTTTTCCACAAAAAACGGTGGTCATTTTTTCTCAACAAATATTTCTTCTCTCAGTATGAACGCATCTGACGATGTTCCTACAAGAGATGCTCCTCTTTGTCCTAGTCCCCATTTGACACAGGTCAAAACAGCTGTGCTTCCACCTGCCCTAACCCTTTTGAGTCGTAGCTCTGCATCAAAGTCATATGATGCAAGCTTCAGCAATCTTGTCAATGGAAATGTTTCAAATGCAACATCTTCAAGCAAAGCAGGAAATATTCTCTTAGATGAGAATTACCAAGCAGTGCCAAAACTTATTTCATCTCCACCATCAAGTGCTGCAAGCTTGAGTGGAGATTCTCCTTCCCCTATGTCTGCTAGTGAAGATTTTGATCGATTAGAGATGAAAAGAGCTCGGAATAGGCTGGCCGCTCAAAAGTGTCGGAGCAGGAAGTTGGAACGCATTGCTGTGTTGAGTCAACGAGTAGAAGAACTCAAAGAACAAAATGCTCAACTTCATCTTTTAAAGCAAGAAGCATTCAAAAATGTTGAAGAATTGAAAACCAGACTTTCCAATCATGCCATATGTGGCAATCTTGATCTCTCATTGGTGAGTTTGTCTTCATGATGGAGACAACACTCACATTGGATGACAGTATCTTGTCTATTGTACCACAAGCTTTATTCCATTTTAATTGGAATTGTGATCTTTATTTGACCAAGTTCCACATGTTTGTGTTGTGCAATATGAAGTAATTGTGCTCTTATAATTGTTTATGGTTTGTAGGTATGCTATTATTAGTATTAATATACTATCATCATATAATCTCATCACCTTCATAGATGAATAATTATTAATTACTTTAATTGAGTATCATTAAATTTGAATTAACCATGTTGCTTTAAAAATGTCATCAGTCACTTACTTAACTTTAATTTAGATGCTTTCTCCTATAAACCATATATTCTACAAAATTGTCATACTTTTTGCCACACATATTTTTTTGGGAGCAACATAACTTTCATGTTTGATGTTTGAAGGTTATTATTGCATTCTTAAGGCATTTCAACTTTGCCTTAATTAAGATTTTCTAAAAAACATTGAGTTGTATTATAAGCTTGGACATTGCTGATATGTTTTAGAGTACACCACTATAAATTATGTTTTTATATAATTAGCAATAATTATCATTGGGGACAAAGTTGATGATATGCATCAGGTTCTCAAGTGTTTATTAATTTTTGGTGTATTTTATTGCATCTATTGACATATTTGTGTTCTTTGCTCAAGTGTGTTCCAATAGCGTCAGTATTGATTACTCCAAATAACAAATATCTTGCTATAACATTAATTTTAAGTAAAGCTTATATCACAGTGCCTTAAGTGTGCATTTATACTCATTTGCTGTTGTCTGTCCTATTTCATGCATCTGTAAAAGCTTCATTTGTATTGTTTTGCTACATTACTTTAATAAAGTGTAACATTAATTTTAAACTACAAATGATTACTTTCAGAGTACAATGCTGCTATCAACTAAAGCACTTCTCAAAATGCAAGTCCTGCACTTTGATTAAACATTAGCCTCATTTTACCTAAAGTGTTCCATAAGTTAATATTGATAATAAATTTGTGTTTCTCAGTGTCTTATCTAAAACATTAGAACTGTCCAGCCTTATTTTATTTTGTATATTGAAATATACATTCAAATGACTTCCATTGTGCATTTTAGTGGTTCTGTCACTAAATCAATTTCATTACATTTTTGATTAGTAAGGCCATTTCTAAAACCTGTTTTTACATTGTTCTTAGTCAAACACTATTTAAAATTCAAAAGCAAGAAGTTTGCACATTTGTATTTATATTATTGTTTTGAATCAATGCATTTTAAAAATCTCAAAATTTTTAAATTGTACATTATTTCTTCATTTTTATATCATCATTTCAGCTTGTCACCCAAATTTCTTCAGTAGTTTGCTTCAACTTTGTCCACTAATCCAAGCAAATAATTGCATTTGTCAACTTGATGCTTGAGTTTGTGGCAAATTCATATAATGTTGCTTGTCCTTGTAGTTGTTTTTGCCAATGAACGTGTTTATCCATTTAATTTGCTGCCTGCTAGTCTAATTGATTGTTACATGTTGGTGGCAACTTTTCATAAAAAGTTTTTTGAAAACCTAGACGGTTTTCAAACATTTCAATAATAAGCAGTTATTAATGTGCTTTTATGTTTCATTAGTGTTATTTTCAAAGGATAAGAATTACGCTTTAACTGGAATGCATCCCCTTCTGTAATAATAATAATAATAACTTTGTAACGTGCCATGTGCTCTCGATTTCCATTGAAGACCTGAAGAGGAGAGTGGTGGAAGTCCATTCCAGACAGTAGGGGAGGCTTATGAGAAGCCTCTGTTGGCGAGTGACAACCTATTGACTGGTTGATGAAGATGAATGGTGGAAGATAAACGAAGACCAGGTATGTGGCGGCAATGGATGTGAAAAGCAACTCCGGCAAGTAGTTCAACTGGAGAATAGGAGTGATCGCTGAGCTTGACATATTGGGTTCTTTGGAAAGGTAAGATTGTAGCTAGGAGAGTGCAAGACCATCAATTCCAAAGTCAGACTGAAGTCAGTCTCTCAAGAGTATCTGGTATTTGGTAATGTCAAAGGGAGCCAAGAGGTCGAGGCCAAACATCATGGCAAAATTGCCACAGATGTCAGAGAGATTGTTGAAGACATGTAAAAAAAAAACCAAGTATGCGGGCAGATTGGAATGAAGAGAAGTTTGAGGATGCTGTAATGTGGGGATGGATTTTGGAGAGAATGGGTCTTTCAAGCAAGTAATTTCTTTTTAGCATAGAGGTTGGAGATATGCGAGCTAAAATTGCCAGGTGAGCTTGGGGTCAAGGTTTGGCTTTTTTAGAAGGGACTTGGGCCCTCTTGAAGATGGAAGGAAATGTACCAATGCTGAAGGAATCGTTTGCCAGTTTAGAAAAAATTGGGCTTAGAATTAGAGCGTTTTTCTTCAGGAGATGACTTGTTGGACAGTGTCACGTTCTTCACTAGAAGCCCTGCTGCCACCACCAACACCCAGTTCTTTGCCAGAAATAAGGAATTGGAACTAAAGCTTTATTTACAAGCTAAAATCTTAGACTAAAAACCGTCAGAAACCAGTCATCAAAAGTTTTGATTCAAAACCATCACAATAATCCTAAAACAGCTCTCATCGATTTATCATATTCATAAGCGTTGAATCTGATTAGCAATTCTTACAAAATCTTAAAATATCAGCCAATCCTAACAAATTTTACTAAAATATCACCAAATCGAAATACGAAAAAAGGTCACACACCAGTTGATTAAACCCAGTTGTCCTAAAAACATTAATCATTATTTTCAATTACCTCACCTCAGGAGTTTAAGAATAACATTGGCTGGCTTAAACAAATAAACAAAATCTAATGAAATGCACTCCCAGAGACAAATCATCCTATTAATATCAAATCAAGGAGACTTGTCTGGTGGTCTCAGAGACCCAGCAATGACAGGCAGTGAGTGAATTAGCTTGAGGACTGAGATTGTGGTATCTGGGAATTCCCTGGTTGGAAAAGGTGAGATGGGTGATAAGGCGAAGGTGTTGGTGATTGATTCGTGGATTTTGTTGATCTTTGAGAAGAAGAAAAAGAGTTGTAAGAATTGACCAAGTTAGAGCACCCATATTCTTTATGAGTGGAACATAAATATTGAAGTAATGGCTTAGAAACTTAGAATAATGATTTGTTCCATAGTAAACTGATCTGGATTCAATCGCTGCTGATGAAACAGAAGACTGACTCTGAAATACATTTCAAAGTTTGTTTAAATGAAAAACAAACATTAGTTAATATCAGTTAATTTATTGTCACCTGCATTGATTCTACAGACGAGTTTAATTTCTGTTAATGGGCTCTAGAACAGTTGGACTTTTGGGTGACATTGGTTTACTGAGCTTATCAATGTTCCCTCAAATTTGTGAGAAAAAATCTGAGGTCATGAGGCAAAATAACCAGTCCAGTAAAATTTGTGATCCACTATTGCGCAACTTATGTAATTTTACAACGACTATTTAACAAAGATGAAATTTCAATATTTATATTTTGTACAACAAGTAGGGTAGCCAAAACGTACAGTTATGTGAAACCTCCAACTTTTGTGACAATCGTGAGAATATCTGGTAAAAATTACATAAATTGTTTGGATAAGTGGCGCTTATTCCTTCATAAGTGTAACTTCATCCTTCATAAGTGTAACTTCATCCTTCATAAGTGTAACTTCATCCTTCATAAGTGTAACTTCATCCATCATCAATCAGATATTCTCATCAAGTGAGGGACAAACTGGTGAAAATGTTAAAACATCACCCGGATGGAAAGTGTCAGGTATGCCCTCAGGAAGATGAACATATACGGTATTTCCCCATGGAATGTCCTGCCCAGTCTGCTCTGAGGAGAGAAATTAGACTCAATACAAATCTCTTATATGAGTTCCATGCTTAGCAATCCAGCGAGTGTGGACATAATCTACAGATGAATTTGCAAAAATCGGAGTCAATTACTTTAGTGACTTAAACTTGATTTAATTTATTATTATTTTATTCTTATTATTATACTAATACAAGTCATTACTTTTACATAACTAACACTAACTAACAAGTCATCCTAGTTAAGCAACGGACTTTAATCAAATGAATAAATAAAATAAAATAAAGTCTCTCATTAGTGACTGTAAACTTCGTCTATTTCGGAATCCGAATAATATAACATTTTGTTACAGAGTAATTCTCCCCATTGCTTCCCTCCACAAGAACTGAATTGTTTTTGATTTCATGACATGAACAATGCATGACTTAGCTTATGTTTGTTTGTTTGTTTATTTGATTATAGTCCTTTGCATAAACTTAGCTTATTTGGTGCCGCCTTCTTATACCATGCAGATGTCGTGCTCGCTTAATCTTCAAGATATACTGTGAAATTAAGATAAAAAATCAACATAAATAGACAAAAATTAACATTTATAGAATTTCTATACTATCATTCTGGTAACACTGTGTCAAGTACCTTATGTTATTTAAATATTTGATTATTTAATTAATTAATTACATTAACTTAAAAAAATTATTACAATAATTTTTAGTTTATTTAAAATTGCGTTGTTAGTAAAAGCTACTTCATATTAGTGTTTTCTCTGATTGGATACTAAGCTTTAAAAATTACCGTGCTCGAGGTGCTTGTACAGCCTTCTAGCGATTAGTAAACAACCTGCTTATTCAAGTATTTTGGATTACAAGGATGGTTGGAATTTGTTTTCTATGTCTCTTTACGTTGAAAAATTAAGTTGTTGTTTGTCTTAAAGAAAATAGGCTTACAATTATCAGCCCAGCTCGAAAATGTCACAAATCTAAAGCCTGAAGAAGATGACTTTAGATGGTATTTGAAGGTGATTTTAAAATGCGCTTCCCATAAAATGAATTTAGATGTGAAATCTGTTTAGGCCATTATTTCATTTCTATTATTTCATTATTAGTTCAGTTTATGAACTATTTTATCAGTTTATTAGCATGTTGTATGTAGTTTAAAAAAAATCGACTGATTAATGACTATTCTGCCAGTGATCGGGGGGCGAGGACATCACTATTCTTTATGGCTTTGATAAGTTTAAACAATTACAATTTCTACTAGTTCTAAGAGTCTGTTTTTGCAATTGCTAGTCAAAATACTATTTCTATCACTTCATTTCTTTATTTTAGCTCAAGTGCAACCATTGCGGAGATGAAACACAAGACTTTGTTTACATAAATTCTCTGGTTTGTGATTTTCTTTTGATTTTTACTCTTATTCTTGCCAAAAGATAAGTATTTTTGCTTCAGGATAGATACCAATTAAAAGGTTCCAGGGGAAGTGCTGCATTAATTATTAGGTGCAAATTATGCTCAAGAGAAAACTGTTTAGGTTGCAGGTTGAATTCTTGCAAATTGTGATAAGATTTAATATGCTCATTTATCAGACAGATTTGTTGGAAAACACCATGAAGCCTTATACTTATGATGATTGCCCAAGTTACAAAACTGTAGTTGTATTTGATTGTAGAGGTGTAGAACCAACTCAATACGATCCCCGGGTTTGGATTTTGTCAATATGTTTTTAAATGTCTTTGTTATGAAATGATTAACTAATCTAACGACATATTATTTTTTGATAAGGGTGGTTGGTCTGCCATTGGACTGGAATCTGGCATAAAATTTGATGTGAATTTGTCTCAAGATTGGGCTGATTATGATGAAAATCAGAAGAAAGCAGTTGGTATTTATGAAATAAAGTTTAAGTTTGTTAGACTGTAGGATTTGGTTTTGAGTTGTATAGAGTGGTAGACTAAATTTGGATCTTCAAATGGCTTATATTATTGCCAGAATTGATTTAGTTGTATCACTAAAATTTCAGTTGCCTGTTGATATAGAAGGCAAGTTTATATCTATGTACAATGCCATTTCTTGCTGCCACATTTTTTAACTAGTCTCCATTTTGAAGCAAAATCGTTCGCTAGATACTGTAATTTTTGTAACAAAAAATTTTATTCGTTGAGCTGACTAGCCAGTTTTCGGCATCCACCATCATCTGAACCCCTTAACTTTTAACAAAATTATACAAATGTTTCTGATTTAATACACAAAATGATAAAAAAAACTACTACAAACTTCAGTGAAGTGAGTGAAATTGAGTTGAGTTGAGAGAGTACGAAGAGTGCTATTTTATAAAGAGGCTATATTGTAAAGTTTCCCAGCACAGAAATCCACAACATGACACCTGTTGCTAGGAATAAGCTGTTACATACAAGAAAAATGTCACAAAATTTTAAGTTAAACAGACGATTTTCGCGACAAGCACGTCGAACGACAGCAATGCTGTCATCATCTATCAGTTGGTCAAACCTAATCAAAATCGCAAATTTAGGGTGGGGAAGCTGCGACCTCTCCACAGGTAGGGCCAGCTTTTGTTAGTTCCCCAAGCAAAATTCTCCAGGCCGCCCAGGACATGATCAGGCCACACACAAGAGATTTCCAAGTTAGAACTTGATCCTAGGTCGGATCTTTTACGTGAGCGAAGTGAACCTCTGGTTCGACGTCCGCTACGTAGGCACGTGTAATCCGATTCGGATTAGGTCTCGCATGGAGAATAAATATTTAATTACCGTATTTTCACGAAATAAACACGCATACGAATATAACACGCAATTTTTCCAATTTATGTTAAAAATCACTTATAAAACTCGCAAACGATTATAACACGCACCAATAGACGCCTTTTTTTCTTTTGGCTAAAATAATTTAACATTTAAATTAAAATTATATATATTAAAATATTAAATTGAAGCAGTTTTTAATATATAAAACAATCAAATATAAAAGTTGTAAAAAAAACTTCCGTTGGCTGAGCGGCCGATGCTTGAAGTGATAAATACTGTGATATATAGATAGCAGTGCTCTTGATTGAAATATAAGTCAAAATCATCTTAGTCATGCAACGGACTATAATCAAATAAAGAAATAGATTAAAATATCGACGTCGTTAAGAAAGTGGTTGATAAACGTAACTCGTACACTGTTGCCTACAAGCTTCAAGTCATTTCTAGAGCAAAAGACAAAGGTAACAGAGCAGCTGCTCGGGAGTTCAACGTTAATGAAGTGTCGGTTCGCGAATGGATAAAAAAGGAATTGAGAAACTGAACCTGAGAAAACGTGCATGCCTTGACCAAAATGCGAAATGGCAAAGTTAGAGTCTGATCTAAAGCTATGGGTCTTGGAACAAAGGAAGAGATAGCTTTTGACATTCCCGCTAGTGAAAGCATCTGGCGCCAGAACTGTGGCAATAACAACAAGTGGTTACGAACGGACATGTTTCACAGTCATACTTGGATGCTCCGCGGCTGGCACCAAGTCAAAACCAATATTGATTTTCAAGAGACAATGCGAAAAATTTTCAGCATAAAGCATAATTATGAGTAACAAAGAGTTGAAAAAATTCGAGAGCTGGACAATGCAATGATTAGCGTGAATGTTTTGTCACATGCTTCTGTAAGCATATATCGAAAGTTCTTTATGCAATGCATTAACGCCCAATCAATTATAAACTATTTATAAATAAAAATATAGTCTAAAGCTTTTACAAAAACAATCAACAGTCTGTGCTATCATTTAAATGTTTTTATTTTTTATTGGTCGGAAATCAAATTCAAGTAAATTTAATCTAGCATAACACGCAAACGATTATAGCACGAATAGGGGGGTGCGTGGTAAGTAAAATCGAGCATAACACGCGTGTAATATGGGTGAAAATACGGTAGTCGTTATACATTATAGCACAAAGAAAGAGAGTCGAGACAGCCTGAAGCCCAACTATCCATTTGCGTCTTTAAGTGTCTCAAATCCCTTAAACACTTAACTTTGGTTATTCACTTCCGTTAACTGAATATTTGCTCCAATAAACTTAATAGATAAATAAACTTACTAATTTGCGGACCACCGGGTTATTTCAATAACATTGTAATAAAGTGGTTAAAGAAGACTAATGTCTGTGTAATAAAACAATCCTTCATTTTCAATCAATGCTCAAATTTCGATGGTCTTATTTTAAATAGTTCCACATCAAAACATGAAATGAATTCGATAATAAAAAAAATTGATTTCATGTCTAATTCAATCGCTCAGCGGGCCGAGACTCGAATCACTCTTAAGGTTCGGGTAGAACAGGATAAACATTCAGTAAGGGGAAAAACGCCCGCTACGATGATGTTAGATGCTTAGGAAGGCCTAGCCATCACTTGGTGTATCGGTTAACTTACATCCTACTCATCATATTCTTCATAGATTAAAATTTTTTATTACCTGTTAAATTAAGTATTCAAATCAAATGCAATTTTTTTGTACAAGTAATGCTGATTTAACGACAACAAAAAATTTGGCTTTTCATAAAATGTACTTGAATACTCATGCTCTGTTACATGACGTCAGTTTTATTTAACTCGCCACAACTTTCATAAGTTTTTTAAAAAGTGTATTTTTTTAAGCATGAAAGGTCATAGGAATGACTACTCGAGAAGGTAAATGATAAATTACTGTTTATTGCACACTATCTTGGTTAAGGTTGCGATGTGACAGAGGTGCCTCCTCACTGAATATTCGGTGATATAGGAATCCTTGTTGGAATGTATTGAAATCGTCAAAAAATGGTTTCAAATATGGAAATTAATTTGATTTCAATTAGAAATCATTCGCAAAAGCATTTAAAAAAAAACCAAATGCATTTTATTTGGAAAATAATACATTTAAACACACAAATACGTTTATCGATTCCAGTTCATTAATTTTTAAAAGCAACGGTTTTTAAAACCTTGAATCGTTCGGTCGAAGAGTCTCGTTAAATCCCGCACAACTAAGTAATCTCTGGGCAAGTGGCTTGGTAGTGTAACGCACGAAGACTTTTATAACTAGGCTACTTGATTGCAGACCAGAAAAAGTGAGAGCATCAGATAAATATTCCATAATGCTTATACGAATGTTATGGGCCTTGTTTGTATTTAGCCGGTTTTTGAGTGCCTTATGCATCCGAATAGGATATGAAGGCACTTTTTTATTTTGCGCTAATTTATGTAGCGCCTGAGGGCGAGATGAGCTGCAAACACGACACGGCTGTTGCCTTCACCGCCGTTCACCGACCCATATCACACCACCAGGGAGCGCCCTCGAGTAGGGGCGCTATACAAATGGTAGATCAATGTAGAAGTGCCTTTTTTGTTTCGTTATTATCCGCAATTGACCTGAGGGCATGGTACGCCATGAGCTTTTGACGGCGAAGATCATGGGGAGGATCTCTAAACTCCACTTGTAGGGATGCAGTGCCGGTTCCGCGCATAATGCCGCAGCATATTACAAGAGCCTGAGCCTGGATCTTCTCGTAGACTTTCGCCTCCTAAAACAATTGCTTCGCAGCCGTAGTCCATCATAGATCAAATTGTGGTCTTGTAACAGGCTCGATTTAATCGCTCCCCATGAGCTGCCAGAGATTGCTCTCAAGGCATTAAGATATTTCTAGCATCCTTACTCCATTGCCTGCGCGCGAGCGTTCCAAGTCAACTTTCCGTCTAAGGCGAAACCAGAAGGTAACAGTATTGGACAGCAAGAGGGGCCCGTTGCCGATACTTAACTTGATGTTGGCGTCCATTCTGTTTCTGCGAAAAAAACTGCTTGCGACTTATTAGTAGATATTTTAAAACTATTGGAAAATAAAAACTTAAGCTTCATTAAGCTGCTTTTGCATGCTGGTCGTAACATCGCCTAGTTTGGAGCCAGTAGTCCAAAGGGCGATATCGTCTGGGAACATTGACAGCTTGACTCCATTTATCGGCATATACAATGAAGAGAAGTGGACTCATAACCACCCTTGAGGTGTACTGTTTTCCAAGTGATATAGTCGGAAAAGAGCATTCCCAACTCTCACCTGAATAATGAGGTCATGGAAAAAAATTATGTATCCAGTGAAGCATTCTGTCCTTGATGCCCAGTTGGAAGTGTTAGTTACGATTTCTTCTCTCCATACCATGTCGAAGGCCTTCTCTAGGTCAAGGAAAGCTCCCCAGAGTCATCTTCTGACGATTTGGTCTGTGCAAATGGATTTGGGAGATTTTTGCTTTCCAAAAACTGGCTGAGCCATCAACCATTCTCCCAAATAATTTGCGGAGAGTTGAGGTCAGGTAAATAGGTCTATAAAAGGAGGGGACAGACGATGGTTTACCTTTTTTAGGAATGGGAATGGATGATGGAAGGTGTTCTAATCAGGAAGTAAGTTTGCATTGCTGCTGGCTAGGGAAAACCACCTGGTGTAGTGTGTTAAGACATCTCAGTTGGAAGAAATTCCAGTTTACACTCATGTTTATGGTAAGTAATCTGGTTTCCTCAGGTAATACAGCTTCATCTATTACGATCTGAAGGATGAAATGGTAGCTTCCAAGGCTTTTGTCCAGTACCTCCCAAGTCGATTTGAGAGCCTTGAGAGGGGATGCCAATGCCACATCCATTTCTGATGAGCTTCCACTTTGAGCAATATGTGTGCATTCTTAAGATTAAGAGGACCTATTGTAAATTATTTTGAAGTATCTTTTCTTTAAATCTTATCTTTTGTATTAAAAGTAGTAGAAGATTCACCTACCGGTTCTACATCAGACCTAGTTTTTTGACTCTTCAGATTGTTCATAGATTAAATTGTGTAGTGAAAATATGCCAGCAACAGTTTTCTATTTTTTTTATGCGTGACTACACGTAAATACTATGCTTTTACTATGTCCTAGAACCGGATCACCAAACTACAACCCGCGGGCCAGATCCGGTCTTTGACGCCAGTTCATCAGACGACGGTCGAATTTGCTTGATAAAACATGGAACGCAATCTATATATACAAAATTTCGCTAAAACTCAAAAACGACTTGAGCGATTTTAATAATTTTTGTTTTGTTTTGTTCGTTTTAATGCAGGGGTTTATATATTTTTGGAACATTCCACGGGGAAGCCCACAGGGCTCTTTTTCTGTACCCCGTAGCTCTGCAGCAGTAACAGTGCTTCCCGCAAAAAAGTTTAAAAAATAGATAAAATTATTAACAAAATAAAATGTTATAACAACTAATAACAAAACTCGAGAACTCACAATCTTTGTTTTTGATAGCTGTCTTTCCATTGCAGAGGAGTAGATCAATCCGCTTTTGTTTCTATTTTGTTTAGGTAAACTTTTCGATTATGTATTTGCTTCAGACGCTCTGGGTCACATCTACACTGTGCATCCAAATAACAAAGAATGTTATTATCTTCGATTGTTGTTGGTGAATGTGGTCTTATGTCGCTTCTATGTGGGGCTTACCGTGAGGCATGTCAACTATTACAGTTGCTTGAGAACGATTACCATTGGGATAATACTCTCAACGATTTTATCATATTGAAATAACCCGGGAGTCCGCAAATAAGTAAGTTAACTAATAAGTTTATTAGAGCAAGTACTCAGTTAACGGAACTGAATAATAGAAGTTTAGTGTTTAAGGAATTGAGGTACTTAAGGATGCAAATGGATATTTGGGCTTCCAAGTTGTCTTGATTCTCGCTGTTTGTCAGGTGATTGTCGAGAATGCTTTTCTGTAGCAATAATAGATCCCACGTGCCCGAAAAAGATGCCAAATATAATGAAATATAAATTTAAGTATGTTAGCAATATAAACTTAATTAATTTCCAAAAATCTAAGTTTGCAACAATATTTTCATCGCCACATCAAATTCGCATAATGCTTGCGATTATCATGGTTGAAATATAGGGACGACATGTCTGAGGATGTTTTGCATCGTTTACGCTGTTAAACTTTAAATCCCACTACACAAATCACTGCAGAAATTTACAATAAAACATTGATCGTGATAGAAGACATGTATGACATCGCCCAATCGGTCAATGCACGATGCTTTTAGCCACAAGTTACAAAGAGAACAGAAATACGGCATCGAATCAGTTCGTGCAAATATTCCGAAATTGAATCGACAACATAGGATTTTTTGATAGAAGCTATGAACAACGGAACTGATGGAATTTATTTTCACGTTTTTCTTCGAGATGTGGATCTCTTCCAGCGTGGTTGTCGTCTTCGAGGCATCCGCATAACAAAGGAGACTTCCCTGGAGATCCCATATCTCCTGTCCCACTTTTTCATCCCTGCACTGAATAGATAAAGTTTAACGAACGTGATCCAGGCCATCGTAATCCGGCTTTTGAGGACTTTGGTATGCTTAAAACATCTGAAGTCCTTGGATTTTCCTACAATTCAATTTGAACTATCCATCCAATCTTGACTTGCTTTAAAGTCAGGGTGTCTGCTTTGCAACAAGGGTGTCAGCCTTCTCCATCAGCAAAAGACTAGAGACAGTGTTCTGTTGACCGATTATCGGTTTTTGTTGGGGGCGTGGTTTTTCGTTGTTTTGTTTGTGATTTGGCTCCCGAAGCCGGAATAAAGTTTCGCTATTTTGATATTCGAACGTTAACTCAAATTTGAGAATACAACTGGAGGGTTTATTGCTCGTGACTTTGTGAATCATTGAAACACTACATAGTCGACATCATTTGTGTACAACCTAAATCCTGTAAAAACCTGGATAGTCATTTTTCTCGTACAATTATTATAATCACTTCGGCCTTCTTTTTTCTTGAAATACCATGCTGGCGGCTGCTAGTCTGTCGGTTTGTTCCTTTTTCTAGCTGCAGAATGAGTTCAAAATTGTTCTCTATTGACCGATTTTCCAGTTTCCTCTCAACAACTGCAGATGTTTTAGAAAGGAAAAATAAACAAAATAGCTACAACTCTCAGACAAGACAATTGAATTCGGCGACATAAAGGAATCGACATAACCGATGAGAAAATGCTACGACAACGAGGGAATTTTGCGGTCCCACTTCAAGAACGTCGACTTAATAGGGTTGTCGAGTTAACCGAGGTCGAGATAAATGGGTTCCACTGCATATACAATCTAAATTTGAACTTTGTGCGATATTTTAAACTTAAGTTATTGGAAAAAATGGAACTATCTTAACATTTTTGCTAGCAATGTATATTGGGTTGAGTGTAAGTTCGTGCTTATACGATAATAGAATGATAGTGTAGATCCTTTGGCGTCTACCACAGCCATATAAGTCACTAATCACATATACTATACGGTAACAATTTTTACTGGAATTTTTTCATCAAATTTATGAACTAAATCTTGCATTAGCACAATACACTATAACTAACAAATTTTTTTTTAATTTTAGGTGTGATTTGTAGTTCCTGCCTGAAAACCGATTTCAAAGAATCGCGATTCAAATGTCTTATATGCTCAAGTTGCGATTTGTGTCTAGCATGCTACAGTCGACAAATAGAATCAGCCACTCATAAGAAATGTCATTCTATGCAATGCATTCCCACAAAGAACGAACTTAGTAAGCTAAATCAAAGTTTATTTCCTTTATTTTCAAAATTTTTCAAGTGCCACCAATCGGTAAGACCGATAAAAAAATGATATTTAAGTATTACTATTATCTTGAAATGTTCATATCGTGGTTTTCTTGATGATAAGTTGTAGAGATTTAAACTAAAACCGATTTTGTTTTTGCATTTTCATTATATCGTTGCTTCTTCCAAAGTAAGGAAATAAAAAAGTTCCAAATTATTTAAATTTAATTAAAATACAGCGTAAATAGAACGTACAATTTTTATTCTTTTCCCTTGTTCACATATATCTTCGATTTAATTGATACCACCAATTGCTATAGGTATTGTATAAGCAGATTTCTCCAATCTCATTATTGCCTCTTTCAACTTCATCGCAGTTTAACCAATTAACGGTGTCGCTATCAAGGCCTACACTCAAGATAGCGGAGGTGAAAATGCACCCCAGGGTATCTGTGATAGATTATTTGAAGAACATTTTAATTTGATTATAATATATTTTTATCGACTATAATATTATAATAATAATATAATAAAGATTCTGAATATAACAAATATTAAACTGAATAAACATAAGCCTAAGTATTAATTAATGCGACCAGGGTTATAACAATATTTATTTAAATTTATTTTCAAATCTTTGAGACGAAGCTCACTTAAGGTTAAAAAAGTCCGAAGGCAAGATCCAAAAGAGCCAGAACCTATAGAAACTAAGATTCTCAACTTATTCAGTGTTAACAACCGCATATGCTCAATAAGCTTATTAATATACTTACTAGGGTCAGATCAAATGAATTCAAACAATTTTGAAATAAATTTCCCACCAAAGTATTTCAAATAAATTGTATAATTTGGCATAACAAACAACGGTCTATATAACGGGGAAATACTGGAAATATTGGTTAGATATGACTGATATTTTAGAAAATATTGCTATTTTTACATGGTCACCTAACTTTTCAAATTTTGATTTATTCGAAAATTGGTCACACACAGTGTGTCTTAATTAATGTTATAAATGAGATAGAGCAATGGTATTTTGGAGATTTATTTGCCCAACCTTACTCAGTGAAAAAGAAGTACAGAAAGCAGGAAAAAATAAGGTGGTACTAATCATGGACAACTGTAAAGCTTATCCGCAGTGTTGTGCAGTATCGAATTACATGGCATTAGTCGGAAGATTGCAACAACAGATAGTGGGGCAAACTTCATTAAAGCCTTTTCTGTGTTTGCTCAGAGAAATGGTGAAAGTGATGATGATGATACATATGCTGACTTTGCTATTGATGTTAATGAAGCACTTAACTCCTCAGATTTTCCTGATTCTTCCGCGTCACCTGCGTTGTGCTTGCCGCGCAATAAATTTAATTTCTACTCAGAATGCTGATAAGGCAGAGCATGATGCAGTATATAAGAAAATCTCACGATCTGCTTTTGCAAAGTGTCAAGCTCTCTGGAATAAATATGGCAGATCTTCACTGGCTGTTGACAATGTAATGGATGCCTTTAAACTTGGTTTGAAAAGGCCTAATGCAACACGATGGAATTCTGTTGCTGTGGAACGACTTTTACGCTTGCTTGATGAGAATGGAGAAGATTCTTTGTGTTGTTTGTAGTAAAGAAGCCAGTCGTCCACGCGTTGAATATTTTACAGTCTGAGAGAAAGATGTTATGGGATACCTGTTACCAACGGTTGCAACATCATGTAAACCGCTTATTAATGCCCTGTTGGATGGCATCGACTGAAAATTCCAGAACTTATATAATGACATGGATGTCACAGCTGCTGCCATCATCCATCCGATGTTCAAAATATATTGGACAGACAGCAACTCATTTATCGACAGTGGAATTGAGGTATGTCATATCTTACATATTATGCAGCATAAAAGTGGCAATAGTACTTGTATAATTTTTGGATCAAAGTTAATACATCTTCTAAATCAGATTAATCAATTTCAGCACTTGAAAAATCTGTTGGCTGCATCTTCTAATGCAGCAATGGCGGATGAGATGAAAGCATCTCATTCATCTGATGCTGACAGTGGTGAAGACAGTTTCTTCAATTGCACAAGGTCAACTGTGTCTCACACTGATATTCTGATGCGATATCTTCAAGACTGATCAGATGACGTGAACATTATTACTGGAAGCGAGACCCTTAAGAAATTATTTATCCAGTTGAACACTCCTCTGCCAGCTAGTGCAGCTGTTGAACGTTTATTCAGCTGTGCAGGTATGACAATGAACAGCTGAAGAATCAGAATGAGTGTCAAACTATTCGAGGACTTAGTCTTGTTAAAAATTAACACACATTTATGATTGTAATAATTAATAAAAACACCACAGTGATGGCATCCGTCGACGGCGATACGAGCAACGGATCCGGCCTCTTGCCACTTTCTATCAGCGCCTAAAGGGTAGTGCCTTATCCCTTCTAAGTCGGCTGCGACTGTCTATGTATCAAATGTTGGTACTAACTGCTAGTAATCATTAAGTAATTAAGCTATAACATTTAAACTAATAAAAGAGTTTTTATTCTTTATTTACAATCACAAATGTTTAACTTTTAAAATAATTAAGTTCTAGTCCGATGGCTGCTCAGTGTTAGACAAATGACTGAGGAACTGATGCTTGGTGAAATTTCCTCTTTTGCTTTCATAGTCGTTGTCTACTTTTCTCTTAGGTGCACTTGTCAACAATCCATATTTCGAAACATATGCTGGATGCATGCGCTCCATGTTTTTTCAAGTTTGACGATTAACCTTCAAATGCTAAACACATAGTTTATTTTGTTTGCACATTTGACATGCAAACTTATTGATTTTGCTTCCTTTGATTCATAACAGATGATTGTGATTAAATATGGCCTCGTGTGCTCTTTAATGCTGTTCCTCTTATCATCGCTATCTATGTTCAAATTGGCTTCCGAGGATTCAATACTACGACATATATAATTTTAATATATAAAATAAATAATATCGAGAACTACAACAACAAAAGAACGACTGATCAGAAAGGAAAAAAGTTCTCGAAACAACCAAAGAATAACAATCATCAAGAATTTAAAATAAATTTTAAAATAAAATGCAACTAATTTATAATTTTATTTACGTTACTTTGTGCCAAAGAAGTAACAAAATAAAAGTATGACCAAAAATAGTAATTTGTTGCAAGTAAAAGTACTGAAAATTTTTTGAAATTATTACAAGTAAAAAGTACAAAAAAACTAATTAATTACTGCACAACATTGGTTATAAAAGCTCTTGAGAGCAGCTGGAATTTGAACTCTTAATAGAGTCACACCAAGGCCAAAATTTTAGTCACTCATCTACTGGTATCATTAATAATTCATCATAACTCATCATAATAAACAAAATCGTCTGATACTTGGGGCACCTTTATGGAATAATCTCACTGCTCATATCCCAATACTCATACTTAAGAAACCGTAATGTTTCCACATACTTTGGCAAACGTCTCACCATGAATGCCATTTAGCCATCCATCCTTCCATTTCAGGTTTGCCAGCAATTCGTTAGGTCATACCCTCCAGAAAGAAAGGGTCATCCGAGACACCTATCTCTGTCTTCTCAGATACAGCTTCTCAGCTTTTTCAAGGGGCAAACCCTCATAAAAATTTAAGAGAGGACTATTTTTCTATCCTAAAGTCAGGCGACTTTTAAGATTGATTGTTGATTGAAGTTAGAAAATGACTGAATTTCTCTTGAGACTTTGATTAAGGTTGATAACCAAAGATAGTTAATGAAGGGGTAGAAAACACAAGCTTTATACATGCAAATTAGTCTTGAAATGATGGTAATCCAATGTTAAGGGCCACATAAGCTTTTTATGTTTGGATATTGATTGAGATTTGATAACTCTGAAGTGTTCCGACTCCATATATTTGTTAAACAACATCTAATCGTTGCCTCTTACTGGAAAAAGCAGCGAAGCTAATAATCCTTGTTTTTTCTCTTGGACACATCAGACATTGATACAGCGACTCTTTTTCTTCTGTTCTTCTATATTAAAAAAACTCTTCAGATACAAATACATTATTCTTCCGTAAATAGACTTGACAATGCGATTTATTTAATTATTTATTTGATTAAAGTCCGTTGCATAACTACGATGATTTGAAAATGCGACCACTACCTATCGGCCCACATATACCACGAACACTATATATACAGCTATATACGTAGCGAGAGTTCATATGGAGTTTTAACCAGGGATGAGGGGTGTAATTTGAGGGGTGAGGCAAGGGGCAGGGCGAGAAGGAAAGGCCCTTCCCTGACTTTAGACTAGACCAAAAAAAGGTGATCTCATGTTTTGCCTCCCTGAATTTTTACTATAAGCCTAAAAGGTCATCTCAAGCTGTGCAAGGGTTTGTCTCCTTGGAAAATGATGAAATGACGTCCTTGTGAAAAATTATTGATTTTTTTATGTATTTATAAACATATATATATACAATATCATTTACAATTACATAATTTTAAAACGCTAGAAAAAGTATCGAGTATTGGTATCGAGTATCGCTGGCTAAAAAGGTATCGGCGATATTCATTTCGATAACAAAGTATAGGCGACACCAATACTGCGACATTAAAAACCACCAGCCACACAACAGACATCAACGGATAATAATAAACATAAATCATTTCATTTTAAGTAACTAAATTAAAATTATTACATTGATTTTTGAAGTAATTGTCGGACAACAATTGAAACTAATCACTTACAACTTTTTCAGCGTTGATCGACCAGTAAATATTAATAGAATGTATCAAAAATTTGAAATACAGTCGAAACCGGTTATGTCGCCTGTCTAGAGGTTTGCAAAAAAGCGTCGAGATGACCGATGATCGAAATAACCGAAAATCAAACGGCGACTGTATATTAGCATGTGCTTGCAATTTCTTTTTATGTGCATAATGTGCTTTTACAAATAAGAATTTACATGCAAGTGTTCCGACTCTCATATGTATCCAAAATTGTGCGCATTTGAGTGTTGAGCCACCTGCTCCTGTTGAACTGCAGCGCTCTCTCCACAAATTGCTTTGAAGACAATGTTGTGCCTTTTTTTTAAACAATCCAGTTTAATAAAATCACTTTAATTTTTTTGATTTCCTCTCTGTCCTCCTTTACTAAGTCTTGAATGGGAATGACCCTCTTACTCCTGCAATTAAAACCAATGTAATTAATGACGAGGCTTAATTTATGGCGAGTTTATTGTTAGGTTTATTCACTAATTATTTAGTTTACTAAAGGACGATAATAACCGTAAATACCGCGCTTACGTAATTGAGTTGTCAGTATCGATCGCGTAACTTAATTATTTTAATTATAGATAAATAATTATTTTAATTATAGATAAATAATTAACTAATTATTTAATTTAATTAATTATTTTAATTATAGATAAATAATTAAGTAACTTAATTATTTTAATTATAGATAAATAATTAAGTTTAAATTGATTATTTATAATTAAATAATTATTTGATTATTTTAGTGGTTATACTTCGTAACTTTTTGTGCGATGGTGTTCCCTTATTTTGGCCATAAAGATCATAATCTAACAAATCATTAAAAAAGTCCCACAAATAGCTCAAGCTTCATACAAAAATACTTCAGTATCTTGAATCCTACAATTTCATATCAGCTCCCCAAATCTCATACCTGATTCTATAAATCCTTAAGATCCACTTTGATTATTCGCTTAATAAACTTATCAATTAACTTACAATTTTGGGGATCTTCCGTTTATCACAATATGTTAACATCTTTTTTAAAAAATTCCAGCACGAATTGACAGATAATTTAACAATGTGAACCATAGTTAGCGAGTTAGCATCTATAGATGAATATTTATTGCCAAATTATACAATGAATGTAAATTATAAAAGACGTTATTGATTACAATGACCCATTATCTGTGTTTTACGCATCTCTAGTCAAAAATAAAAAAAAATAGTCGTAATTTATTTAGAAATATTCTTTGGAGGGCAAAGTCAAATTCCCATTACTGCTCAATCGTTTGTATGTCCTTTTTGTCAAAAAATGGGATTTACTCCCATCCAGCTTGCTGATCATGTGAATGGACAACATTTGGATAAAATTTCGGAGAGAGTCGTAAGTAATAAATCATTCCAGAATTATTTGAAAACTCTAATTCATTTTGTTTTGTATTTTAACATTTTAAAGTTTTGTCCAATTTGTGTGACACTCTTTGCTGAAGTAGATAGCATGGTGTTTGATCTCGGTCACCACATCTCAATACACCACCAACAACCAGCTTTTGAATCAGTTTGTTTTATTTAATTTGTCAAACTATTAGTTATTTAAAATTTTTTTTAAATGACTATTAATATTAATAATAGTAATATTAACATTTATATTAATAATATTAACATTAATAATAAAAATATATATTAACAAGTAATAATTAATACCAATGTTAATAATAATTAGGGCTGCGAACGATTAAATTTTTTTTGATATATTAATTGGACAATTTTTGATCGATTAAATTGATTAATTATGACTCACGTATATTTCAACTACGTTTAGCTGATCTGGTGCATCATAACTATGCATTAGTCAGTACGCGCTACACACAACCATACGACCTCAGTTAGCTAAAGCAATCAATGGCTTAAGTTCACAAACACGTCATAAATTCGTTTATTAGCTTAAAAACACTGAAAATCAATCGGTCACCTTATTGAAGGCATCACTTTAGAAAGTCACGTAAACAAACCAGAGCGTTTACATTTCCTGGAAACAGACATAATCGCATTTTATTGATGATATACCATGTAGAACCGAAACGTCTTTCGCCGTACAGATGTTGCTGATACACAAAGAATTGTCTGCACAAAACTGCCTAGGACAGGAAAACGATGGTTGTTAAGTTTCCACCATATGAATTGTTTCTGGAATGGGAGCTTCTTCATGGTACCGCATCAGCTCGGACTCTGCACTACGTATTGCATCTGATTCGTCAGCTGAGGACTGTGATTCAGAATCACTCATCAACAGAGTAAGTTTTCGTCTATTTCGGCACAGGTGATCTTAATTTACTGGGTTTTTTTTCTGTTGGAAGTCATGCACTCTATTTTCTATCATAGAAGGCTCTGAATGCATTTGACAATGCTGCCATACTGCTTTTCGTTTTGCTATTCTTAGAAAAGTGAGTCTCTTGTACCGTGGATCTAAGGCCTAAGGATCTAATTGCCCACTGCAATGTTGCCTTCAATTCTGTCCGAGAAGTCTTTGAATGTTGAAGTTTTTAAACCTTGTTTGTAACCTACAGTCCGGACGGAAACCTTAAGGATACCCCATATTTTTGTGATAACTCGTTGAATATAAGTTTAATATTACTCATTTTTTTATATATAATATTTCTTTATGGTAAACAAAACATCCTGCAAAATTTCAAAAAAATTTAACGAGTAGATCTTGTAAAATTTGCAAAATAGCAATTTATGGCCGTTTGAAAACGTTAAGAACATCTTACTTATTTCCAATAAAACTTCAAATTTGTCATAGTTACGCAACCAAAAGGCACTTTATGCAAATATTATCAATATATAAACCCAAAGAAAGTTAAAAATTGATGTGAAGTTTATAAAATTACTGTTTTATAAATGGCTGGAGGGAAAATGTTGTCTGACAAAGAGAAGGGGCTGATTGACGCCTTCAGTCAAGCAAATTATTCGATCAGGGAAATTGCCAAAGAGCTCAAGCAATCCAAGACAGTAAAGACTCCTGAGGAATATGGTCCAAAAAAAGATCATGGAAGACCCAAAAAACTGACGATTCGTCAGCAGAGACTCCTGGTAAGAATGGCTTCTTTAGGTAAATTTTCAGCAAATCAAATTAGAAGTGAACTTGATTTAAGAATTTGTAAAAGTACAGTGTTAAGTTATTTGAGATCTAGTGGTATTTTATCATATGAAAAAAGATTAAAGATTCCAGCTCTTAAAAACCATCACAAGTTGGCAAGAGTGGAATGGGCCAAAACCATGCTCTCAAACTGAGATGGTTGGGGCAATATTATTTTTTCAGATAAGAAAAAATTTAACCTGGATAGACCTGATGGTCATCAGTTCTACTGGCATGACCTCAGATTAGAAAAAGAAACATTTTTTTAGTCGAATCATGGAGCAGGATCGGTGATGATTTGGGGAGGAACTTCCAGTGAAGGATTGACTGAATTAGCCTTTCTGGATGGGAGTCTTTGATGGATTATATCAAAGTTTTAGAAGATCATCTGTTGTCTTTTGGGGAAGATTATTAAGGACATTCCGCATTAGACAAATAATTCATCGTATTGGTGCGGATACTGTTTGCCTTGTTCGTTTTTGCAAGTCAGACTGATGATCCTCATAATATCCGTAATCTTCATTGTTAACAAGGACTATTTCTAAATGTTGATCCTGATCAGCTGGTGCAGAATTCGTTCTAAGAATTGTTTGTCATATATCCATTTCCAACATAATGTGTCATACATCCTTATATTTAAAAATTTTTCATGTAGCTAATAATGTAAAAAAAAACCTGGATAGACCTGATGGTCATCAGTTCTACTGGCATGACCTCAGATTAGAAAAAGAAACATTTTTTTAGTCGAATCATGGAGCAGGATCGGTGATGATTTGGGGAGGAACTTCCAGTGAAGGATTGACTGAATTAGCCTTTCTGGATGGGAGTCTTTGATGGATTATATCAAAGTTTTAGAAGATCATCTGTTGTCTTTTGGGGAAGATTATTAAGGACATTCCGCATTAGACAAATAATTCATCGTATTGGTGCGGATACTGTTTGCCTTGTTCGTTTTTGCAAGTCAGACTGATGATCCTCATAATATCCGTAATCTTCATTGTTAACAAGGACTATTTCTAAATGTTGATCCTGATCAGCTGGTGCAGAATTCGTTCTAAGAATTGTTTGTCATATATCCATTTCCAACATAATGTGTCATACATCCTTATATTTAAAAATTTTTCATGTAGCTAATAATGTAAAAAAAAACCTGGATAGACCTGATGGTCATCAGTTCTACTGGCATGACCTCAGATTAGAAAAAGAAACATTTTTTTAGTCGAATCATGGAGCAGGATCGGTGATGATTTGGGGAGGAACTTCCAGTGAAGGATTGACTGAATTAGCCTTTCTGGATGGGAGTCTTTGATGGATTATATCAAAGTTTTAGAAGATCATCTGTTGTCTTTTGGGGAAGATTATTAAGGACATTCCGCATTAGACAAATAATTCATCGTATTGGTGCGGATACTGTTTGCCTTGTTCGTTTTTGCAAGTCAGACTGATGATCCTCATAATATCCGTAATCTTCATTGTTAACAAGGACTATTTCTAAATGTTGATCCTGATCAGCTGGTGCAGAATTCGTTCTAAGAATTGTTTGTCATATATCCATTTCCAACATAATGTGTCATACATCCTTATATTTAAAAATTTTTCATGTAGCTAATAATGTAAAAAAAAACCTGGATAGACCTGATGGTCATCAGTTCTACTGGCATGACCTCAGATTAGAAAAAGAAACATTTTTTTAGTCGAATCATGGAGCAGGATCGGTGATGATTTGGGGAGGAACTTCCAGTGAAGGATTGACTGAATTAGCCTTTCTGGATGGGAGTCTTTGATGGATTATATCATAGTTTTAGAAGATCATCTGTTGTCTTTTGGGGAAGATTATTAAGGACATTCCGCATTAGACAAATAATTCATCGTATTGGTGCGGATACTGTTTGCCTTGTTCGTTTTTGCAAGTCAGACTGATGATCCTCATAATATCCGTAATCTTCATTGTTAACAAGGACTATTTCTAAATGTTGATCCTGATCAGCTGGTGCAGAATTCGTTCTAAGAATTGTTTGTCATATATCCATTTCCAACATAATGTGTCATACATCCTTATATTTAAAAATTTTTCATGTAGCTAATAATGTAAAAAGCATTAGATGGCGTAGGAAATCGTTGCACGCCTCGATCCTGATATCCACTTATTAACACAATTAATACATTTAGATACAACTTTGTCAGCTTCCTCACTTGTAATTTTAAAAAATTAACCGTCAAGCAGCGGCGGCAATTCACAAGCGGTTTTATCATTATCAGCAATTTTACAACTTTCGTTAACCATGAGGTCGGAATAGCACTAACAACAATAATACAAGTTAATAAAAGGAAGTTGAATTGATTATCAACTGATAATGTCATAAAGAAAGATATTATATATTTTAAAAAACTAAATTTTAAAATTTAAATTTTATATGATTTCGTGATTTTTACATAATAAAAAAATTATCATTCATCAAAAATATGATTTAAAATAAAAATCAAAATCGCAAGTTGCACGATGATTTTGAATCAAATCAAAAAATCACGGCGGCAATTCACAAGCGGTTTTATCATTATCAGCAATTTTACAACTTTCGTTAACCATGAGGTCGGAATAGCACTAACAACAATAATACAAGTTAATAAAAGGAAGTTGAATTGATTATCAACTGATAATGTCATAAAGAAAGATATTATATATTTTAAAAAACTAAATTTTAAAATTTAAATTTTATATGATTTCGTGATTTTTACATAATAAAAAAATTATCATTCATCAAAAATATGATTTAAAATAAAAATCAAAATCGCAAGTTGCACGATGATTTTGAATCAAATCAAAAAATCACAGAGGTGATTTTATTTCGTGATTTTAAATCACTTGATTTGAAATACTACCCATCACTGGTTATTGGGCGCCCCGAAATCAGGGTTTTGGAATTTTAAAATTAATGCACGAACATATTTTGATGAAAATTTAAGAGATAATCACAAATATATAAATTTCCCCACAATCAAATTTTCCTTTATCGAGTTATTATAAAATAATGGGGTGTCCTTATGGTTTCCGTCCTGACTGTAGTTCATCGTCATTCACATTTAGCAATCTGCTCATAAAGGCCTTTAATGAAAGAACAGCAGAACATATATATTTGGTCACTTTGTCCAAATCAACTCTGTCAGTTTAGGCCCACTGTAGTTTTTTTTATAGTCAATGTAATATTTTTCGATGGCATCTTTGACTTTCAACAACCGGACCAAGATTGTGTAGGAGCTGTTATAACGAGTTGCCACATCCTGCTGTAATTTGTTGACAATAACATCTAACGGCAGATGGACACTGGGATGGCTTCTCTTCAACTAATATGCTTTGGCCGAACTGATCTTGAAATGCCCAACTGAGCTTCAAGTCTGCGAAAAGTTTGTCGCTTGCGGGCTTGCTATTCTGAAATTCGTTATTGATCATGCTTCAGAAATCTTCTGACGGTCACTTTTTCAATGGCTTTGTATTTGCGAGGATGTTTAGAGGTTTGAATTCGTTTATTCATTTTTTTAGAATTCTAAACGAAAAACAATGAATCACAAACAAAAATTACAAATTCAGGGTATATCCAAAGGGAATATAACTCCCGTCTAAATGTTTCTAGATGTTTGTTCCGAAGATTATACGTTAGCGACCTTTTTGAACCTCAGAAAGCAATTTGTTTACTGCAGTGAGCACGAATCGCCATCGACTACTTTTCCAAGAGCATTTAGCTTGTAAAATAAATTCTTGCTCAAAAATAACGATTAGCCCGAATAGAATGTAAAATAGCTCGGAGACAAAATAGCTCAGGACGAAATAGCCCTATCAAAATAGCGGTAAAATTGGTTCATTGTGGATTTGTTACATGTCCACATGACGTGATGATAAGGTAAGTCCGATAAGGTGATTCACTTTGAGTGGCTCGAATATGTTGTACATCAATCGATAATATAGATTAAATTCCAATTCCATTTCAAACCCTTCAGTGTACACAATGCAACGGGAACTCGGGGAAGGATCAAAAGAAATTAAACGATCATAGTAACCTTCGTGACTTAATGAGTGTCTGGTAATTATCTGTGTGCAGATTACGCATGTTGATTGTCAATCAATAATTTATATTAAATACCAACTTGAAAAGTCCATGTAAAGTGAGGAAGTAGCCGGAATTAAGAGATGATGCAGTACCAAGTATCTTCCCAACGCACCATTATATTTTTAAACATCAAAACAAGTTAAATTAACTTAAAATTTTTCAAAAACTTATTATTTAAAAAATCAAAAGTAAACCAAGCAACAAAACAGCCTATTATGTTATTATTTGATGGTGTACACAATATTAAAAATATATATAACAACTTTCTAACTACGAAAACCTTTACTTTTCTAAAATACACAAATAAAAACATAGCAACACCCAAATTTTCCTGCAAAAGAATTACTATTAAATTAATTAATATTGAAGAATTACATATGATGGAACTTAACATGTCAATAAAAAAAGCACATCAATTAGATTCAGGAGTATTCGATCCAACTAGTATAGAAAAAGCTTCAGTCAAATTAGCTCTTTCAATACTTTCTGAATCCACTGTTAATGCTTTAAAATACAATATTGAAAATGAAGGATAGGTTAAATGGACATGGACTGCATGGAACTTGTGATTAAATTATGGAATATTTTGAATGCTAAAATATGTTCAAAAGGCAACAGAAAAAATAAATTACTTTATGGACCTTGTCACCTACTGATTAGAAGCTAGAATTTTTGAAAGAATTTGAAGATTTCCTGCAGACATGGCAAAATTCAAAAACTAAAGGCTTGAAGGCGTAAAACTATTTTAGCTACAAGGCAAACATGTTCTGCCAGTGCTGGTTGATGCAAAACTGCATCTACTGATGATTTCCTGGATGCCCTTCTAGTATCACAAAGTCTTTTTAGGGTCAATGTCAATGCAATTCTATGCAAATGCATAGAATCTTTTGTTCTTTTAATATTGAAAGACCAAACTGCCAGATAAACCAAACATGTATAGAGACTTTCTAGAGTTCAAAAAAATAACTGTGTTTGAACATTGGAACTTACTTTGTCAATCAAAATTAAATTTAAATTATGTGCGCAGCAGTGCATAAAGAGTGCCTTGGGAGCAATCTCACTAACTGTTGTTTGGAGACCTGCTGTTTCACCCGACATTGTACTAGCTAAATCATATGACTGACCATAAAACATAGTTATGGACAAACCCAGGTTTTTTATTGCTAAAAGAAGAACGTTGTAAAAATATTCAGCGCTTGATCCAGGTAATTTTCTGAATTATATATTCAACTGCATTACCGTCTCATTACATATCTCAAAGATCAAGAAAATTAATCGATTCTGCTGATAGTCAACAATCACTGCAAATTACTTAGCCACTTTGATTTTATCAGCAATTTTCGATAGAATCTCAGATGATTGTATCAGATCATTTTATGTGTCTGGACTAAAATATGTTGCGTTTCGATATATATATACCCAAAAATAAATATTCCAATAATATATCAATTTTAGCCAAATGTTTGATAAGTTCCAAGAAATTGCCTTTATTTGCCTGTGGAAAATCTAAATCATGATTCTCGGGATGACCACCAATAGTGCCAATCTCTATTTTTCCAAAAACAAGACAGCATCCATGATAAGTTCTAGGATCATTCTATTCTTTTCTATTTCTTTTCGTTCTGCTGTTAAAAGACCAGACAATACAGTTCTATCATTAAACAAACGGAAATTTGTAGAAAAAAAGTTTTCTGCTTTTTTGTGACTTTCATTACCTTCATGCTTTTTAATTTTGTGGATACCTTTGTCAAAATTTTTGCAACCAATTTTTGGATCACTCCAAGTATTAGATCGATTAGCAAAAAGCCAACGAGCAAAACAGATCATATTATTAGCTCTCACTGAGTAAACCAGCTAGTGCATTTCAAGCTCATTTTTCAATATTTTTTTATACCATTTAGCATTGAAGTGACGTCCAGTTTCATCTTTTTTATCTTTAAGACTCGGCTGACAAGGACCTAACTCAATTAAAGCACGTACAAGCTGAGGTGTTACAGGTGTATCACAAAACAGGTGTGGATCTGCTGTTATGTCAATGATTGCATTAAGTCTTTCTCTTACTGAGTCACCTTCGTCCTCCACATGAGAGTCTGTTGAAGTGATCAGGATTCACTTTCTTATTAGATGCCGCAATGTTATTTATTATCCCTCCTTGCAGCTCCGACAGGGATCCACAAAAGAGTTTCCCCCGTCTTCAAACGTTTCGACCCTTTGAGTCTCCTAACGCTTTTGGGGGGCGGGCCGCATCCTGTGATCAGCCGGATGTCCCTGTCGGTTTGGTCTTGCTGGACACAACTCTTACCGCCGGCTTTGAGGCACTCTTTGGTCTTGTTATGCCTGGACTGCGAAAGCTTTCAATGGCTTCGTAATGTCGCATGCTGAGTGTTTGTCACCTGCAAACTTCGACTATGCCGGGCTCTCATTGGCCTTGTTATGTCGATCACCTCCACTCCAGTTTGCCTACAGCGGTCATGAAATCTCTCACTGGCTTCTTCACACCGCCTTATTAAATGCAAACTGGGCCTTATAATTTCTTTGTAGCGGCTGCCGGAGATAGAAATTTTCAGGACTCTACCGCGGGCCTTTTCGAGGCCGCGGTTTGAACGGCAGTTCATGTTGCTTCGCGAGTCCGCGGTCGGCCCATTTCTCCCGACAACACCGCGTCTCTCGGCCAATAGTTTGGCCCCGTCGTTCTGTGGGTCATTCATACCGGAGACCGACGACTTTCCCCGGTTTCCTGTAGTGGCCTCTTAAGACTTCTTCTGGCTCCTCATGTGCCAGATCCAGAATGAAGCCGCTTCAGCGTCCTCAAACATCCTTGTCATAGCCTTTGTTCTCTCCCGGCTTGACAATCCAATCTTAGAGAGGAAAGCGTAAGTCGACTTGCCGACCACGTCCCTTGCGCCAATCTCGATGGGGTAGAGGTTTGTGCGGTATGCTCTCGCTTCCAGGTCCATCGTTAGATCCGCATACTTATCTGCTTTGAGCGCATTGCTGTATTGTAGCCTGTCCTACCACGAAACCGTCAGCTCCACCAGAATGATGGCATCCATCGACGGCGATACGAGCACCAGATCCGGCCTCTTGCCACTTTCTATCAACACCTGGGGGTAGTGCCTCATCCCTTCTAAGTCGGCTGCGACGGTCCAGTCGTTTGCCTCTGCAAGAATGTCTCGCCTGGGGTTTGACATCTCTTTTTGCAGAGGTGTGCGAAGCCCTCGCGCAAGAAGTAAATATCTGATTTGCAATCGTACGCGAGTTTGCTTTGGAGACTGCTGCTTTTGCGGCTTCACACACTTCTCGAAGGGCCTGGTTATGTCGCCATGTGTACCGACCATTGGCAAGGGCATACGTGCAATTGCTGAGCACGTGATGCAGTGTCTCGGTACTACCGCAGAGCCGGCATTCGTTGTCTTCCACCAGACCCCACTTCTGCAAATTGTCCCCGGAGGGCAACTGGTCGTACACTGACCTTATCGCCTAAGCAAGTCGGAGCGGGGACATCTTCCACATGTCGTTCCAGGTAAGGGATCGTTGCATCACGTTTTTCCACTTTGTCTACTTACCCTGCTGTGACTGCTGAACTGCCTTCGTGACTCGGTCCTGTTCCACTTTTCGCCTCCTTTCCTGGCTAATCATAGCGGATCTGACTGATGAGCTCGCCTGGGACCATTTTGGCAAGTGGTTCCATCCCACTGCATGACGGTCCGTCAGGGTAGAACCTCTTACTTCCTCGAACATCAGCTCGGCAACTGATTCGTCGATCTCATTCTGCGCTCGGAATTTCCTTCCAGATCTGAGCAGTGGCTTGACTTCGCGGATCCTGGTACGTGGCTTTTTAGATGCCGCAATGCATATTACAGAAGTCATTAAACAATGTATTATATAAAATATTTGAGTAAATATAATATTTTTATTCTTAAACATGAATAGGCCCCATTTTTTGGAAAATGGTCGTAGGGGAAGCGTCTCTTCTGTTTCAGATTGCCACTTGGACATTCGTGCTGTTTAATGACTATCCTCTAGTGGGGACTGTTTCTTTAGCTGTTCTGCGACGAATGGTCTTAGCACCATATATCTTAATTAAGTATATAGAGGAGGCCTGTTTAAACATTCAGACTATGCATTCATTTCATACCTCAGAAATTGGAAAGTGCTTGAATTATTGAAAAAGTCAGAATTAGGACTAAAATCTTTTATTAATTCAACAACAATAAAGATGTGACCAGTGGTGTGCCTCAAGAGAGTGTGCTGGATCCTACGCTTTTCCTTATTTACATAAACGATGTTGTGGACGCATTTGCAGACAACTCTGTTAAATACAAACTCTTCGCAGATGACATCAAGCTATACTCAACATCATCTCCCCACAACTCTTCCTTACAAACTGCTATCGACAGGTTGGTGTTATGGAGCGTAAAATGGCAATTACAATTAGCCCCAGTAAATGCCTCCAAACTTCCATTAAAACAACGGGGAGCAGCACTTTACCCAACTTATACACAATCTACTCACGACCCATATCCTTCACAGACAATATACGTGACCTTGGTGTCCTCATCGATAGTAAACTCACCTTCAAAGCCCATATCAACAACATCATTCATAAGGCCTTTGTCAGAACACGCCTAATCCTCAAATGCTTTCGCTCAAGGGACAAGCGAATATTGACCAGAGCGTACTGCACCTATGGTCGGCCAATCCTCGAATATTGCTCCCCGAATATTGGTCTGGAGCCCCCATAATAAGCAGCTCATAACAAAGATCGAGCGAGTCCAAAAGCTTCTCACAAGGACCATACCAGGTTTACGAAATCTACCTTAAATGAGCAGACTTCAGAAACTCGGACTCAAGACACTGGAACACCGACGCCTCATTCATGATTTATGCCTCTGTCACAAAATGTTACACAGCTTCACTCACTGCACCATCCCCAATTTCCCCGATTTCCTGTTATCTCGCGCTTGGCCATACCCTCCGTCTACACCATGAAAAGTGCTCAACTACTCACAAGCTCCAATTCTTCACCAACCGAATCGCGAAACCCTCTCTACCCCCAGATATTATTAGCTCTACAACTCATTTCGATTTAAGGCCTGCATTTCCAACACTGACTTGAAAAAGTTTCTAACGATTTAATTGACTTAACTTGGTATATGCACTCTATATGTACTAATTATCTGGCACCAATTTGTGTTAGCGGTCACTTGTGGCCCTCTTTTTGGTTTCAATAAATAAAAAAAAATAAATCAATTGCGGAAAGAGTATCTTTTGATAATAAATAGTTTAAATCTTTTAACATCTAAGAACTCAGATCATGTAAATTTTTTAAATGTATTTAAAAAAACTATATCACACAATTTATTGGGAAAGTCGATGAAAATAGCTCAAAAAGAGAAAACCTAATGAAATGACTGGGATCTGGTAAATTTACCGCCTGAAAATTCATCGACGGAACATTCAACCTGGAATATTCATCTCCGGAGGTGCTAGGGCAATTTGTCGCAGGACAATTCGGCACAGACAATTCAATGAAGACCAATTGGAGCAGCACATTTAAAATATATTTATTTTAATAAAAATATGCCTTTTTTTATATTTGTCTATTACAACAATAGAATTATTACAATAAAATGTTTAATATTTTTACCATTAGAATAATATGTAACTGTAATATTTTTTCGAAGTTATGTCAAAAATTTGTAATAATTGAGTATAATACCGTATACAGTAATCTTATATTTAGGAACCACAAATTCGCGTTTAGAGTTTTGAAAAAATGAACTACAATGATTTTCCATACATTTATTAATAAGAACGTGGACCCTAAGCATAGAAGCGACCGTTTAGGTTGTTGTTCCAGGTGCTACATCTAAAATTCTATGACTTCCTAGAACATTATAATTTGTATATTATGTAAAAATGTGTTTTTTCGTCCAAAAAAGATAGAAAGGGGTTTGCTTAGGAACTATAAAATCAGATTAACAAGGTTTAAACGAATTTCAAAGTATTATCAGTAGGTTTCTGAGGTATATAAGCAGGATATATTTAAGACATTTTCTTTTTTAGTTTATTATTGATAGTTTAGTGATGGGTAGAGGTTGGGTGGGACCTTTGTCCGAAAATGAGAAGGGGAAGATTGAAATCTTCAGGAAAGCCAATTATTCAAGATCGAGGATTGAAAAAATGGTCAACAGATCCATACATGTTATTTTTAATTACATGAATGCTCCTAAAGAATATGGACTCAAGAAATTTCTAGAAAGAAAGAAGACATTATCTGCCAAAGAGAAGAGAATGCTGGTGAGGAGAGCATTTTCAGGTAAATTATCTGCAAACCGGCCAAGACCAGAAATAAATTTGACTGTAAGAACACAGTCTTGAATTATTTGAATGTAAGTAATATTTTGAGATGAAAATAGATTGAAAGTTCCAGCTCTGCAAGAACATCACAAAGTTAACAGAGTTCAGTGGGCCAAACAGTTTTAACAAACAAAGAAGGTGGGACCTATTCTGATGAAAAAAAATACAATCTGGATGAACCTGGTGGTTATCAGTTTATTGATTTAAGAAAAGAGAAGGAGTCATTTTTCGGCAGAAGCTGGAACAGTCACGCTTTGGGCAGGAATTTCGCATGCTGGAATCACCGATCTACATGGAAAACAAAAGTCGGCCAATTATATTAAAGTGTTGCAAAATAATTTCATGCCTCTTGCTCAGAAGTCATACGGTGTTAATTTTGTATTCCAGCAATATAATGCCCATTCCATACATCCAAACTGGCCAGCTTGCTCTCCTTACCTTAATCCTATTGAAAATGCTTATCAAGACTTGTTTACAAAGATGGAAGACAATTTAGCTCTAAATTAGAGTTGGAAATGCCATCAGGACTGCCTGGAAACATCTGGAAGCAGACTTTACAGAAAATTAAATTTGTCGATGGGTAAAAGGTGTTTTGAAATAATAGAAAAAGACATAATTTCATATCAAGTTTTTATGTAAAAAAAATAAATTTTTATTGTTATTGACTTTTAAGGTTTTCTTCATATTTTTTTTTTTTTTAGCATCGAAAAAACACATTTGTGGGATTTTTATTTAGTTTGAAAATAATAGTTCACCAAATTTAAAGCATAATTTGGGAAGTACTATTTTCAAAAGATAACTTCCACGGAAAACGTTCCTAGGGTCAAAAAAATTTAGCTATTTGTGCAATTTTCAATCTCATTATATTTACTAATGTTCTAAGTGTAAGGTTTAAATGTTGGTGATTGTTCGATTTTTTAGCAATCATTGCATTTTTGTGGAACAATTTCATTATTATAAATGTTTTAATTGAAGAATCTGTCAAATAATACCACATACAAAACCAAATTGGTTATTATTTGTTTTATATTTACGTATGTTGTGGCATAAAATACCATGTTTCCCCGAAAATAAGACAGTGTCTTATATTAATTTTTGCTCCAAAAGACTCGCTAGGGCATGTTTTCGGTGCTGCGACAATTGGTCTCAAAGTGTTGAGAAAAGAGTGGAACCTGAACCTAATAGTGAACACCAAAGAAAAAAAATCTTTCTGACCAAAGCGCTTTCGCTTAAAACCTTAGAGGTTCAGGCTGCAGTTAACAAGAAGGGTGAAATTGCTGACACGAGGAAGAAGAGACATGGACATGAGAGTTGATTTGGCCAATGCCAACTCTGAAGATGTTATGTGCGAAGCCATGTTTATGTTTCAAGAACTATGCCATGCTAACCAAGAAAGGTTAAGGCAAAGGTGCCACCAACAGACCTTCAACTTTCACTGAAGGACGATCAAAAAACTACAGAACTAAGAGGAGAAATTCTCATCTAGATTTAGATGAAGTGAACAGGATTGGTAGAAAAGGCTGAAAGCAATTTCTATAATTCAACGTCAACAGAGAATAAGGTTAAATACTGACAATTGGAGAGTTCATATAAAGGATAAGACTTTACTGGCCTTTTGATGGAGGCAAGTCCAACTATAATTTTATTTTGAAGGGGAGGTGTTGTATTGTAATAATTAGGTTTATTATTATATAATTAGGTTTATTATTATATAATTAGTTTTATTCAGTATCTCTTATCAGTATCTTTTAGTATCATTCAATATCTTTTATCTGTTATCTCTTAAGTATCAGTTTATTAGATTCCACTCTAATAATTTCTATAGTTTAGTTGTGGCAATAAACGAACATAGTAGTAAAGATACAACAGTGTCGTGTTCGCAACCAGCTCGCACCGCCAGGGAGCGCCCTCGGGTAGGGACGATATATAAATGGTAGATCGATTAAGAAGCGCCTCTCACGATGGCAGCACGGGGTTCAAACCTCGCTGCGGTGCACCGTCCTAATCATCTAGATATGCAACGGACGTTAACAAAACATTAATTTTTAATTTTTAAGAAGTGCCTTCACATCCTATCCGGATATATAAGGCACTCAAAAAATCAGCTAAATATAAAATCTTAAACTTTTGCAGGTGATAACAGGAGTTACATTAGGACCTAAATCGTGGTGCTGCATCAGTTAAGAGTTTTTAACATAACTGTGCTAGATAGAAATAATGAAATAATTTCAAGTTTTGGTTTTCTCTGAGTATACATAAGCAACTTAAATTTTATATTAGAAAAGCCATTATGTTTATGGGCGATGCTTCAAATTACATAACTGGCGCAACATGCGTGGTCAAAATTGCATGAAATTGAAACCTTTGAAGTTTCGTATTTTCAAATTGTCTTCCCAGTATAGAAAAGAAATAATCCAGTTGACTTTTAAATGTGGAAAGGTTGTCAAGCAGTTCTTGGAAATGAGGCGCCACACTTTCACAGCAAAAATTCACTCGGACCACAACTGCGTTAACTGCATCTCGTGATGACATTTCAGTCATAGCTCCTTTATTGTTTTATCTTGCTTAACATTTCCAAAATAATCAATGGTGGATTTATAAGGCCGGGGACATGGCTTGCTAAAGTGTTCTAAATCAGTCACTGAATAGGTTTATCTTCAAACTTCAAATTTTTCAATCAACAACACCAGATCCAATTTTATAACTAAAATTGTCATTTGTCGTTGAGGTGGAAACATTTTTTGCAGTCGACTACGGCTTCAAGATTTTGCAAGGTTTAGTGAAGGGAAGTGACAAGCATGTCTTCTGGCACATGCAACTAATACATTAGGTTATAAAGAAATCTAAAGTCATTTAATTTAAGGTGTCGAAAACACCTGAGTTCATGAACTTATAGCGTAGACCATTATTACCTGGAAGGTATGGATGGCTTCAAAGTGCAAAATCTAGATGAAATTAATGATGCATTTTCTATGTTTAACCAGTTCTAACTTCACAAATTAATTACTGTCTACCTTCAAAACTATTTTGATGTATAAGTTTTTGCTCTTGTAGTTTACCTAGAGTAAGAGTAAATAGTGGCTCACAAACATCACTGGACCAGTTATTTTGGCTCATGACCTCACATTTTTGCTTACAGTGTTGCCATCCTTAGAAGGAACATTGCTCTCAATATTCTGAGAACTAAGGCTGTCTGCAGCATATGTGTTTCTTATTGTAACATTCTGACATTCTGTGTATAAATTCTGGTTCTTCCATGTTATCTTTTTGAAGTCCAAATCATCTCAGTTATGCAACGGACTATAATCAATAAAATAAAATGTTATCTTTTTCAGACCACAATCAGCAGTAACCCGAACAAACTACGGTATTTTCATGCATGTTACACGCGCTTTATGTTCGATTTTAAGTACCGCGCACCCCCCTCTGCGTGCTATAATCGTATGCGTGTTATGATAAATTAAATGTACATGAATTTGATTTCCGACAAAAAAATAAATAATTGAAATGATATTACAGGCTTTCAATTGTATTTTTTTTGTACAAGCTGTAGATTACATTTTGAATTTTAAATAGCTTATAATTGGCTGGACGTTAAGGCATTACCTAAAGAACTTCCGATATATGCTTACAGAAGCATCACGTTAATCATTGCATTGTTTGCCTCATGAATTTGTGTCGTCAACTTGAATTTAGCTGAAATTAATTGATGGCAACCATAAGAAATTTGTGGGGTGCTGTACTAATTTATGTATTTTTGTCATAATTATTCAATTATTTGTTACTCATAATTATATTTGGTGTGAGAGTTTTCACTTTGTGTGACTGTTTCATCAGTACTGGTGGTTCAGACGAAGATTTGGTTAGTACTATTTAAACATCACGTCCATGGACTTATTATAGCAAATGTCTTAAATCTCTTAATGGTCTTGTTATAAAGCCGTTTGAACACTTCTCAAAAGTATGGAACAAAATAGATACAATTTTGATAATAGTGTCAGTTATCAGACTTTTGAAGTCTTTATTGGAAGACAAAATGAAAGTCTTAGCCTATTCTCTTATAACCCATTATGAAGATACAAATTGGTAATGAATTACCACCCCTGCTCTGGCTTTTGCTAGTGATGAGTCACTTGATTTTCTACATTGCCATAAGAGCATATCATGAAACCCATTGGATGGCAATGCAGCCATACTTTCATGTTATCGTTGATTCACTATATGGACCTCAACAATTCCATACCTTCAGTGAATCTGTGTGCCAGAGCATGGTACATATGCATAACTTCAGTATCTGATTCGAAATGGTGAAACATGTCCGTTCGTGACCAGTTGTTGTTATTGCTAGTTCTGGCGCCAGATGCTTCTACTGTTCTCATGGCGGCAATGTCGAAAGTTATCTATTCCTTTGTTTCAAGACACATAGCTGGCCATTTCGCATTTTGACCACGGCATGCACGTTTTCTCGGATTCATTTTCTCAAGCAAACATTCCTTCTTTCTCCATTCGCGAATCGACACTTCACATTACGTGAACATTAACGTCCCGACAAGCTGCTCTGCTACCTTTGTCTTTTGCCCTAGAAACAGCTTGAAGCTTTTAGGCAGCAGTGTACGAGTTACGTTTATCAGCCATTTCCTTAACAACGTCCATATTTCAATCAAGAGCACTTCTATCTATATATCACTCAGTGATGGGCAAATCAAATCGCGATTTTTAAAAATGGTTATAAATTTAAGAATTCTATATCTTTGGCGTGCTCCTCGTGCTCCTCGTTAAATAAACATTGTTGTAGGTTACATGCTTGTTGTTCTACTTGTAGCAATACCTCCTTTTAAATATGTCCGAGTTAGATAGCAGGAAATATGTGATTTTAGCGAAATTTTTTAAAGACAGCCAAGGGACGGAAAGCCGTTCATTTTAACCAATTATAGGAGTAAAATTCCACTAGTTTGACGAAGGCTTTCAGCCGAAAACAAAGACGGTTGCTTACAGACACTTCGGGCCAAAACATACAGGAAAAAATATTTATGCAGCTTTTGAGGAAATACTGTCAGAGTGTGGGATACAGAGCATTGACATTGGATATGTTGTTACTGACAATGCCAGAAACATGCTTAACAAGCCTTCACAATATTTTCAGAGGAAGCTGCCAGGTTTGCGTTTGATCATAAGGAAGATAAAAGTGAAATGAGAGAACGTGATGAGGTTTCAGAGCCATTGAATGACATTGATGAAATTTCAGAATTTTTGTCAGATGAAAATTTCGATGACAATGAGGATATTCTTCAGGACAATCATGTTTTAGGAACAACGCAAAATTGGTTTAATGATTTTTTTTAATGGTAGTAAAACTGTAAAAATGTCATAAGTGAATGTTGGCTGTTAATTTCATTGTGTTTTGCACGAAAACATTTGCGAAGCTACGGCAGTTTGATTTGGAATTTTGAGATTCTATTTGAGATTTGGTTGTTGAGATTTGAATCATTTTACAAATGATTTGAGATTCGATTTGAGATTTGCCCATTACTGATATCACTGTATCTATCACTTCAAGCATCGGCCGCTCAGCCAACGGAAGATTTTTTGACAACTTTTATATTTAATTGTTTTGCATATTAGAAACGGCTTCATTTTAATATTTTAATACATCCAATTTTAATGTTCTGCATTTATTTCATGCTTTAAGTAATGTCATAACATAACAATTACTTATAACGGTTAAGAAGGCCTTGATCTGTGTATTAACCACTCGGACACTTTGCATAATTCGTCAATGTTTCTCAATCAATTTCAACTGTATTTGAACATGATGATTAAATAAAAAATTAATCTAATTAAAATAGTACAATTACGTGATTATTTGTTAAATATCTTCAGCCAAAAGAAAAAATGCATCTATTTGTGCCTGTTGATTTTTACACAAATTAGAAAAATTGCTTGTTATATTCGTCCGCGTGTTAATTTCGTGAAAATACGTCATATTGACTTTTAGACTGAAAGTACGAAGTCCGATCAGCAAAATAACCAGACGAAAAATCAACGTTATTGTTTAAATCCCACAGTTTCGCTTTCCCCTTTTATTTTCGAAATTAAGTCGAAATGGTAGAATTGACAAAAATTCGCGACAAACAAGCGTTGAAATCTCCGAATTCCGGTTATTAATATTAATATTATAAAATAATATATATAATTATTGTATTAAATCCAGCATGAAGATCTAAGTACCAGAAAAATGAGAAGAATACAAAATACTGTTAGGGAAATAGCTGCTGTTGGAGCAGCTCGAGTGAGAGTAAACGCTCATTTCATGCATATTACTGACAGCAAAGAGACAAACGATCCCCTTTCTGGTTTAGTAAAACTGTTTATTAAAGCTTTGGAAAAGATTGATTTGATAAATTTATTTTTTATTACTTAAAGAATGTTGATAAAACAATGTTTCATTTAGCAGAACTTTTATCTCAGTTATCAGTGTCACGATCAAGAACGTTAGGTTCTTCTGCATCTGGGATCACACCTCAACATTTTCAAATCAATCTATTCCCTACAAGGTCAGTTTTGCAATTTTGTCAATGCTCAACATACCAATGGATCAGATCAAATGAACTCAGTATCTAAAAGAATTTATATTTTTACAGAACAAACAATGGTCTATATAATGATGAAATACAAAATAATATATCTAACCAATATCTTAGAAGATATTACATTTTTACACGGTCATCCTACTTTACGAATTTTGAATTTTTCGAAAATCTGCCACTCGTAACTAATGACCAATAATAACTAATGTAAATGAGAGATCAATTATGCTTGGTAGATTTTACTTTGCCTAACTTTAACCTATTAAATAAATTAAAAAATAATGTTTTGTGATTCACGGTTTTCGAGGAATTCAGCTCAGAAAATGAGAAATTTTGTAAAAATTACAATTTTTGAAATTATATATTTTGAAAACTAAGCACATTTATTCAATAATATTTTGTCAATTTATTTATACTATCATGGTCTAAAATTATTATTATTATTATTATTATTATTATTATTATTATTATTATTATTATTCTTATTATTATTTATTATTATTATTATTATTATTATATTATTATTATATTATTATATTATTATTATTATATTATTATTATTATTAGTATTATTATTATTATTATTATTATTATTATTATTATTAATTATTATTATTATTATTAATTATTATTATTATTATTATTATTATTATTATTATTATTATTATTATTATTATATTATTATTATTATTATTATTATTATTATTATTATTATTATTATTATTATTATTATTATTATTATTATTATTATTATTATTATATTATTATATTATTATTATTATTATTATTATTATTATTATTATTATTATTATCCTTATTATCATTATTATCATTATTATCATTATTATCATTATTATTATTATTATCATTATTATCATTATTATCATTATTATTATTATTATTAGTTTCAACCGAATACCTTTTGTTAGTTTTTGTATCATTCAGCAAAAATTATATAAAAGCTATAAAATGCATGACGCACTCTAAGATGATTTGTCACGCCATTGAGTAACTCGGCTGTTTTAGTCCAGTGAGAAAAATATTTTGAATTTGGAGATACATCGTTGCTTCCTTCATATTCATTTACGAACCATACGAAAATTGTTCGTGCCCGTTGATATCCGTGTCTTGGAAATTTTTAAGATATGTGCAATTTTGATGAAATGCATCGACATTTGTATCAGGTAGAAAAATTTTAAAGTTCTGCAGCAATACAAACTTTGTGCTCGTAAAAAAGTGTTGACATTTCCTGTTGAAGTCGATCAAATATGCTCTTCATAACCAGCACAATTTCTTCTTCTGCTGAAAGTCCTGGCAAATCATCGTTTTCCAGTTCTCCAGGAATCTTTCGACATCGCCTAATTTTTCAGTTTACCTCAATCCCCAGGCTGTGCATTTTGTTTTGGAGTTTTCTACTTGGTTCAAATCATTATGAAGCTTGTCAAGTTCTTGCTCCAAAGATTCAATATCATTGCTGCTTCCTTGAAATTCATAGTTGGATCTTGTAGGAGCATCTATAGACGATCGAATTTTCCAAGAATGGCATTCCAGAAAACTATGAAGTTAAAATTTAATACGCCAGTAACTGTTCTGCATTACTTCTGGTTTAGGCGTCATAGTTTAGTCCTCCGATAATTTGTCTGGCAGCCCTACTGTAGTTCATCTAATAGCTTTAACAGCTTCTGATACGCGCTCCAACGTGTTTCAGACTCCAGCTTTACTGTGATGGCACAGTTTTTTAAACTCGTCCATATTGGGTGGCAGACGTATGATACACACGATATAGCCGCTGCAGTCACCTTGTGACCGATTTATTACCGTTGCACTTAGAAACTCCTAACGTGGAGCTAAACGACATGGAATCATCAGAGGAGTGCCCCAATCATCAAACGTTTCGTCCCAAACTCCTGACGTTCTCGAAGGGTGGGCCACATCTTTTGATCGAGCGTCTGTCCCTGTTGGTGAAAACCCTACTTATCCTTCTTCATCGTAACGCACCGCACGTTATGTGGTTATCGATGAGATTCACGACGACCTCTGCGCCTCGATCCCATATAATGCAAACTGAGCGTTATAATTTCTTTGAAAGCGGCCGCTTCTTTCCCGGCTCGATAAACCTATTTAAGTGAGGAACGTGTAGGCTGACTTAACAACTAACTCTCGCCCCAACTTCAATTGGCATTAGCGTTAATCGAAACCCGTTCTCCAGATCTTTCGCTAGCTCAGAGTATTTCTCCGTTTCAGCACATTGCTTGCTTCGATCCTATCTTCTCTCGAGGCAGTCAAGCCTATTAAAATGAAAGCGCCTGACGACGACGATGCGAGTACAACATCCGGCCTCCTGCCGGTATCCTTAAGGAGTTGGAGATAATATCTAAAGCCTTCTAGGTCAGATGCAATGGTCCAATCATTGGCTTCTGCAAGAATGTCTCTCTTCGGAGGGAGTCTACTTTTCTTACAGGGTAGTGAAAAGCCCTCTCGCTAAAAGTATACCGCTGCAACGGTTCAATCTTGCGAGAATTTGCTTTGGCTATCGCCAATTAATTAATTAATTAGTTTTAGTAGCTTCCACCACTTTCATTAGGACCTTGTTGTGTCGCCACTTGTACCGACCATTGTCGAGGGCGTATTTGCAATTTGAGAGCACATAATGAAGTGTCTCGAAACCGCCGCAGATATCACATTTACAGTCTTCCGTCAAACCCCATCTTCGCAAATTGTCTTTAGAAGAAAGTTGGTCATAAATCGATCTTATCATAAAGGCCAAACGATATGGAGACATCCTCCATATCTCGTTCCAAACGATGGAATGCTGAATTCCATCCTCCCACATGGCCCATCTACCCTGCTGTGCCTACTGCACTGACTTAATGGCTCGATCTCTTTCTAATTCTCTCCTTCTTTCCTGAATGATAAGCCTTACCCTAACCACAAGGCATGACAGACCATTTTGCGAAGTTGTTCCACCCAACAGCCTGACGATCCTGAACAGGACCTCGCACTTCCTCGAACCTCAGTTCCGCAACTGACTTATCGATTTCGTCCTGTGCTGAGAACTTTCTTTTAGTTCTTAGCAGTGGTTTAACTTATTATGGTCTTATTTTGGAGACCTCATACTCCTCCACCAGGGATCTTACTGTAGAGGGCGACAGATGACATCCCTGGATGTAGCCCAAGCCACGTTCTGGTTTATTTGTTAACTTTCCTCTGTAACCCTTCGACTGTAAGCAAGCCGATCTCATAGATCGTCAATGGCTACAGCAGCCTTGGAAGAAGCACAAATTGGAACAACCACCTTAAACCTTCCCTGCAATGGTGCCTCTCCGATTGCCTTCAAACCCACAATAGCATGTTCGACTGTGCAGCTCTCTTGGCTCATATCTTTCAGCGAATCATTAAACACTCAGCCTAGGCTCTGGTTCTTCGGAAACTGTAGGAACCCGTTGACCCGCTACAACGAGATGTTATTACAAACTTTCCCTTTAACAAGGGCAAGACTTCTCGACTTTGCAGGTTTAAAAGCCGTTCGAAACCACCCATATATCTACCGTAGAAACCCACCATAAAAGGCAATTGAACTTGTTCAGAGTATTCTGAACTATCGGTCTCCTATTCTTTACTAGGGTTGTGTCATCCATGAACGCTTTCATAGAAGGCATATAGAGGCCTTTACCTAAATGCTCCTCTGGAGCATTAGACCGGCATTAGAAGTTGCATCGCCAGTACGAAAAGGGGGGATGATATCGCGCACCCCATTTCAATACCCAGCTCCAGAGGAACCCTCTTAGTTGTGTACGTCTTGGTGAAAAACCTCATCATAAACCCGTCAAAATACGATACCGACCCGTACGCATTTGTCAAGTCGAGCCACAAAACGTGTAAATTCAGGCACGCCTGGAACACTTCCGTTCTGGATCGATGTATCAACGTACTTATTGGACAAAACATACTTATCACTAAAGCCTCGATGCAAAAAAATATTTTCCCTTCTACATTCAACAGCGAAATAGGTTTGAATTGGTTTAGGCGAAGGGAGCCCCGTTCCTTTGGTATCTAGAGGGCTTCAGCTACTCTGCACTCATCATCTACAATGCCTGACTGCCAAGCCCTCTCGATGAGGGAGTGCAGCAAATACAGCACCTTCGGGCATCTTTTATACAAAAGGTAGGGAATTCCATTGGGCCTAGCTTTTTTAATAACTCACCTCACTTCCTCAATCGACGGATATGTCAGGCTACAAACACTGGTAGGGAGAGGCACCACTGGGATGTCTTGTCTCACAGGAAGAGGAATGTGACGAAGGGTATCACGATACGTATTCGTAAGGTGCTTCTCCAGCTTGTCTTTGCATAGCTCACCAGACTTCGGAGGGTAGAGTACCGGTCTTCCATATCTATGTGGATCACTGAAACATTTCCTATGAGCTCTCCTCCTCTTATAGTTCTTTGCCTAACACACTCAGCACGGCGAAGGTTTCTCACCCCTTCCTTCAACTCTTTCCCACAACTGAAATACTTGCTTTTTCATCTTCCTCGGCACTCTTCCACCGACGACGGAGTGCCTTTTCTCGCATTTCAGCCACTCAAGCTCAAGTTGCCGTTGTGAATTCTGCGGTTTTAAAGGTCGTTTCTCAGTAACCACGTACCTCTCCAAACACTTTCCATATACGCATTCAGTGAAGGACTTCAGGGAAGTGTCTCTTTACTTTCTTGAGCTCGCGTTTGAGAACGACATCCATTCCGTCCCAACCACTCCTATATCGATACGTATTCGTATTATTATTATTATTATTATTATTATTATTATTATTATTATTATTATTATTATTATTATTATTATTATTATTATTATTATTATTATTATTATTATTATTATTTATTTTATTATTATTATTATTATTTATTTTATTTTTTTTTTTAGTATTATCATCATCATCAAAATTATTATTATTATTATTTTGTATTTTCCCATTATATATACACTATTTGTTGTGTCAAAATATAACAATTTTTTGAAATACTTTGGTAGAAAACATTTTCAAAATTGATTGAGTTCATTCGGTCTGATCTCATTCCACATTAAATTTTACAGATTTCATAACTTTGAATCACCAAGAGAAAGCCTTTACGTTCCACCATTTTCCCCAACATCCACCACTCTAGATCCAAGTAGTCCTTTGATGGCACAAGGCAGAAATGCTTCGATATCTAGTTCAAGTTCTTCAGGGCTAGAAGACTCTAAACAAAAAATATCAGCCTACATTATAAAGGCAAAGGCCGACGGACATGGGAACAATTTTGTTTTACAAAAGTAAGTATTTCAGTTTCTGTATTTTGTATTTTTACTTTTGGATCAGAACTACTGATAATCTGGATAGACGGTTAATGTCTCATCGAAACTACCATCCAGATCGTGATAAAATCAAGTTTCTATATTTCCGAAAAAAAATTTTGACCCCAAGGTCCAACACGAAAGGAGGGGAAAAAGTTGGCGACTGGGAGGGAACCAAAGATCTGTCGAACAAAGACAAATTGCGTTTGTGACGCACCGAGACAGCGTACTATCATTTTAGCCTGGCTGAGATCAGAAAGTTGTTGGTGTGAGAGTGTGAGGTATCGCCAAGGAGAGGAGCAGACGGGTTTGGAGTTTGTGCGAGAGTGGGAGCAAGTGAACGTGAGAGGTTCTGTGAAAGACTGTTTTAGAATCTGTAATCGTATTTGGTTGTTGCTTTCAGAGGAGGAGTTGGAAAAAATCATGAACCATCAAAATCATGTGCGAGCATATGAATGCCCATTTATCCATTCAAGATGTAATCTTGTTACTCTAAATTCATAAGGTACACATCTCATGGCAGGTGGTGGCACTTCTCTCATCGAAATCTTGCTTGCCTCTCCAACATGGAGGACCAGCACAGGCTTTGGCGGCGATCATTATATCATGCAGATGGTGATCAATGATAGAGTGCTCTACAAAGACCTAAGACCGGCAAGAGTAAATCTGAATACACCTAACTGTTCTCCTTCCACGTAAAGTTTCTCTCACAAATTGCCCAGGGGTTACCTTTGAAAGAGCTGGAAGAAAACTCAAGGTTCATCACCGACTGCATAGCAGGAGCGGCCACCGACCTACAACATAGTAGGCTCCGTAGGCACCTTACTGGAACAACAACTACATGAAGGCAGTCAAAATAAGAAACAGAAAAAAACTTGGTTATCGGAGACTTAGATGCTATTATCAGTTATCACATTATGTGTGGCCGATTTTAGAAAAAAAAACAAAATTCGAAAAGTAGGATGGCCACGTAAAAATATCTTCTAAAATATTGGTCATATCTAACCAATATTTTGTATTCCCCTGCTATATATACCACTGTTTGTGTCAAATTATAAAATATTTCTGAAATAATTTGGTGAGAAAATTTTTCAAAATTGATTGAGTTCATTTCATTTTGACATGCTAGTCAAGATTTACAAAAATTAATCCACCTGCAGACCTAGCTAAGAAAAAACTTTTACAGTGGTATTCCTTAACACAAGATATACCATAAACTTTTGCACTAATCAGTTTTTACATTAATCACAAAATTATTAAGTGGAAGCCAAAAATAAAAACAATAAAAACATGCTTTTTCGAATTTAGTCAATTTTAGCTATAGCGACTCGGAAGTTTATTATGTAACAAGTTTAGTAACTACTACTGTGGATTAATTTTTTAATTGTTAAAAGAATAATTGGGTTGGACCTCTATACCAGGGGTACTCAAACTGCGGACCGCGGTCCACAATCCGGACCGCCGATAGCTTTTAAGTGGACCTCCAATTATTTCCAAAAAAATAAATTTAAAAATTTAAAAAGTTAAAAAATTCTGAATTCTGGTCTAAGTTTGTAATTGAGGGTCAATACCCTTGCTCCAAGAAATTGGCTTTATCAGTTCTGACAATATTTGGATCAACTTACACCTGTGAATCATCATTTTCAACTATGAACATTATCAAGTCTAAAAATCGAAGTCAATTAACTGATGTACATCTTGGAAATTGTTTGAGAATTGTAATTACTAGCTATTCTCCAAATATCATAGAAGTCATGAAGGACAAGCAGTTCCATGCATCACACTAAATAAAAAGTCTGACAGCATTTTAAAATTAATTCATTACTTTTTACTTTACCCCCCGGGTCCGCATGACTTTGACCCTTGTGGACCGCCACCTATCTGAAAATTACGTAATGTGGACCCCGGCCAAAAAAGTTTGAGTACCCCTGCTCTATACCACATACATGTATTCCCCTACTTCTATTTGTGTGTTTGCTACATGTACAAAAACTGATTACTAATCAAATCATATTATATCGATATTTTTCGAGAGATCGGTAATAGCGATTTCATAAAATATGGCAACTCCAGATCAGTGACAGGGTCACTCCTCGTCGGTATTTTGTGGTCTGAGTCTTAGGCCATACGGAAGGACAAGATAACAGTGGGAGCCAAAGTACATTTAAAAAAAGTTTAACTTGAAATTTTAAATACATTTTTACCTTTTACGTTAATTTGTACTACACCACTGATTTCTGAAAATTTTATGTACAGTCTCCAAAAGTGCAAAAGCCGGGACTTGGATGATTTTGCTTTTGGAGATGCTGTTCCTTTATACATCCAAGAATTGTTTTTGTTGTCGATCCTCCAGCCAAACTGATGTTATCAGATGAATTTATGAAACTTATTCATTTTTTACCGACTTATTCTATTAAAATATGGTTTATACACGAAACTTCCCAAGAATTCTGCTGGCGTCATAGATTCAAAATACATACTTAATAAGAAATTAATGAAAAATGTCTGACGTTTCACTTCGGCTCTTGATACAAAAATAAAAATTGCAAAATAAATTCACATATTAACTTTATTTAATTTAAAAATATGATGTGCAATGGAGATTTACCAAAAATTCCACTTTCCGCTATCCATCAAGATGTTCTCATCGACCCAAGTGCATGTGCTCTAGGTTTGCCCCACAGTTTAGTGAAGATGAAGAAATAGATTAATAATAGGAGAGATGAAACGGAGATTATGCTGATGAAATTGCAACGGAAGGGTAGTGCTTCCACATCGTAGGCGAAGCCACGGTGGCAGGGGAGAAGACGTCAACATTGTTATAACCGCGCAATAAAATAATTATGGTTATATTGCAAAGTAACTGAATATATATTTAACAATTAAAGTTTAACGAAATAACCGTTCCAACGATTCAAGTTCAGTTTCAGCTGAGCATTTCTCCCGATCAAGAACCTCAAGGTCAGTGATCCTCAAGTGTATTTGTATGAGAAGCCTAGACTTGGAATAACCTTTTCTAAATCCGAATTGGTTGTTTGGTGACAATGATTTTGTAATTAAGTTTGTGGTTAAGTTTATTATTGTTTTGTATTGAAACTTTCTAAGCGGCTCCATGGCACGTAATTACGGTTATATTATTCCAAAAATTCCACGCCAAATCTAAATATCTCATAAATTAGGTCTAGAAGATCCTACTCAATATCCAATATTCCTATTTAGTGAATAATTAGCAAGTGATCATTGTGCATAAACTCTCATCAGTTATATTGTGAAAGTGAGTAAAGTGATTGTCTAAAATGTATTTGTCTCAGGTACAACAAAGTTATTCTATAAAAATATATTATCAAGATCAAGATCATCAATGTTGGAGCAGTGAATTCCAAAGCTTAGTCTAACATTGTAGCATCTAGCATTACATTTGGATGCCTCAACACATACATATATATATATGCCCCATCACCAGCAAAGTTGAAGTGCTCGCAGATGTTATAAAAGATAAAAAATAAACATTTTGTCCTTGACTGAAATATGGTGCTCAACGGCTTTCTTTAGACTGCGTCGGCAGGGTTTTACCAGTTGTCCTCGTGTTGGGTCTGAGTTCTGGTCTCCGTTTGAATTTAAAATATCAGCCAATCAAAATTCACGAAAAAAGGTCAGTCCACGCCTACCAGATGATTAAACTAATTGTCCTTAAAATAACAATAATTATTTTAAATCACCTTCGCTTAGAATCTAAGAATAACATATATAAATATGTTAAACATAAATAGAATTTAAAATATCAGCCAATCAAAATTCACGAAAAAAGGTCAGTCCACGCCTACCAGATGATTAAACTAATTGTCCTTAAAATAACAATAATTATTTTAAATCACCTTCGCTTAGAATCTAAGAATAACATTGGTTAGCTTAAACAAATAATCGATACCTAATGAAATGTACCCGCGAGCTATAAATCATCTAATTAATAGCGAGTCTAGGAGAGATGTTGTCTTCAAGACTCAACCATGACATCAACAATTCCATATCTTCCCAGTGACGCTGTGTTTCAGAGCATGGTTCATCTGCTTAACTTCAGTATCTGCTTCAAGAATTGATCTCAATTTATTTTAAAAAAACCTTGTTTCTTTCAATGCAATTATAAAGTACATGAGCTACATTTCACGATCTTTTTACAGATCAATGATACAATTATGGTTCTTAAAAGGGAGACTTCCACTTTGAAATCTCTGCTATAATTTAATGTTACAATTGATCAGAGATGGGCTTTAACTACTTAAAAAGTATTTAACTACAGCAGTTAACTATTTTTATAAAAAAAGTAGTTAGTAACTATTATTAACTACTTTTTAAATAAGTAGTTAGTAACTACTCCTTAACTACCTGCATAGTAGTTAACTACTTTTTAACTATTTTTAACTTGGGGCGTGCAGGTTAGCCGAATGGGTTACGTGCCTGCATACGGCGGTAATGGCAACAGTCGTAATGTGTCGTGTTCGAAACCCAGCCTGCACTGCCGCCAGCGCCCTTGGGAAGGAGCGCTATATAAATGGTTACAAGAAGCGCCTCTGACGCTATGCATATGGCGCTATATAAATGAAGTTACAACTACTTTTCAGTTGACATTTGATAAAATTAATTTTCTGGACAACTGAACAAGACATAATTTATTAGCATATTTATTTACACTAGTGTAACATTATCAACAAAATTTTATTGTCCAAATTAATCAAAAACAGAAGTATACAATGGATGTTTTAGGCAATCTTTTAAAAAAAATCATGTCGGTATGATTAATCGATAATTTACATCGTCTGTTACATAAAACCTGCCCTGCTACACTAAAAGTCTTTCAACTGCTGCCGAACTTGGTAATGTCGAATTAAGTTTGATGAATGCAGCACAAACAGTTAGATAATCGAGTAGACTTTACTTTGCCTAACTTTAACCTATTAAATAATTTAAAAAATAATGTTTTGTGACTATCGGTTTTCGAGGAATTCAGCTCAGAAAATGAGAAATTTTGTAAAAATTCCAATTTTTGAAATTATATATTATTATTATTATTATTATTATTATTATTATTATTATTGTTATTGTTATTGTTATTGTTATTGTTATTGTTATTGTTATTGTTATTGTTATTGTTATTGTTATGGTTATGGTTGTTGTTATTGTTATTGTTATTGTTATTGTTATTGTTATTGTTATTGTTATTGTTATTGTTATTGTTATTGTTATTGTTATTGTTATTGTTATTGTCATTGTTATTGTTATTGTTATTGTTATTGTTATTGTTATTGCTATTGTTATTGTTATTGTTATTGTTATTGTTATTGTTATTGTTATTGTTATTGTTATTGTTATTGTTATTGTTATTTAAAATTGTTTTGTGATTTGCTAGTTTTGAAAAATTTCATTATTTAAAATTAAATATTTTGAAAAGTAAACAAGTCTAGCATGTCTAGCATATCTATTTAGCATATTATTTTAAATACTTGTATTTGAAATACTGCCCACCTATGCCTAAATCAAAGAGTCTTGGTAGAAGCCGTGTCGAAGTCCATGTAGTCGGTTGTACGCTCGTCATACTCCTCCTCGTTTCCACTGGAGCCATGGGGCAATATTTTTTTATCTCCTTTAATAGCAACAAAAATCCACGCCGGAATATCTAGTCCAAATGACGCTTTCCCGTCTTTCCTATATGCCACCAGTCCTTTCTGGTTATCCTTCGGTCTTTTCCTAGCGTCAAACGGCCAATGCTTATGTAAAGATTAATAACTCTTGTCTAGTCTCGAATGTTAGTAAGGATTTTATCAAATTTATTATTTCATTAAAATTATTTTTATTTTTTTATTATTAAATTTATTTTTTGTCAAACAATTGTTTGTCTTGTAAGCAAACATCAGTCTAGCTTAACCCTAGAGACAACTCGCTGTGGGGAGTAGGGTAGGTAACCAAAAAAAATTTACTTTGGATAGTGATAAAAGGTTGCTCCTGGATGATATTAGTAAGAAAAAATTGTTTTTTTGAAATTATTTTTTGTCTTCTATTGCCGCCGGAGGGGAAAAATGCTATATTTTTGCTATTGCTTGTTTTTTTTCTGTTTTTGATGGACTATATTTACATTTATTTCTATGTTTTTTATGCAGATTGAATGTATACTACTGAAAAAAAGTTTCATTGAAAAAAAAATAGTAATTTTAGAAACTTCTGCAAACTATGGCCTTTACTCGAGCACAACTGACTTATCCCGTTTACGGCATTGGATGTTGTTGCGGAATAATAATATTAATGTATTCGTAAGAAAATTGAAATTATATTAATATTATATTGAGAATCTTTTGGTTTGGCACCTGGACATAACCAATTGTTATTGTGTTCCCGCAACCTACGTCAAGCAATCCTATGCTCAGACTCAAGAAAATACGATCTCGTTAGTTCTCTTTGTTCAGTAAATACCTTATAGCACAGATACAACAGATATGAACTACCCGCCAATTACCAACTGTTAAGGAAGCAATGCAGCATTACGTCCTTGTTCAAATACAACTTCCAAAGAATACTAAGTCAAGTGAAATAGTTGCTCAAGTTTCTGCAAGTGTTACAGACATTTGGTTTAAATCTGGCATTCCAACTGTTTCAATGAGAAGAGTGCAACAAAAAGAAGTCCTGCACAAAAATTTAAAAATGATTCTGAAAAAAAGAAGACGAAGCGAAAGCTTCAGCATAATTGATTGTTAAACAGGACAAATTAAGTTTGTATGACTTAGCAGCGTGTCATTGTCTCGATGTAAGTACTTGCCCTTGTTCGACAGAAATAAAGGTGCCAGCACTTGAGTGAATTTTTCTTGGATAAAAGAAATGAAATAAATATGGTTATTGGTACTTTTGACAAGGAAACTATTTGCAATTTAACTAAAGCAACTGAGAGAGCGTCAAAGAGACTACAAAACACTATAATTCCATTTCTTGTAGCAAAATTAGTATATGAGCGTCGGGTGATAACAGTTCCAAAAGTGATTTAGATGTTGTGGAAGTGCCTGTTGATGAAGAGTCAAATTAAGGACACAGAAAGTGTGTATATGTGATAAAGTTTCCTACGGTTGCTAGATGATGTGCGTTGCCAGGAGATTCTGCAGAAGTAACGAAATTCATAATCTAGTCTTGTAAATTGGCAAGATCTTCCGAGTACACACCAACATGTGTGAAAGATGTAAGTGATGATGAAATTGAAAATGCAATACAAATACCGCAAAGATGAACTAATTAGATGAATGAATGAATTAGATGTCTTCCCTTCCACACCCAAAGTGTGGAAAAACATCGAATTTGTTAAAGAAGCAGCAGCAGTTTGTGGAGATGAGAGAAAAGGCGGATATATATTAGAACAAAACTTCTATTTAGAAGAATAGAGTCAAATGAAGTCATAATATATTACTTTATAGTTATTAATAACAAAAATAACCTGAATTAAGAAGCTAGATCATTTTCCTCACATATTTCAATATCGAATAATGACTGATTTTCGAAGCAAAGGCGGCAAGTGAAGGCAAAATTATTTTTAACGAATTTCTTTTTTATAATGTTATTTAGATGCTAGAGCAACATTATTTTGCTATCCAAAGTCAATCTAACAAAAAATTGCTCTAACGATCTACACTATTTGCACATGTTGCAAATTTTTTATGACATAATGTTCTTTAATAAATGAGAATGTACATGCATGTGTTTTTGCTTTTTTTTTTACAAAACAGCAGTGCCAGATTAAGGGGGTCCGACGTGCCCGGGACCGGGCCTAGGGCTACTCACCAAGAGGGGACCACCAATATAGACTTTCACATAAAATGTGTATGATACGTTTTCAAAACTAGTAGTCCTTGAAAAGTTTCAATTTGGAGTTTGGGTTAACGCATCGAAGATAAGTCCACTTCATCCTCATCCATCCACTCAATATCTAAGTGTCTAAAATTTTTATATATGATTTACGACATTCCCCGGCTGTACCCCCGCTAAAATTTGCCAGGGCGGGATTCCGCGGTCGATTCCTACTTGGGACACACCTTGAATTTGTGTTTTTTGGATTCTTGGTTCAGAATTTTGTTCAGAAATAAACGAATTCAAAACCCTTAAAAATATGCTGGGAAGTACTTGTTCATAATCATTGGTACCTGTAAAGTACTTGTTCATAATCATCGGTACTTGTACTTGAACTTGAGTATTTGTAGTTAATTGAATCTTGAGTACTTGTTATACGTAGTTATACTTGATATTTGAGTACTTGGTCTCATGTCTGGGTGTGTGCTGTGAAGGAAAAAGACTGTTTAGATAGATAAATCAGCTTGAAACAGGTATTTGCACCACCTCCTGGAATGATATCCTGCAGATAATAGATGCTACCAATCAAAAGCTAAAAAAAAACATCTTAAACTCGATCTGAGTTTAACGTTACTGACCAGCTTGAAAAACTATGTAGCATCAAAACGTGACTCCTTCGACACTTATGGTAAACAAGGCGAAGAAATGTCTAGCTCCGCAGATTATGTGCAGATGGAAACTCCTTCTCAAAACTCAAATTAATTATAGAACTGATTAGGAACATCAAAGAATGTAATTATAACTGTTATAACTACATTCTTTCTCTGATTTTAACTATATTTACTTGTTAGACATACTAAACTTTTTCATGAAAAATTAAATTATTCTAACTGAATTCTTCTGCCTGAGCTAAAAAAGCGACGGATTATTTTGCGGATTTTTCGGAAAAATTCTTATTTTGTCTTGTTTTAAATATTTGTTTTTATGCCTGTTTGCATAGGCATATAATATAATATAGTCACGGGTAAGGTAGTTTTAATTGGAGATAGATTTTTTACTTTTGCTGATTATTTTTAAAATAAACTTTATTACTTTTAACTGATTTTTGAATTTAAGTGCTATACAATAAATTTATAATTAATGACTTTTAATTTTTTCGAATGAGCTCATCCCTTAAACATTCGCTGCGTAACTTGTTTCCATCCGAGAGATTTTGTTTAAGCATTTGTCTTGTTTTTGTTAACGTGATCCAATTAGTTGTAGCTCCCGATAAAGTTGTATTTAGAGATAAGTTTGAAAATGTGGATTACCGTAAAGACGTTGCAGCAGCACACTTTTAAGGTTGAAGTCGATCCCGAAGAAGTGGTATGTATCGAAGGCAGTGATTTGCAAATTTTTAACTGTCGTAATTATAGTCGGTTAATATTTTGAATTAGCGTCAATTTTTAATATGATTTTCAAATCATATTTATTACTCCAGGTTCTAGAACTCAAGAAGAAAATCGAACTGACAAAAGGTGCAGAGTATCCTGTAACTGCACAGAAGCTAATATATGCAGGTAATTTGCCGAATTGTAACATTTTGAAAATATTTTACGTTAAATGTTATTGTTGGATCAGTTATACTAATTAACTAACTTAATAAACTAATGATTACTAAAAATTTTTCAGGGAAAATTCTTGAAGATGGTCAAAAACTTAGTTTTTATCATATTGAGGAAAAGAATTTTGTTGTGGTTATGGTTTCTATGGTATGTTATTTATTCACAACTAAGATTTGAAGTTCCTTTCTATTTGATTATTAATCTTTAGCCAAAGCAGATGGCACAGACCCCAGCTCTGCCTGTTGTAGAACCATCAGCAACTGAGGTGAAGGATAGTGTTACTAGTGTTAAGGATGTGCAGCCAAGTGCTGCAGCTTCTGCTCAACCTGAAGCTGAAGCTACAGCGACAATAGTTGAAGCAGAGAGCAACTTAGTGACGGGTGAATCATATGAGAAAACAGTACAAGAAATGACTGAGATGGGTTTCCCTCGAGAAGAAGTTTTGAGGGCAATGAGGGCAAGTTACAACAATCCTGATCGTGCAGTTGAATATTTGCTCAGTGTGAGTTTATAAGACTGCATGCAGCTATCTGCAACTTTTTAATAATTTAATTTAATTATAATTTTTAGGGTTCTATCCCTGATGACTTGCCTGAAGGAAATTCAGCCCAGCAGCCCAGAAATCTTGAACAACAAGAACAAGGATCAGTTACAGCCCAAAGTGCTGGATCCACTGGTGAGTGTGCTTTGCTGCTCTAGCATACAATACATGTTAAAAATTTATTTTTTTCAGAGGATCCTCTTGCTTTTCTACGCTCACAGCCCCAGTTTCTTCAAATGAGGCAACTGATTCAGTCTAATCCAAGTCTGCTTCCTAACATACTTGCCCAGATTCGTCAGTCTAACCCCCGTCTTTTGCAGGTTTGAACCACAATATTATATACCACAAATACCGATATCATTTAAGGATTCTGATGCATTGAAGATTATTATTTCTTAGATAATAACAGAAAATCAGGATCGTTTTGTTCAAATGTTGAATGAGCCACTAGAATCAGGAGCATCTCCAGGCACAACTGGCAACCAAAGCTCTATGGAGCCAGGTTACATTCAGGTTACTCCTGAAGAAAAGCAGGCTGTTGAGAGGGTAGGTAGCTTATGAATACACATTAGTAATATAGTTATAGGGACATAGTTATTAATTTATTAAATAATTTTAGTTGAAGGCGTTGGGATTTCCAGAAGGTCTTTGCATACAAGCTTATTTTGCTTGTGAGAAGAACGAAGATCTTGCTGCTAATTTCCTCTTGTCACAGGAATATGATGATGATTTTGGTCAGCAAAGATGATTTTTTTAGTTTGATAACTGCATGTTGGGAACATAAGTTCAGATTTTTTGGAACATTTGGTCATTTGTGGCTTGGCAACATTTGGCTAAATATTATTTTAGCAATCATACTTCTTAATAGCTATTTAAGATGTGAGTTCATTTGCTTTCTTTCAACACTTAAATGTCATCATTATTTTGTTTTCAGACGATAATTATGTCGATGATGGTGATGAAAGTTAACATGTTGGTATTTGTCATTTGTTTGGCCTGAGGTGTTGTCAAATGAACTGGTTGAAGAATGATTTCTATGTTTGCTTTTGTCATCCATGATTTTGAGTTGTTACTCCTTTCAGGCTGACAACTGACTTATTGGTTCACCTCAAAATATTTGATAGCTTGTAAGAGTAATAAAATTCTCAATTAATTGGAGTTTGTTGGGTTGTATATGAGTCTTACATATTATGTAAAGAACTTCAGAATAGAAGCGGTTTCTTTACTGTCTTTATGTGGCATTTTATTGTGACTGGGTTAATTGTCTGTACTATTTAAAAAGTATAATTTTACTGCATGCTGATATATATAAATTATTATATTATCATATTTGTAATTGTGATTGTAAATTAGCTTGCTGACATGGCTCTGAAGTATTCCATTTTACTTTATTTTTATTTCAAATGTGTTATAGTGTGCAGAGGGATTTTGTGATTTAGGATTTTATTTGAATCTTCACTATGGTCACAAAAAGAAACATAATTTTGGCAGGATAGATAGGCATGCAAAGAGATTGTTTATTTGAATTCTACATAAAATGACTGTAGAATGTTTTGTAAGCTCCATCCAATTGGCACTCAAAATTTTCTTTAACATTTAAGTGAGAACTAGCCCTTAGCATCTGGCATTGTTCCGATTGAAGTATAAAATATTTAGCAATGCTTAAATATTGTTAGGTCATACTTGCTTTTTATGGACAATTTCCTCACAAATTACCATATCTCGCTAAAATTTTCGGCAACTAAGTGAAACCGTTTGGTTCCCATAAATTATGCAAATCAACGATTTGTGGCCTGGAGATATTATTGAGCCATCTTCAGGTTTGGGCTCGTTTCATGAATTTCAAGGTCTTATTGGAAAGATCAAACATTAAAGTGTCTCCAGCACTGAAAGTCCATCACAAGGAAAACCGTCCCTTCTGGGCCACAGAGATGGTCACCTACAATAATAGGTGAAAACTCGTAATTTACTTTCAGATAAGAAAAAGTTCAGCCTTGATGGTCATAAATACTACTTGCATGATCTTGAAAAAAAAATGTTTTCTTTAGAAGGAAACATGGAGGAGGTTCTGTAATGGTCTAGGGAGGAATGTCAGCGGTTGGAGGACTGAGCTTTTGAAACGGAGGCAGAACCTCAGAAGTACATTAAGATGCTCAATGATTATCTCCCTTCTTTTGCTGAAACAAAATAACTTGAATTTCAGCGGTGCCAGGACAATTCGTCGCATGACAGCTACGAAAACAGTGCTCACTGGAGGATAGTCAGTAATTAAACGCGAATTTCCAAGTGAAACATTACTAAATTAACTAAAAATCAGCACGGCATCGACCTAGATATACTATCCCGAACTCCTGGAAATTTCCAGATTCTCTATTTCCAGAACTCTCTGGATCTTTCTAGAACTTTCTCGAAGCTCACGTGATATATCCCTCAGCCAATCATTTTTAACGACAATCCACATGCTCCATATCACGTACACGCACATCAAGAATCATGTTAGTAGTCTCTGGGTTGGGTCCTAGGCAGGCTTGAGCTTGCCCCCCACCCCCCACTTGGAACAGACTGAAATAAGTTGGGAAAATTAGGATTTCAAACTAGTTAAAGCAAATGTAAAAAAAAAGTTTATGATATGTTTAAAATTGTAATATGATAAGATTGATATCTAAAAAACATTTCACTTATTCTAAATTATTTACAAAGTTAAGATCCTAAACAGTCTAAAACAATTTTGAAATGTTGTAGTTTAAATTACATTTTGATGTGTTTGCAGTTACAAAATAATTTTTCGATCGGTCTGTGAAAATCTGTTCACCATTTCATTTACTGGAATAAGTGCAATAGTTGTTTTGTTCGCAGATATTCTCAATAAAATCTTTTTCTTCGAAGATTGTGGCTTAAGAAATTGGAGACATACATCTATTGCAGCCATTTCGATCGAGCATATGTTACTATGAGATGAAGTTCTGATGCTTATTTCTTTTTGTTGTTTGGTATGTATATTCTTATTCCCGCCCTATCTCCAATTTTTGATGCATCTCTGTAGCAGAGATGATTTATTTTTGTTTATCGGCTGGGGTTGTGAGGTTGGTTTTATCAATCTTGGGACATTTTAGTATCCAAGGGGTCTTTTGGAATTGGAGGAAATTTCTTGTTGTGATGCATCTAATCAAGCTAGGTGGTATTTGTTTTTCTACGATTACGTGTGGGGCTGAAATTCCTTTACTTTAGCTTAGTCTAATTTGAGTTTTGGTTCTTTTGCTGTTTTCTGGAAAGTAGTATTCTTTTGTGGGGTTGGTAGGTATGGCTATTGATTTGATGGCATGATTGTAATATTACACGTTTTATTTGTTCCTAAGCACCAACAACCGTTCCTTTTTGTCCCACTTCACCGCCGCCATATAAACAAAGATCCCCTATTGTATTCGTATTTCTCAATCTCTGAGAGGTTGCCACAACACTATAATGATTGGTAATGAAATGCTTTCTTAAAATGTCAAGAGAGAGTTCTCCACATTCTATTTGTAGGCTTGAGACTTTCATGCTTCCACATATTTGCTAGCGCTTGCGATGCCATGATTGATTTAGTAGGGACAACAAACTCTTCTAGGCTTAAGAGGGGAAGTTTATTTGGTAGCAAAAGCTATTTGGACCTGGGGAGGAGAATCTGAAATTTCTTAGGGCGTCACTTGCACTTCGAGAGTTATAAGGACAGAGAGGTCAGTGCAATCGTTGGATTTGTTGGGAATGCGTTGCTTTTGATGCTAGCGAACTCAGGGAGTAGATTAGAATTACTACTGGCATGTTCAAATGTTTTTGCAAGTGTTTCAGGTTTGCTTGTATTGTCTAGAGGTCCCATCAATTGATGCAATGTAAAGTATAGAGTACTTTTGGGAGTTTCGAAAGTTGTGTACTGATAAAGATCATTGGACGGTAGTTAGTTAGAAAGATTCTCTGCGCATGCATTTTGATAGAGGGTCCGGTTCGTTTTACTGAGATTAATTGTTCGAGGATGGCTGTTTCGTTGATTGAAATGCTTATGACGTGGTCACTCCCAAGATTTTCGTTAAGAACTTGCTAGGAAGCTTTTGTTGCGAGAGATGTAATCGAGACATCAATAGGGGTTGTGGATCCCTTGGGCGTCATGTGCGTGCATTCACCCGTGTTTAATGATACCAATCTGTAGTCATGTATAAACGATGTGTTTAGCCCCGAATATAGGGGAGTATGCATTGATGTCTCTGCATATTATAGATTGTGAGTGGGCTATTACCTTTCGGATTTGTTCGTATGAGAAATTTTTGGTTGGGGGAATGTAACACTTTACACTTTAAGTGTGCCTGTTTTGGTGCGAATTGAAGTAATCAATATGCCTGATAACGTTTATATCATTAATAGACATTTCAACATGTAATATTTATTAATAAAAGTCACTCCTTTACAAGTTCTTTTGAACATTAATTGTTCTGGCTATGCTGAGAAGCTTTTGAACCGGAAAGTTTCTTTAAATCTGGTTGATAGTTTGTAGTTGAGGTACGAAGAAGTTGTCAGGTGTTGATTACTAGTTACAACTCGGTGTTTTGATTTTATAAATTTCATTGTTGAGTACAGCGATTCGCAGCAGTAGGTGGTATACCTGGATGTGCCAGATTGTGAAGGTGACTAAAAACTTATTGTCTTTATACTAAGGGGCGGGCGATAAATGGAACTGTTTTCGAAAAGAATTGCCAAGTCCGCCAAGAGTTGATGGGATGTGAGAGTATCCTTGCACTTTTGTATTTGTGGATCTTCAGTCTGTGGCAATACTTGCTAGATCTGGGTGTTCGAGTTGTAATGCAGTGACTGGCCTGGAATGACCATCTGGTACTATGTTTTCAGCTCCTCTGATGTGATGTATTTCAATGACATATTCGGAGATAATGGACAGACGTCGTTGTTGAATGTGGATCTTCTGGTCCCTGTTGGATTGAAAAGCTTGGCAGATGGGTTTTTGGTCTGTAAATAAATGGAGTTCTCTGCCTTCAATGATGTGTTTGAAATAGAGGACAGCTAAGTATGCTGCCAAAAGCTCTTTGTCAAATGCGGAGTATATTGATTCAGTTTTAGATAATCTCTTGGAATAAAAAGCAATTGGTAGTGGTATACCCAAAACAACCTGATGAAGTGCAGCACCGATGGCTACCGAAGTCACTAGGTGGTATAGGTTACTAGACTTGCTAATGTAATGAAGATTGGTCGCATCTGCTAGGGATGATTTTATATCTTCAAAAGCTTTGCACTAAGAGGTTCCCAAGTAAATTGGTGGTTACGTTGATTTGTACTTCCCAAAAGAGTGTAGAAGGGGGCAGATATCTGGGCAAAATGAGGGATGAATGATCTATAACAGTGATGAGCAAACTACGGCCCGCGGGCCGGTTTGAAACGGCCCGCGGAGCACTAGACAATTTATTCATTTATTCACCTCATGCTGTGTCTAGAATTATTTGCGAGGCGCTTAGTTGATCCTTTGTGAACCTACTTTCCTGAATTTTAATTGGTTAGTTTTTGTGCGCAGTAGCCTATTTCCGTGTGTTGTGATTTGTCATTATTTATGTGCTTAGGTTTATGATTGGCTGTCGTCATGGGCACGAATATATTTAAATATTTAACTCTGAGAAAACGATATAAAACTAACCCGACGAGCGGGAAAAAAAACTGCAGAATGAGACTTCGAGGCGACAAGAAAATCGAGTCTGTCATCCCAGCAGATCTCCTGGAAGACATCAGGGAGGAACCTCTCAGATGCCCTCCATGGAGTCTGAGAAAACCGATCGATACTTCGACCCTCTCCTTCGAAACTGACAATCCTTTGCGGATGTTGGTTTCAAGGGAAAAAATAGAGGATCTCCAGGGCAGCCTCCTCTGCTACACGGATGCCTCTAAGACTGAGGACAACAGGGCTGGAATTGGGATTTATATTCCAAAGAAAGACGTCAGAATCAGCATCAGGACGTCGAGTCACAGCTGCATCAGTTCCATAGAATTAGCAGCCATTGAGCGGTGCTTGAAATTTGTCAAGGAAGCCTATCAAGAGGAATTTCTTGACATTGTCGTCCTAAGCGATTCGCTTAGTGCACTAGAGGCACTAAAGGACGGCAACAATTATGATTCTGATATTAAAAATTTACAGTTTTTAATTTCAGAAATTCAAGAGAGCGGCAGAAAGGTCACTCTCGTCTGGGTCCCTGCCCATGTTGGAATCCCTGGCAATGAGAAGGCCGATGCCCTGGCAAAGGCAGCCACTGCAAGGGATCAGATAGACTTCCGGATTCCAGCGTCTATCAAGGATGTCAAAAGGATTGTGGCTCGCAACATCCTCCGACAATGGCAGACCAGATGGGATGAAGATCCTCGAAGCCAACATTACAAGTCCATAGAGAAACAAGTGTCGACGAGGAGCAAGTTCCAATGTGTCTCAAGGAGGAAGGAGGTTCTCGCCTCCAGACTCCGAGTTGGAAAGTGTGCTCTGAATCAGCACTTGTTTCTCTTCAAACGTCACACCGATGGGAAGTGTTCCACCTGCCCTCAGGAAGACGAAAATGTGCAACATTTCCTCATGGAATGTCCAGCCCAGTCTGTCCTGAGGAGAGAAATCAGAATGGCCACAAATCTATCCGATATGAGTTCTATGCTTAGCAATCCAGCAAGTGTGGACATCATTTATCGGTGGATTTCAAAGAACAGACATGACTTACTTTAAGTCATTTACAATTTTACTTTAATTAAATAAGTACTTTCTTTCATTATTCTAACACGTTTCATTATTTTTCATTATTCTAACAAGTTTCATTATTTTTAATTACTAACACTAACTAAAGTCCGAATCATCTCTGTTATGCAAAGGACTATAATCAAATAAACAAACAAACAAGGGAAAAAAATTCATCTCTGTTATGCATAGGACTATAATCAAATAAACAAAGGGAAAAAAAAAAGGGAAAAAGTGAAAAATAAACAAAGTCTTTAAACGAGTGTGGGATCTTAAAGAAGTGATTGATACATTTTTGGAGTTAAAGGGGAAGTGTGATGATTTTCCAGAGCTGAGCGACAAGAATTGGCTGTGTGACTTTGCGTTTGCTGTTGACATTTTTTCTCACATGAATGAGCTTAATGTCAAGCTACAGGGAAAAGACCTGTATGTGCACGACATGTATAGTAATGTAAATGCCTTCAAAGCCAAGTTGACTTTATTTTCTAAGCAAATTTCAAAGAAAATCTTCTCATTTTCCCACACTAGCCACACAGGAAAAGACCATCCAAAATGTGAATAAATATAGCAGATCACTGAATGACCTGCATGAAGAATTCTGCCGTCGGTTTTCAGATTTTGAAAAAATTGAAAAGTCACTTCAGCTGGTGGCCTGTCCCTTGTCACAAGACCCAGAAACAGCCCCACAAGAAGTGCAATTGGAACTAATCGATCTTCAATCTGATGCAATCTTAAAGGAGAACTTCCGCTCTCTTCCATTAAAAGAGTTCTATGCCTCAATTAAAGATGACTGTTTTCCAAACCTCCGGGGGATGGCACAGAAGATTTTGGCCTTGTTTGGCTCGACCTACGTGTGTGAACAGACGTTTAGCGTCATGAAGATCAATAAATCCTGTCACAGTTCCCAGTTAACTGACCAACACCTCAGATCTATTCTGCGATTTGCTTCAACAAAGCTAACGCCTGACTTTGATTCCTTAACAAAAAAGGGAGACCAACAACACTGTTCCCACTAAAATTGAAGATACTATTTTATTAAAGAAATACATTGAATAAAAGTTTTGTAAAATAACTCTTTTTATGCTTTTCTACCTTAAATTAATCTAAACATTTAATGTTACAAATATAAATTTAATTTATATTAATTCACACATACACACCATCTACTCTTGGTCCGGCCCCCGGGTCCAATATATGTACCCATTGCGGCCCTCGAGTCAAAAGGTTTGCCCACCCCTGATCTATAATATCCAATCATGCCAATAAAGCGTGGTAAACCTGCATAGTCTTTCGGTTTAGGAAAATTGACGATGGCTTGTGTGTTATCTTCAAGTGGTGATATTCCAGTCGAAGAGTTGGAATATAGTCGAAGTTGCACTTTCTTCTTGTCGAACTTTTTTCTGTCGTTGTTTTGCCATCAGTTGACATTGTTCCGTTTGTATTTTAATAAAGGATGTTTTATCGTATGAATTAGAATTTAAATACGAAACACAACAGGTTATGGGCCCAGATACCCAGACAACGGAATAACGAATCTATCGTCGAGTTTGTAAAGTTAGTTCAAACAAAGGATCTGATTACATATTCATCAGCTTCACGTTTCTGTACGAAAACTCTGAATAATAGATCTAACGAAGGTTCCGATCAAGCAGCTAGAAGGCAAGTCGAATTGGGTCGAATTTCCATCCTACTACGCGGCACATCAAATGCTTTGGACGTTGTAGAAGGGAAACTAAAGAAGCCAGATGAACCAAGCGATGTAGCGATGATGCCCAGGTAACTGCATATCAGAATTCTTACACGAAGTACCAGAAAGCCGATAGCAGTGTAATGATAATCATGTCGACAAACATGTCTGAAGAAACGTATGAAAAAGTACGCTCGCTGACATGCGCCAGAGAGGTTTGGTTGGAGTTGCATCGGTTGTTTGACAGGGTTCATGAGGACAAAGCCTATGATCTCTGCATGCAATTCTTCAACTACAGAATGAATCAAACTGATGACATTGCTTACTCATACTGGAAAGCTGAAGAATATTTGGAAAGACTTGAAAGTTGATCTCGACAAAGACGAAAATAAGAATCTGCTGCTTATGTGTCGCATTGTTGAAACATTGCCAAGTGAGTATTTTTTGTTTGCTTCAAGTTGGAGACTGCTGAGTAAAGATGAACAAACGGTCGACAAACTTACTGATCAGTTATGCAGCTACGAGAGAGCTAGAGCCACCAAAAATGAACCAGTTCAGAATGAAGCATTGTTTGTTAAATCGTCATACTCGAAGTCGGCACAGAAATCAAAAATACAATCAGAAGGAAGTAATTTTAGCTGAAACAAAGACACACAGTGAAAGAACTGCTTAGTGATAATGGCCTCGAGTTCAAGAATGAAGCAGTCAGGAAGATTCTACATCAGTATGGAATCCGTCACCAACTTGTAACTCCATATACCCCACAGCAAAATGGAAGTGCTGAGCGTGAACAATCGTTGAAGCTGCTCGTAGTTTGCTATGTCTGCACATGTTGAGTTTCCCAAAATTCCTATGTCTGTACCATTCCTGAAATGGTATGTACAGCAACATACATCCTGAATCGAACAGGTGTATCGTCTGTCGACATGAAGTCACCTCATGAAGGGTGGTTTGGAAAAAGGCCAGCAATCAAGCATCTAAGAGTAGTTGGAACTACTTGCTTTGTGCACGTTCCCAAACAGAAACGAAGAAAATTGGATAAGAAATCAGTCAAATGCTTTCTAATTGGCTATAATGGAGATGATTGTTATTGAGTATGGCATGAGGATACTAAAACAGTAATACGATCACGAGATGTGAAGTTTGACAAAGAACCACTGTTTAGATCAAGAGACTGCACAGACAACGTAGTGGTGATGGAACCATCAAATGATAACGATGAAGAATTAGAACAGACTAAGATGAAGATGTTAATAGTGATGGACATGATACTGAAAATGAAGCCAAAACAGACAAACTAGTACAGGAAGGTCGACTCGACTCCAGATTGCGGCTACGAGATAGAAGACTTATCACCAGGCCAGCTAGATTTGATGACTATGTAATTGTAGCATCTGAAATGTTTTCCTCAATTGAACCTGAAAGTTATAAACAAGCTGTTCATAATGACAATATGGATGAATGCAATCACACCGAGATAACCAGACATGGGAACTGATGAACTTGCCCGCAGGTAAGAAAGCCAAACCATGCAAGTGGGTTTTCAAAGTGAAAAACAATCCTGATGGCTCCAATGAACGTTTATAGCAAGGCTAGTAATTAAAGGTTGTGCTCAAAAGGAAGGAATTGACAACGACCAGACGTTTAGCCAAGTTGTCAGAAATACAACAATCAGAACATTATTAAGTGTTGCAGCGAGAAAATGCATTTAATGAAATTTGATGTGTCTACAGCATTTCTTTATGGTGATCTTCAAGAAGAGATCTACATGAAACAACCTGAGGGTTTTTCAGATGGGACTACTAAAGTGTGCAAGTTGAAGAAAAGCCTCTATGGACTGAAGCAGGCACCCAGATGCTGGAACACTCGCCTTGGAACTTTTCTGAAGTAACTTGGTTTCAAACAGAGCGATGCTGATCCGTGTTTGTTTATACTAGAGAAAGGCATAAAGAAACTTCTTCTAGCACTCTATGTTGATGATGGTATTATTGCGGCAACAGATGAAAGTGAACTTTCAGCATTTGCAGAAAATCTGAAGTCTGAATTCAAAATCGTGACGAAGCCAGCAACATATTTCCTAGGCGTGGAAATTTATCAGAAACCATATGGTTCAATAAAAATTCAAGCTGCCTACACAAGAAAAGTTCATCTCATCCTAGAAAGCAGAACCTAAAGACAGTGATGAACCAGTAAAGTTTCCATACAGGTCAGCAGTGGTAGCACTCCTATATCTCATGACAGGCACACGAATGACATTGCATTTGCAGTTAGTGTTGTATCCAAGAACTTAGAGAATACTACTCAATGTGATGTGGTTCAGGTAAAAAGGATTCTGCGATATCTAAAAAAAAAACGATAGGCCCAGGGATTGTCTACAAACCTCAGGATAAGAAATGCACACTTCTGTGTTACAGTGATGCTGATCATGCAGGTGATACAACCACAGACTACGACTGGAGTAGTGTGCATCTATGCTGAAGGCGCAATCAGTTGGTTGAGTCAGCGACAGGCATCAGTTGATGAAGCAGAAATTGCTTCAACAGCAAGTAAAGCAGCACGAGAAATTCTATGGATGAAAAGACATTGTGAAGTTCAACGACAAACCCCAGCTTCAGGTTGACAACGAAGCTGCAGTAAAGTTAGCACAGAGCCCTGAATTGCATCGTCGTACAAAGCACATCAGGAGGGTATCATATCTTTGTCAGAGAATTGGTGACCAATGGCGAAATTGACATAAAGCGTGTCTCCAGCGAAGCTCAATTGGCGGACATGCTAACCAAACCTCTGCATGGACCTAGACTTCAATCTCTAGTCAAGGAGATAGGTCTACAGTGAATGAACACTTATGTAGTCATTAATTATTAATGCCCACATACTGTTTTAATTATTAAATATGACTGTTTGAGTGTTGAGTTTAAACTATGTGTGATTTAATATGATATATGTATCTATGTTTTGTTGTCTGGGGACGCTTAGCTAGTTCTAAACTGTTTTGATTGCCGTTGTCGTGTAGTTTGTCGAGTCGAGTTCTTACGTAGTTTCTTAGTCGTTTCTTAGATGTTTATTTAGTTTAAATAAACTACATTAACCTTCTGATACAACTTTGTATTTATTCCATCATCAGACATTAGTTATGACAAACTCAACAGGTTATGGGCCCAGGATGCGTTTGATGTTTGATGGTGATGAAAGAAGGTATGAATTATGGGAAGTCAAATTCTTGGGATTCATGAGACTACAGAAACTTCACGATGTGTTCGTATGTGCTGAAGAACCAGACGCTGAAAAAAATGCCGAGGCATTCGCCGAACTTATTCAATGTCTAGATGATCGAAGTCTATTATCACTAGTCATACGAGATGCCAGAGACAATGGAAAGAAAGCACTAGAAATCCTGCGAGAACACTACCTAGGTATGTCAAAACCCAAAATTATATCTCTGTACACTAAAATAACGACTCTTTCAAAGTCCTAAAATGAAAGTACGACTGATTATATGTTGCGAGCTGAGACCGCAGCATCTTCGTTGAAGAGAGCTGGCGAAGTGGTAAGTGATAGTTTGCTCATCGCTATGATCCTGAAAGGTCTGCCACTGACGTACAAGACTTTCTGTACTGTTACAACACAAAAAGATAGAGATCACAGTTTTGCAGAATTTAAAGTTGCTATGCGAAGTTTTGAAGAAAACGAAAAACAGATCTACTCACGTGATCATGAGGATCATGTTATGTTAAATGATGCATACAGTGTTTCACATGCCGCAAATCATTTGAATGTAAAATGCGAAAAGAGCAAAACCCAGCAGTGAAAGTTGTTCAAAAGAAGTGGTGTGAAGTATGCAGAAGTACATCGCATAATACACTGAAATGTAGAAAGAAACAACACAGTGCAAAGTCTGTCACAGAGAACAAGCAAGCAGGAGGACAATCAGATTCATTTCTTTTCAAAGTATCTGAGTGTCAAAGCGTGGATCGTGACAGTCTACTGGTTGATTGTGGTGCTAGAACCCATATTGTTACTAACAAATCAAAGTTTGTATGTTTTGAAGACAATTTTGAGCCCAATGATCACTGCATTGAATTAGCAATTGAATTTGCTCTAGATCAATTGGAATCGTGCAAGGCCGAGGTACAGCAAAAGTCTGTCTACAAAGTTTAGATGGAAAACCTAGAGAATGCATTATATGTTCCGTCATATCGACAAGATATTTTTCTGTTCAGGCAGCAACAGCGAAAGGAGCGACTGTAAATTTCAGCCCACATTGTGCAGAACTTGTTGCTCAGAATGGTACTATTTTTAATATTTGCAAGTCTGGAAAGCTGTACTACCTGAACAATGTTGCTGACAGAACTAATAAACACAGCCTACATGAGTGGCACTTGATCCTTGGTCATTGCAATGTCAGAGATATCTTGAAACTGAAATTCTGTTGGAATGAAAATTACAGACAAATCAGAATTTCAATGTGAAGTTTGCTCTCTTGGGAAAATGACACAGTCTTTCAACAAGCAAAGTGATGTGCATGCCAAAGAACCGTTAGAACTTGTTCATTGTGATTTAAGTGGTCCTATCACACCTACTGCAAGAAATATGCTGTTTGTTTTGTGGATGACCTATCTGGAGCCAGTACTGTTTATTTCCTGCGCCAGAAATGTGATGCTGCTCAGAAGGTTTTTGCTGATTGTGCACGATAGCTAAACGTTTGAGAACCGACAATGGAACAGAATTCACGAATAGAGATTTCAAATCACTATTGCTGAAGCATCGGATAAAACATGAAAAATCTGCGCCCTATTTGCCACATCAAAACGGAACTGTTGAACGAAGTTGGCGATCATTGTTTGAGATGGCGAGATGTTTACTAATCCAATCTGAACTACCAAAAGAACTGTGGACATACGCTGTGCGTGCTGCGGCATACACACGTAATCGATGTTTTTGCCCACGAACTGGTAAAACACCATATGAAAATTTGACCGGCAAGAAGCCTGACCTGTTCCGCATGTCTGTTTTTGGTTCAACATGCTATGCTTTTGTACAAGATAAGAAGAAACTTGACCCAAGAAGCGAGAAAGCAGTATTCATAGGGTATGATCATGAAAGTCCAGCTTATCTCGTGTATTTCAAAAATTCTGGAGTTGTGAAAAAATCAAGGTGCGTGCGTTTCACGAACAAATTTGATTCAAATGAAAGTGAAGTTGTTGTTAGTGATTTTTCTGACGGCTACATTGATCAAAAACTGACTGGAGTTGAAACGGAAACAAAGGCAGATGTAAGAAGTGATGAAATTGCACAAACTGAAACCCAGGATACCTCAAATTCAGATTCGATTGTTCGCAAATATCCTAAACGAAACACGAACAAACCAAAGTATTTGAGTGACTATATTCTGGATGATGACTCAATTAATCTTAATGTTCATTACTGCTATAAAATGTCTGATGTGCCAAATACGTACAATGAAGCCATATCTTCTTCAGAATCTAGATACTGGAAACAAGCCATGTCTGACGAAATGAACTCGTTAATGAAAAACGACACTTTTGAACAATGTCTACTACCTGAGAGTCGTAAAGTAATCAAAGGTCGTTGGGTCTATGCTGTGAAGTTTGGACCGGACGGCAATATAAAGCCCGATATGTTGCCAAAGGTTATTCGCAAATAAAAGACATCGACTATACAGAAACTTTTTCACCAACTGTTCGAGTTACATCGATACGAATGATGATGCAGTTAGCAGTACAACGTAATCTGATTATAAACCAGATGGATGTTAAAACAGCATATCTAAATGCTCCAATTGATTGTGAATTATATATTGAACAACCTGAAGGTTTTTCTGTTGATGACAAAACTGATAATAAAATTGTTCTGAATCTAAAAAAAATCTCTGTATGGCCTGAAACAGAGTGGCAGAAATTGGAATAACATGTTGCATGATTTTTTGATTTCTGAAAGTTTTGAACAGTCATCAGCTGATCATTGCGTCTACACTCGTCTTAATACAGATTCTAAAGTCATCATTCTCTTCTGGGTTGATGATATTATCATTGCTGCGAGTGATGAATCCGTGTTGAAATCTGTAAAACAATCTTTGCATTCAAAGTTCAAAATGAAGGATCTTGGACAATTAACATGGTTTCTTGGAATGCAATTTGAATGCTCATCTGGAGGTGAAATGATTAAGGTGAATCAATCCAAATATGTTGAAAAAATGCTGTCAAAATTCAACATGAGTGACTGCAAACCTAGATGTACGCCATGTGATTTGAATTTGAACAAACTGAAAGATGAAGATACCTGTACAGATCTGTAATTGGAAGTTTGATCTATGCAATGTCTGCTACAAGACCTGATTTATGTTTTGTAGTTTCCTATCTATCACAATTCACATCAAAGCCGATGAATATTCACATGACGATGGCTAAACATGTCCTAAGATATTTAAAGGGAACAATGAACTACAGTTTAATTTTCAAGAGGTCTGATGGTGATTTAGATTTGATCGGATATTGTGATGCTGATTGGGCAAATTCTAAAGATCGTCGTAGTATTACTGGATATGGTTTTATGTTGTCGAGTACTGGTCCATTGATTTCATGGAAGTCTAGAAAACAACCAACTATTGCATTATCGACCTGCGAAGCAGAATATATGTCAATGTGTGCAGCTGTGCAAGAAGCAAAGTTTCTGATGTGTTTGTTAAAAGACATGACCGGAGGAATTACGAACAATTCTGTTACATTCAATGTCGACAATCAGAGTGCAATTGAGTTGACAAAGAATCCTGTTTTTCATCAAAGATCGAAGCATATTGATATCAAGTATCATTTCATCCGATCAGAAGTGGCAAGTGGTTTCATAAAACCGAAGTACATTCCATCCGAGAAGAACATTGCTGACAAGTCGTTCACAAAATCGTTGTCTATTAACAAATTGAGAACTTTCATTCCTGCTATTATGAATGTTTTAGACTAAGCGTTATGATATTGACACTGGACACATCATAGTTTAAGAGGGAGTGTTGAGTTTAAACTATGTGTGATTTAATATGATATATGTATCTATGTTTTGTTGTCTGGGGACGCTTAGCTAGTTCTAAACTGTTTTGATTGCCGTTGTCGAGTAGTTCGTCGAGTGGAGTTCTTACGTAGTTTCTTAGTCGTTTCTTAGATGTTTATTTAGTTAAAATAAACTACATTAACCTTCTGATACAACTTTGTATTTATTCCATCATCAGACATTAGTTATGACAAACTCAACATTGAGTTCAATTTTTGTTTTGGTTTATAGGATTCAATTTTGTTCAAAATGTGTTCTTTTGTTTTGTAACAATATTGAACTGTTGAGGCCGTTAGTTGCACCCTTTTTCCTGTCGTTATTTTGGTTTTCAGTTGACATTGTATTTTAATAAAGGATGTTTTATCGTATAAATTAGAATTTAAATACGAAACACAACAGTCCTTTTTTGGAACCATGTGAAGTGGGCTGGAAAGAACTGCATTGTCGAACAATCCCAGCCTTTAAAGAGCATTGCGAATGTTTGCTTAGCGGCCTCAAATTTGTCAGGTGGGAGTTGTTGATAACAGGAACAGTTTGGTTTGCTTGAAGTAAAATTGTATGCTGTGCTCGCGATGAAGGTGGACGGAGGGGCCAATCAGAGCAGCCGTTGTTATCATTGCCGAGGAAAGTGACGTCTTCATGTCCACAAGTTGGCGGTTACGACAGTCAACAAGTAGATGGTGATGAATGAAGAAATCAGCCCCTAATATTTGTTGTGTGATGACTGCCACTATTGACGTCCAGGTGTATTTTCTTCTGAGGTCTCGACTGCTTATCGTAAGTGTAACTTCATGAATCTCGAGAGGCATACCGTTTTCTGTGTTCAACTTGACGTTTGTCTCTCTAATTGGAACTGAAATGTTTGATAACTCTTTTTGGGGAATGATCGATACCGCTGATCCGGTGTCGACTAGAAATTTGAATTGATGACGTATGGTGTTAGCTGTTGTGAAAAATGCGCCATAAAACGTAGGGGCATCTTAGATGGTCGCAACCATAGCAGAGCCTTCTATTCTACCGACTGGCTTGTGAGACACCGCTTGTCTTTCCAAAGTCGGCAGGATTAAGCCTCAGGACCAAAATAAATGTGTGCACGACAAACTATTGGTAGTTGACCTGGAGTGAGTTGGTTCTTGTGGTAACATTCAGTTTTGGTTCCTGGATCGTCTGTGTCTGTTGAACTGATGTTATGTCTGCCAATTTCCCCACCACTTCCAAAGGCAAGTAAGAACTTCTGTGCTGTAATGACTAGGGCCAAATTGGATCTCTGGAAGCTGTGGCGAACCATGTCGTCAGGTCCTCCAACTTGTTGTGCTAGATTTTTCATGGCTTGCAGATGTTGCGAAGGCCTGCCTGTTAGCGGATGTTGCTGCAGGAACTGGTCGAAGAGCTCAGCTTTGTTTGGAATGGTTTGCTCAAGATCTGCGGTCGTAAATTCATGGCCTCCACAGTGTCATCATCAAGGCGCATTACCACAGACCCTGGTAGGGCTGCCAATGCGTGATAAAACCTTGTTGAGCTCACCGTGATGTTGGAGAGAGCAAATTGTGCTTCCATTGCCTCGGCTGGGTTGAAAAGTCAATCGGTTTGATAGAAATTGAAGCAGCTTTCCATTTTTCATTGTCTCAGCGATATTCTTCCAGAAAAGTAAGATCAGCTGTATGGGGGTCTTCACAGACGTAACTCCGCATCAACTAAAGAGAGAGCAATTCTCATTGTTACTAATGAAATATCACTTCATCTTAATAATCAAGTATTGTATGGAACGTCAGGAGTTTATGAATAGTTTGTGAAATTGTCAATATTCAGAGTGAGTGATCATGCTCAGTGAGCTTGCAATATCCATAGGAATTTTTGAATACTTTGAATCCAACAGGAATGCCACCTCACAAACTCAGATTTAAGATTGGCGCTGTTATCGTGTTCGAAGTCGGGGGTCACCAATGAAGTGCTAAACCAGGCTAACGCTTTGACTTTAATCGAACGTACAATCGGTATCACTCATAAACGGATTGACGACAATAACAAAGCATCAACGCGGTAAAACTCGGAAAACAAAACAAAAACATCCTTCGTCGGGATGTGCAGTCACTACACGGTTATTATGGAAAATTAGTTTTAATAATAATTAATAATATGGGATGAAGTTCCATTGACTCATGTGCATGCCTTCCTCGCGTTGAATAGCCTTCTCAAAGATTTATAAAAAGTTCCGAACAATGAAGTGGTAAAATCTGGATAATTTTTTGGGAGATGATTTATATCAATTTGTGTCTGTTATACTCACGATATCTGGCCAGATGTTTGAAGAGACATCATATTTTGTTGGAAATATAATGAAACTCATTCGAAACGTGCGATCTCTTGACAATGAGAGAGAATTTAAAGACTGATTTTTAAAAGTAGGAAGTGGCAATCACATTGTCTCAGCGATATTCTTCCAGAAAAGTAAGATCAGCTGTATGGGGGTCTTCACAGACGTAACTCCGCATCAACTAAAGAGAGAGCAATTCTCATTGTTACTAATGAAATATCACTTCATCTTAATAATCAAGTATTGTATGGAACGTCAGGAGTTTATGAATAGTTTGTTGTCAATATAGTTTGAATATAGTTGTCAATATTCAGAGTGAGTGATCATGCTCAGTGATCTTGCAATATCTATAGGAATTTTTGGATACTTTGAATCCAACAGGAATGCCACCTCACAAACTCAGATTTAAGATTAGCGCTGTTATCGTGCTACTCAGGAACTTACCCTCTAAAGGTTTCTGCAATGGAATCGGCTCAATCACACGATTGCAGCCCAATTGAAGCAAGAGTTATGGAAACAGCTAACGTGGAATTTGTTTTAATACCACAAATACCACATATCCCTTCTGACACTAACATGACATTCGAATTCAAAAGTAAACAGTTTCCTCTCGGTTTAGCTTTTTCTATGACGATGAATAAATCTCAGGGTCAAACTTTGTAAAACCATGTATCTACCTATCAAAACCGGTTTTCAGCCATGTCTGTATACAACAGGGGTTGCCAGACCGTCGGAACATGAGAGCCACTTAAAAATTTGTTAATTGCTGCGATGAATCGCAACCCCAATCGGTTACAGTATGTTGTACAAATGATATATCATATGCATGATAACGTTTGTGTCATTAATAGACATTTATATTGAAATAATAATATTTATTAATAAAAGTCACTCCTTTATAACTTCATATAAGAACATTAATTGTTCTGGCTATGCTTTTGAACCGGAAAGTTTCTTTAAATCTGGTTGATTAAAACAGCTCGGTATTTTGATTTTATAAATTACATTGTTGAGTACAGCGATTCGCAGCAGTAGGTTGTACCAAAAATGGATATAATTCGACAACTGAAACAAAATATTTTCATGATTTTTTGAGAGCCGTACTTTGACCGAAAAAAAGCCGCAGTTTGGCCACCGTTGGTCTAGAGTACGATCATTCGACTATGGTAACTATTTAAGACATTAAAAATGTGTTTTCACAGAAATTTTTGACAAGGATGGTTAAGATATAAGTACTAAAATTATGTTTTGATAACCATTGACTTTTATAAAATATTATTTTATATTATTTCTTTTTTCGCCGTTTTGCAAAATTGGGTTTTTTACTAGTATCTATGAAAACTGTCGTTCTTCGCAGTCTACGTCAATTCACTTTAAACCAATGAAAAACGATTTACGAACTAGAGTTTCAGCGACTAGTTTATGAAATAAATTTGCCCCAATAATTTTATCAAGTTGGCGCCTCTGCATAGAACAGATAGCCCTTGTCATTCAAGACATGACTCGTATGCTAGAACAGACACTGAAAAGGAAAGGCTACTCGACCAGATTGGAACCGAAAATTCCAACTTAGCTAGGAACAAGAATTCCTGACATATGTGCCTGAAATAAATCTGAGTACATCGTTTGCGATATTGCAGTGATCTCTGACATCTATGGACTGGATAGAGTTCACGGTTTCAGTCAAGGTAAATCCGACCCTAGTCATACTTGGATTAACACCCTTAAAAGTTTGGACAGCGAAGTGAACGAGGTTGTGGGTCGAGGGTGAGTGACTGCACTCCACTCCTAGTCTTGCACGCCTGGACCTTGTGTGTGATGATGTAAGTAGGACGAAGTTCAGTGTCCCACACGCTCTACTGAAAATTTCGCTAAAATGACTGCGAGTTCTAAAGACTTTAAAAAATGCGAAGAATGCGAAATGTATTTTTAGTGTTTGAATCCAAACCAAGTTTGCAAGAACTGATTGCTTTATAGCAGTTCATGAAAGATGTCGGCGAAAGAGTTGAAGCATCAATAAGGAACAGCAACAAATAATCCAGTTGCTCAAAAAATAGTTTGAGACTATAGAAAGCAGGAAAGTATGGGATATGGTGAAAAATAAAGTTTTAAAGCTGGAGGACAAAGAAGAGAGCTTGCTGACATGACAGCCGAAGCTGGCACTAAAGGCAAGGCATGAACTATTTATCAGAAACAGCCAACACTTTAGCTGGTCTTCAGCCGCATGAGCTAATCAAACAAGTGTTCATTCGCTATATTTATAATACCTTCATTAGCTCCGGTTGAGAGTTAATTTAGTTAGATCAATTTGTGATTTTGAATTTGATTTTAAATCATTCCGAAAGCAACCAACCTTGACATTCGGATATTCGTTAAGTTTTATTTTGAATATAACTTTGAAAAAAAGTATTTGATGAATGTCACGAATCTTTGAATTGTAATCATGTCGATTATTTTTATTACGTTTGGGGAATTAATTAAAAAATTTACAAGAAGCTTCGCAACGAGCTTTTGAAACAGCCGTTTGCATGATCAATAGCGTCCTCAACAACGGTTTCTTAGATATTAGCCGTTGCTAACTGCGTTGATTCCTTTATTTACAATAACATTGTATTTATTAGAAGCTTAGATATCCCAGAACATACGTTTTACTAACTGGAAATTATGCCAAAATTATGTATCTGCAAAATCTGTACTTGTGGGTTAGTAATGTAAATACAAGTAAGATAAAGATTAGTAAAATTTTTATTTGTTTTATCCAAACAACATTCTCTTTATGAAAATATTGTTGTCATTTGTAAATCTAGGTTAAAGCTCTAATCTTATCAACAAAAATGTTGTAATAGTTATTACACCACCATATAAACTACATGTATTAATTAACTTCTCTGTCTATAACAGTGACAGAGATTCGGCTCTTGAAACTTCTTATAATAACTTAACTTATAAGTTATATAGTTATCGTAGTCGATCCGCCGATTACTCGTTTTTTAGTTTTTTCGATTTTCATCTTGCGCCTTTGCTTTCTTTTCTGATCAGCTTCAGATTAGTTTTGTATTTCTGTCCACATTATCCACAAAATTTCATCGCCGATTGTCATCGAAGTCAGCGTAAGGCTACCCGATAAGTGTACTCTTACTATAAAGCAAATTGTCGCTTCCATCCTACGAATTCCAGTGATTGTACAACTCTACCAAAGGCCTATCTGAAAAGAGGCCAAAAAGATTTTTGGAAGCAGGATGAACTGCGATGAATTATTAAAAGTTATCTGCGAATTTACTTTAATGTTAAAGCTTATACAATACATATATAACAGACTTTATGCAATGTGATATAATAATAAATAATTATAATATAAAATAAATTAGTAGCATTAAATATGAATACCACAGCTTTTTCATCAAAAGCATAAAGCAATTTATGTGATGTATCAAGCTTTATTGTGGCGTAGATCAGGGGTACTCAAACTTTTTTGTCCGGGGTCCACATTACGTAATTTTCAGATAGATGGCGGTCCACAAGGGTCAAAGTCATGCGGACCGGGGGGGGGACCTTCTATGATATTTGGAGAATAGCTAGTAATTGCAATTCTCAAACAATTTCCAAGATGTACATCAGTTAATTGACTTCGATTTTTAAACTTGATAATGTTCATAGTTGAAAATGATGATTCACAGGTGTAAGTTGATCCAAATATTGTCAGAACTGATAAAGCCAATTTCTTGGAGCAAGTGTATTGACCCTCAATTACAAACTTAGACCAGAATTCAGAATTTTTTAACTTTTAAAATTTTAAAATTTATTTTTTTGGAAATAATTGGAGGTCCACTTAAAAGCTATCGGCGGTCCGGATTGTGGACCGCGGTCCGCAGTTTGAGTACCCCTGGCGTAGATGATCGCAAAATCAGGCCGACATAGAGTATAATATACACATCTGATGATGCCTGATGAAAGTATGTTTTCAAAAAGTTTGCACTTAGCAGAAATCCGAGGATGACGTTTGAATGTTTTAGAAGAAAAATTGGACATGAAATCCATGCATGGGACAACTAGATAAGGCTTTATCTGGCTTATTACAAGCTTTTTGGACACTACAAAGCATAGATCCGACTCAAATGGAAACGTTTTCCGTAGATTTTTCTGGCTGATCTAGGAAATACCAATGAATGTTTTTTGAAAATGTCAATTCATGGACAGAACAGAATAAGTTTCCACGTGCTGTCCATAATTTTGCCATGTAATCTTAATCTGTACAGTTGATATTCGATCTCCATCTATTCTTGATATTTACAGAGTAAATAGTATAACATTAGTTAATAGTATCAGTGGTACTATGCACATCAATAACTTCTATGTATAACCATGTTATGTCTAATAAAACAAATGTTTTCATTGCAGACGTCACAAATGCCCTCACAACCCTGCTGGTATTCCATATACAGAGGAACCATGTACATTTTCGGAATATGCAAATCAATTCCAGTCCTATCCTCTTCAGGTCCGGAAAAATTATAAGCCTGAACATGCAGTTATAACAAATCAAGCACCTCTGGATGCTAATACAACCCACAGGTTTATCTGGAAAATGATCAAAACTTATTTGCATATAGAAAATACGAATCTAAATTTATGATAAAAAGGATCAGTTGGTAAGTGGGCTTGATAAATAAAAGTTGTTATTTTTCGAGAAACATTTAGTTTAGACCAAATTCATATTCAAATATTGTAAATTAGTTATAGTACCCTAGTTATAGTATTATTTCTCTTTAATGTTTGTTAGAACTGGAAGGCAAAATACAGTCAAATCCGGTGTCATAGGTTATCAAGTTTAATCAAAGTCTCACGAGAAATTCATTTCCGTTTGGGTCGCTTGACATAGAAGAAACAAACCTTAAATTTCTACGAGGTTTTGTAAAACGACACCACTGTATTTTTGAAGGCAGAGAAAAAACAAGAGAACAATTATAAGAAAGTTTCATGAGAAGAAACCTGGAGTGTATGGATGGCCCACCTGCCAGCCCAAGTTCTTCAATTGCGAATGAAAGTAATACCAGCAAATGTATGAATGCGCGAACAATAACAACAATTTCTGAGAAACAGGTGTCAGCTGATATGGGCCAGGTGATTATTTGAAGATCCATGTGAGGCTCCTACGCATCAATCGATGCGCTAAGCCAATGGTCCCCAACCTTCTCGAAACAACCCATTGATTTAGCGTTCTAATGAGTTAAATTTTAAATCACTTTATATTCAATTTTGTGTAACTGTATGTGTTATGAAGGCATGTTTAAATGCAAATAAAATAAAATCAGTAAACGTTGACCTGTCCGCGGTGTTGCAAAAGGTTGGAGACCATTGCATTAAACCAAATCCCATATTGAAACTTTCCATGGAAGCAGTTGTCAAAAACTTTTTAATATTATTACATAGTTTGTATCAATTTGACCGGAAGTCTATGTTGGTGGCCCTGGGCCCTTCCCACTAAATCTGGCCGTGGAATGGCCTGTTAGTAGAGATTGCTATTAAATCATTGAAATATATAAATATAATTTTTTGAAATAGTAGAGGATATTAAAAAACCTTTTGAACAAAAAACATAATTTAATTAAACAATAATTTGGCAATAAATTATATTATTAGTCAGAGTGGGTTAGGGTTAGATCTTTTTAATTTTTTAAGTATTTTGTTTAATTTACAACCATCTGTAATTTAATTTAAGCACCATGCACATTTCCGCGGAGTAATAATCATAACGAAAACTCTTAGTGATGACAACCCTATTTAGCCAAGAAAGTAGGTGGAAAACAATGAAGTGGAAGACATGGTTCAGCGAACGGTTTGTGTGTAATATGATTTTGTTCTTGCTAGCCCATGACCCTTGGACAACTTGGTGGAGGAGATCCAGTGTTTATTAAGAAGACTTCAGTCAGTTAGCTTAAGCCTTGCATCTTGTGCATTGAAGTAGTGAATGGACAGGAGGCATTGAGTTTCAAGTTTCCTGACTCCAGTGGAAGAAAACAAAAAACTGCGGAAGACGAACTTTTAAAGGAAAAGCACTTCCTATCACTTCAAACCCACACTCATTATCATCATCATCATCGTCGTCGTCTTCGTCGTCGTCATCATCATCATCATCACCACCACCACGCATAACGACACAATCATCAAAAACTATATCATTGATTTAAATGGAATATAATCGCACTCTTACACTTCTGCCAAAACAAGCCCACTATGTTCTTTTGATTTGTATACTATTCTAATACATTTTAAAATTATCTTAGTAGTCCCCTGGTATCAAACGGCTAATGTAATTATGCAGGACCGATTATGTTCAGCATCCTCTCGTTGAGAAAACAATGGCTAGACGAGAATTATATAAACAACCCGAAGGTGAAATGGAGCTTACAACAAATTATCATAATGAATACACTCGTAAGTTTATGCCATTATTGAAAAATATTTCCTAATTAGTTAAATGAACTTCTATTATTTAATCCTAGTTTTATCCTTGTTTATTTATTCTATACTTTGTTTACAATTTTTGCGCATCTAAAAGCAGTTCGTTCCATTTCACTTCAGATTACATGTCCGGATTAATACATTTTCAAAAACTTTGTTTTAGATCTAACGCTAACAAAAACATTTTATGATAGTGCTTTCAAATAAAAAGTTATAGTTCACTAATGCGGAGCTAAGCTCAAACGCAAAAACAAGTTGCAGTAAGTTGCCCAGCAAACAATTTATGATCGTCTAGTAATATAAGCAAGATTTTACAAAGATAAATTATAGGAAAAGGCATACGGAAACTTAAAACGTTCTGTTAAATGTTGGTTCAACGGCACGAAAGCATCTTTTTGGCATTCAATTGTAACTGGAGATTTATTTTGAGAATCCTAAACGCTAAAAAATATGTGGTATTTCGGTTCAACTTTCACCATTTACTGCAAAGCCAACTGTTCATCACTTTCGCAAGAAAGACAGTGCTCTACGTTTTGTGGGACCAAGAAGGTGTGGTGAGGTTGTGAAATGAGACGTTTAATACAATTTAGACAATTGTAGAAACTTGGGTTCTAGCTCTGTGTTCTATCTTGAATTTAGCAAGCACCATCCCACAGCCAGTTTGTACTAAGAAAAATAATGATAACTCCACTACTTATCTGGAACAGGTTTGATTTCTTTGGAGGACTGTTTTGATGTTATTGGGAGAGAAACGCCTTGAACTCATCATTCCTTTTGGCCTGCCCTCCAACCCACGATTATTAAGTTCAAGTGATCCTTCATTAGTAACACTGAGAATTGCTCTTCGTTTTAGTTGATCGGAGTTACGTTTGTATCCTCAACAACTGTTCAACTGGGTCATACGTTTCTGGATAACACCGTTGAAACAATGTGATATCTTAATTTTTGCCATTTGTGTACTCACGTGTCGAATGAATTTCATTACACTTAGTTCCGACCAAACACGATGTCTCTTCAAGCAGGCATATAAATATAATATACAAAACTTAAATCAAGATAATTTTACGTCCAAAAATTTCGAAATTTTTTAAATATCTGAGAAATTTATCTATAGAAAGCATGCAACTTATTGGACCTCCATTTCACTTGGAATCCAGTTATAGAAATTTAGGTTCTGGCATATTCAGTTTCACGTTTATTTGGAATATTAATACTAGAATTTTATATACCGGTGGTACAGGTTGTCCACCTGGTTATATTCCAATTGAAGCTAATGGAAGTTTCCTGCCGAAAATGTAAGGATGAAATTTCGGTAAGGCTTAATAAACACATATGACGCACAGTTTCCTCTGGGAAATTATACAATAATGCAATACGCACCGACTTCAGAAGCATCGAATGCTATTCCTTATTCTAGCTGCCAGTTTACTCAAATGGTATTGCAGTTTGTCTCATAGTCCGCCAGTTATATGCACGTAAACAACATATAATTTCTGTATGCTGTTGCCTCCTTGAAACTAAGCATTTAGGTAATTTACGATTTAGGTATAATTGTAAATAGTTAAATTGTAATTAATTCGAAGGCCCTGGTGGTGGCAACGTGATTACGCGTTGCGAACTTCATGAGAAGAACGCGGCATAGCACATCTCAAACCACTTCTCTAAATAAATACTAAACTACAAAATTGTTTACTCAGATACCTCGACCTAACCATATAAAACAAAACGTTGATTTAGTTTGTATCTTTGTGTCTGTCATTTTCTTTTGACAATTATTGATTAAAATTTAGTGACGGTTTTATCATGGGTTTGTAGATTTTGGTCCATTTTGGTTCCCCTATTCTTAAATTTGTATTTGCATAATTTGTTTTTGTATTTGTGAGATATTATGCACTCATGAGTTACATTTTTCAGAAAAAACTTTAGAACCCTCTCGCCCAATTAGACCAGTAGAACAACACATGTCATCAAGAACAGGCAAATTTGAGGGAGAACCAACTTATGCAGGTGAAAAGTTTATAACGATCTGTTTTATGAAGCTGCTAAACGTATTAAATTATTTTTAGTTAGATTGCCAATGAAAATTAAAGTTTGTTTTGTTCGATGGCGCTACCAGATTTACTACAAAAATACAAAAATACTTGCATAATATCTAGTATATTTTCTATTTTTGAAATATCAGATATATGGTTTAATAATTTTAATTTTTTATTTATTTTTTTCCGGCAAATATGACACTTTTTAGAAATAATGACCGTTATTAACTACCCTGTTATTTAATAGCTGACTTTAAAGAATGGGAAATTAAGCCTAGAGAAATATTAAAAATGGATCGCAATGTTTACCAACCTTCCCAAGTGCCATTTGAGGCCACAACAAATTACCAAACAGAATATTTAGCTAAGAAGCTGGATCCAGCAAAGATTGTGAAGCCAATTGAGCAAGTAAATGAAAGTGGCCCTTTTGAAGGAGATACTCATTACCGTCAGGCATGCCTTTTATTGTTTTTAATATTTTCCCTTGTACCTACACATATTTCTGAATTTTTATAATTTTCTGTATTCAATAATTCAAAAATTGATATTGAAATAAAACAGGTGTGCAGGTTGACCGAATGGGTTACGTGTATACGGCTATAATGGCAAGTAAAGTATAATAAAATTTAATGTATTCAAAAGCTAGCCTGCACCACAACACTATAACAAGAGCATGGGAAGGTTTCGCCTGTGCATATGATATATAAAGTACAATTACAAGGTTTTCTGTGTTTCCTGAAACTCAAGTGCTCAAGTGGAAATTCATCTAAACTTTCCTTTGGAATTTACAAAAGCTAAAGAGTGCTAACCTTTTTTTTGCTGTTTTGATGTTTATTTAGAACACTCTTTTATCAGTTATTCTCTCAGAAAATCTTTCCATTGGAAACACTTTTCAATAATTTTGGGAAACAGATAAATTCACACATGAACAAAGAATCACCTAAAAGTATATACATAAATGCATATTAAGGTGTCAATAAAAATTAAAATACAAATTTTTTGTATATCTTAAACTCCGGGCGAAGGTAATTTAAAATAATGATTGGACAAATATTTTAGGACAAATCAATTTGACCTTTTTTCGAGAATTATAATTATAAGTTTTTTTTATTTGATATTTTGGGGAATTTGTTAGAATTGCTAATCAAATCGAACGTGTGTAATTAGAGGCTCGATAAGAGCTTTGGTATCGCCCTCAGTAAGAAGAAAATTTGAAGCATTTCCTCATGGAATATCCGGTCCGGTATGCCCTGAGGAGAGAAATCATTAAAAATCTATTTGATATGAGTTCAATGCTTAGCAATTTGAGTGTTCAGGTTGATGGTAAAGTACTGGGTTTTGGTGGGGGCAGCGGTACTACCTGTTACGGACTTCGAGACAGGCAGTATTCTAAATTTTATAAATTTAAAAGTTATAAAGAATTAAATATTAGTAACTCTGCTGTGATTGAATGGATTCATATGTGACTTTTGTCCAATATGCAATTTTTTGCCTAACCTTTATTTATTAATGTTTTTTTTATGATATTTCACGACGAACTGGCACTAGACCTAAGAAGCGAGGATTTTTAAGAAAGCTCGGCTTGAAAGAATTTAACTGACTATTCGCGGCTTACTTATGTTGCCATCAAAGGTCATTTTATTTATGAAAACCTAAATACAAAATGCAAATATGTTATTCTGTTGTATTATTTTTAATATATATCTAGTTATAAAAAATAGCATTAAGTATTGGTACTGGTTATAGTTGATGTATTTCTAAAAAAGATGTTTTTTCCCAAATTCCACAAGCTTATGAATGCTTTTTTACTACTAAATAATAATCCGAATTTTGGCAAATGAATTTAGATTATATCAATTGCCATATTTTTATTACCAAAATCTGTCAAAGGAGAAACTGAAATAACAATGGATATCAATAATAACATTAATAGATCTAAAAATATTATTTACATTGTCGTGTCCTTACACGTGATGTTAACAAGTATGAACTATCGTGCCTAAAACTGACAAATATTTTGTGGTAATAAATCTAATTTAATAATAACATTAATGCTAGTACTAATGTAATAATGCAAATATGATTTGACTTTATTAGGACTATATATTGCATGCAATCCCTACAAGAGAATTGAAAGAAAAGCAGTTGTGGAAACCTAACCTTGAACCGTTTGATGACCTATCTTACTACAAAAAAGATTTTATTGCTAAATCTGTCGGTAAAAGTCAAAGTTTCAAACCAAATTCCGTGCCCTACCATTCTCAGTCTCCTTTTGTTGGTGATACAACACAAAAGGTTATAAAATTTATAAACATTTATCAAATTAGATAGCTCATAAGTTCGATTTTTCAAAAGCTTGATTATGTGCCGTGGCCCTCTATCAAAAAAGAAATTCGTGAAAAAGATGTGTACAAGAAGCCAGATGGAGAATTAGATATGAATACTACAACTAAAATTGATTATGTTCCACTACCAATAGAAAAACAGTTAACATATAAACCAGTAGAAGTCAGAAATTCTCAAGAAAAATTTGATGGCACCACAAATTACATGGTAAATATTTAAAAAATATGCCGGGTTCATTGTAAGTATTTATTTTGTAATTAAATTTGTCAATAAATATTTTGCGTCAAAACAGTAAGGCAGTTGTTCCCAACCTTTTTGATCGCTTCGGATTGCTCAGCGCTACATTCGTTACGATATGCCGGCACGGTTTTAGTGTATTTTAATCTAAGGTTAGAGTTAACAATTTTAGGGTTAATGTTTGGATTAGGTTATTATAAATTAATAATAACTTTATTAATTATAAAATTTTAACAATTTTAGGGTTAGTGTTAGGATTAGGTGTTATTAATAATAATTTTATTAATAATTATAATTTTATTATAATAATATTAATTAACATATATTATTATTGTTCATTATAATAAATAATATTATAATATAATAATAATAATATAATAATATAATTATTATAATATCTTAATTATTATGAAATAATTTTAACGCTCATAAATAATAAAATAAAAGCAACAAAAAATATCTTAAGTTTAAATTAAATTATTAAAAATTTATCTTTATTTTTTATTTATAAAAGTTTTCTGATCATTTTCTTTTTTATAGCAAGAGTATCAAAAGTGGACACCTACGAAAGAAAAATGTCACAAAATTAAAGAAGTATATATTCCAAGCTCATCCCCATTCGAAGGATTAGCAACCTACCAGGCGGACTATGTGCATCATCAATCTCTTCAGCCTACCAAAATTGTTAGACCTTCATCCGAGCATATCTCTTATCAAGGTGTTATGGAAAACGCCACAGAGTATAAGAATGAATTTTATCGTAAAGAAGCCTGTCCGTGTCCAGCTGCTCTCATTGAAGCTGGCAATGGCGAAAAATACCGCTTTAGTAGTTGCGATAATGAAGGACATAGATGGTTCGAATTGCTTATATCACCAAAAAAGGAATAGTTATTTTTGTGATTTCAAAGTTCTGCATTAGACGTCAATGCAATCAAACTCGTCGTAATCATTACTATAGCCATTTGATGATTAAATTTAAATTAGTATTTATAGAAATTCTATACTTATCTTTATATTACGCTTTTACTATTGAATTTAATTTTAAAAAAAAGTTAAGCTAAATACAACTATAATATTTTTATTGATATCAAAATTAATAATGGCAAGAAGCTGAATTTAATTGATGAAAATTTAATTGGTGAAAATCCTGTTGCAAAAGATGTAATAGTTGAACTTTCACATTTTTTTGAAATAAAATTCAATGATTCCGTCAACTCCATGTTTTCCAAGTCTTTAGGCACTAAACAGGTTGCTTTCATTTTCGGAAATTTGAAATGGTGAATTGCTTTGTGATCATACTTGTAAGTGGAGTTTTTATAATTAAGCCATTTTATTAGTGGTACAAGGTAACAGCTACAGTACCAAGGATTACGATGAAACGTGATTCGTAAATTTAGCTTAGTGTTTATTCCAGCTTCACTTGGATCAAAATATGTCAGTCTGTTACCATCAAGCAATAATTCTTTCAAGTTATTTAAATCCAAAAAACTTTTTCCCAGTATCAAAGAAAGACAATTGTTTCTCAAATTTAAATAAAACAGATTAGAATGTTTGGAATTTGATGGGCTTTTCAAACTTCTGAAAGATCCTTCCTCTAACTGTCGCAAAACGTTTGACGATAAATCCAACATTTTTAAACTTTTTAATCCATCCAATATTCTTGGTTCAATATATTTCAAACTGTTTTGAGAAAGATCTAATACTTCTAAAGATTCAAGCTCCATAAATGCTTTCGGTTCTATAAACATTATGCGATTATCATTCAATGTCAATTTCTTGAGATTTCTGAGTCCACAAAAAACATTTTTATGCAATATAATCAATTGGTTTGATTCCAGAAAAAGTTTATCTAATGATGTCATTTTCCTAAACGAAAAGGGTTCGATTTCATTAATATCATTGTGAGCAAGATTTAACTCTTTTATATTTGGAACGGAATTTCCAAATGTAGATTGATTAATTTGTTTTATTAAATTATGATGTAGATCAAGAATTTCGAGCATCTGAAAGTATGTAATTTTTCCAATCATGCTGCGATTTGTGGGAAAAATTTCTAAAAATTCTCGAGACGTTTCTTCTTGAAGCATTACATCTAGTAACTGATTTCTAGCTAGATATATTTCTTTCAACTCTCTACAACAGTTTTTCAGAAGTTTTGAATTGAAACTACTCAAATGATTGTTCGATAAATCTAAAGTACTTAATTTTGCTAAACCTGACAAACCATCCTTCTCGATATCAGTCAAACCAACTTTAGAAACGATTAATTCTTCTAACGATTGCAAACCTTGAAAGGAACTTTTTTTCAATGCAAGAGTTGTCATAATTTGAGTATGAGATATCTTAGATGTTAAATTTGATATATTATATGTGCTTATTCCTCTGATTGGATAAATTAGGAGCTTCTTCAATATGGTAAAATTTTGAAACAATCCAGTAGGAAGAAAAAAAACCTGATTGGCTTTGAATTTGGCTATAACGGTCTCGTGTAGTCTCATTATAATTTCATCAGCATCGGAGCTCTTATACACCTTTTTAAAGTCATCCGTTGAGTTGATATCGATGAGTGCTGAAAGAAATCTGGTTGACGTGTAATCGAATGATTCCGCAACTCTCTTATTAAACAAACTTTTCGATGTTTCAACAATAAAACATCCTAACAATGCGAAAGCCACAACTAAATTCGATATTAATTTTTCCATTTTATTTGATTCATGATTTGATAAATTCAAAAGAGAAGTAAACGTTCGCGATAAATGTCACCGTTACATATATGCTGTGTTTCACATTTGTGATCAACAAAGAATTAGCAGTAGGCTTCGAAATAAAGCTTTGAACTTTCTTCAAGCGGATATTCTCCTACAAGCTACCCATTCTAGATCATTATTGTAAGAGTGATGTTGAAATAAAGAGGGGCTATGTATAGAACCGGTTTCTACTTAGTATATTTAAATTTATTGTTGTAACAATATCAACAAAGCGGATAAAATTTAATTATTCGAATTTTCAAGATTTTAAATACGTTTCAGAAGGAACACGGATAGTTTGGAACAAAAAATGGAAAAGAACGAAATTTATCAATAAGATTTGCTTTGAATTTGACACTAAGGATGTGTAATTATAGCTATTTTAGGGAAAGAACTAATTGTGCTAAAAAAAAATGCAAGTTATGATTATTCTATTTGTATAGTGATGTTGTTTAAGCACAGCATTTTGTCGATTATTTAAAATGCAATTAAATGTGATTGTCAATTTTGAAACATTTTTGAAACACAAAGAGTAGACGCACGGGCACAGAAAACGTGCTTTCTTTGTTTTAGTTGGTATTTCATTTATCTTAACTTTTAACTTAAGTTCTCCAGAAATGTTTAATTGCATCGATGATCGGTTTTCTGTGTTGATCAAATGTCTTCTAATCAATGAATGGGCGAGACAATCTCCGAGATTTCGACAGGCGTTGACATCATTTGAATTATTGAAAGTTTAAATGGCAAGTATATTGTCAAGTATATTGAACATGACCATAGGCCCAGAGGCTTAGCCAGGAAAGAGCAGAAAGAGCGGCCGCTCTCCTATGATCATATTCCAAAAAATGAGGCCTTTCCAAGATTAACAAAATATTATATTTAATTACTGTAGCAGGAAACAACAATAATCTTAATTTTCTATCTGTTTATTTTCAACGTAAAACGAAACATAAAAATGAAATAATTGATCATAAATACGAACTACTCATGTTTCTCTAGTAAACGAAATATATATTTACACATATACTTCACATATTTTTATTTTTTTACATAAATTTAAATTGATATCCATTAATCTAAACTAGGGCTTAACCAAAACTAAGGCCTGCCGTCGGACATGAGTAAAGAAAGACGAAGCAGATGTGTAATGAACAAAACATTCAATAACCGTGTTGCTGCACTGTATTATTCACCAGCAAGTTTTGTGTGCTAAGTATGTGGACATGATTGATCCTGTGGTGAAGATGACGAATTAAATAAGGGCCCAACTCTTATCAAAACATGTTGAACTATGCAAACACAGAATCGCAAGATTTACATGTTAAGCTGAGGCAAGATGGCTATATTGTGACAAAGTTCTGAGCACAGTATCAATCAAGAGAGGAAATAGGTGATTTCCTGGAAATTAAAGGCAAGCCACAACCATTACTGCTTGAACCAGAGTGAGAATTGGCTTTTGCAGCAGATATAATTAATCATCTAAATTTTCTGATACTAACTGCAGAGAGAGAAAAATCTTGATTGCTAATTGCACATCCACTTAGGTGGTCTTTAGGCCTTTAAATCTAAACTTGTCTTATTTTGGAATAACTACAGAACAACTACTTTCAGCGGCGCAATGTCTTTATAGCTGAAGCAACAGCAACTCCCCACGTCATTTGCATACGCAATCATCAAAAACCTGAAACTACAGTTTCAGGAGCGGTTTTCTGATTTGGAAGTGAGAAAGTTTCCAAACCCAATTCAAGCAAATGTGGCAGCTGGTGAGATGCAAAAAAAAAATGAACAAGTTCCAAGAAAGTTGATTTTTAACAGTTTTTGTCCAAGCAAGAAATTAAGACATTAAGAAAATGTCTAAACGTTTGCATCAAGGTACCTTTCTATCTTTGCGACAATATATTTGCATGACCAAACATTTTCAAGAAGGAAATATGCAAAGAACAATTCGAGAATAAACTATGATAATCTCAGGTTCATGTTAGGGACATCAAATCTAAAGCCAGAAGTGTCTGCTATTTTGGTATCCAGGAAATGCTTAGGAGTGCAAGTTTTGATTAGAAACTCCCAGAGCATGGTACAAATGCGTAACTTCAGTATTTGCTTCAAGAATTGAACTCAATTTATTTTAAAAAAAACCTTGTTTCTTGCAATTATAAAGGTTATTGTACATGAGCTGTATTTCATGCTCAGATCAATGATCCGTTTATGGTTCTTGAAAGGGAGACTTTAACCTTGAAATCTCATGAAATTTCATGTTATAATTGATGTACGTAATTTCCATTGAAGCTGTGTCTCACAGCATGATACATCTGATTTACTTCATCATCTACTCCAAGAAATGATCTCAAATATTCAAAAATGTCTCTTAAGATTTGTACATTTAAAATATGTGATTTCCATATTTATGGAGTTATGGGACTCAGAGACTTGTTAAGCAGACTCCTTGCAGCGTGGAATTGGTTAACGAGTTCGTTACCGTCCTTTGAAGTATTGCTTCACTTTTGTCTTACAAATTATTATGAGTAAACAATATGCATTCCAAAGTAGGAAGTTGATGCAAATCTTAAGATAAAAATAGTTTCGAGGAAGAATTGAAGAGAGAACGCAATATCGAAGCGACTCGTGACCAATTTTGGTCAATTGCAGTGAGCTCATGAATCGTTAACAAGTTCTTTGAAGTTTTTAAAGATTATTTATTGATAGACCACCCGGGATGATTGCAATGTGACATCCGCTTAAGTTGAGCATCTTCTTAACTGACTCCTCTTGTGCTCCCGCATGTCCTAACGGTTAAGGCTGCGCCTCTCACGATGGCAGCACGGGATTCAAAATTAATAATCTAGCTATGCAACGGACGTTAATAAAACATTATTTATTTATTTGTTTGATTATAGTCCGTTGCATAACTGAAATGATTTGGACTTTAGTTAATGTTAGTAAGTTAGTAAAAATGAAAAGTATTAGAATAATAAACTGCATTAATTAGTTATGGTAAAATTGTAAAAGGCTTATAGTAAGCCGCATCTGTTTTTGCAGATCCACCGATAAATGATGTCCACACTTGCTGGATTGCTAAGCATGGATTTCATGTCGGATAGACCTGTAAACATCTTGATTTCTCTCCTCAGGGATGACTGGGCTGGGGATTTCATGAGGAAATGCTGCACACTTTCGTCTTCCTGAGGGCACTTCTCGCACCTCCCGTCTGGGTGCCGTTTCATGAGAAACAAGTGCTGGTTCAGAGCACACTTTCCAACTCGGAGTCTGGAGATGAGAACCTCCTTCCTCCTTGAGACACATTGGAACTTGCTCTTCGTCGACACTTGTTTCTCTATGGACTTGTAATGTAGGCTTCGAGGATCTTCATCCCATCTGGTCTGCCACTGTTGGAAGATGTTGTGGGCCAGGATGTGTTTTGACATCCTTGATAGACGCCGGAATCCGGAGGTCTATCTGATCCCTTGCAGTGGCCGCCTTTGCCAGGGCATCGGCCTTCTCATTACCAGGGATTCCAACGTGGGCAGGGACCCAGACGAGGGTGACCTTTCTGCCGCTCTCTTGAATTTCTGAAATTAAAAACTGTACATTTTTAATATCAGGAGCATAATTGTTGCCGTCCTTTAGTGCCTGTAGGGCACTAAGCGAGTCACTTAGGACGACAATGTCGAAGGACTCCTCCTGATATGAGTCCTTGACATGTAGTAAACATCGCTCGATGGCTGCCAGTTCGATTGAACTAATGCAGCTGTGACTCGACGTCCTGAGACTGATGTTTACTTCCTTCCGGCCTTGTTGTCCTCGGTCTTGGAGGCGTCCGTGTAGCAGAGGAGGCTGTCCTGGAGATTCTCTATTTTCTCCCTTGCCACCAGCATCCGCAGAGGGTTGTCGGCTTCGAAGGAGAGATTCGAGGAGTCGATTGTCGGCTTTCTCAGTCTCCAAGGAGGGAATCTGAGAGGTGCCTCCCTGATGTCCTCCAGGAGATCTGCTGGGATCACCGACTCGACTTTCTTGTGCGGAGGCTCCTCGCCTCTTATCCTCATCCTGCAGTGGAACCTCAATTCGACTTGGGACTTTGGCTCTGAAATGAAATATTTATTTTTAACTGGTTCATTATTGGTGGCGAACGACCTGAGGGCGTGGTTTGCCATGAGCTTCTTACGACGAAGGTCGAGGGGAAGCTCACCGCACTCCACCCGCAAAGACGAGGCACTTGTGCCCTTCATGGCACCGCAGCAGATCTTCAGTGCCTGATACTGAAGACTGTCGTATGTGTCTCAAATCTGCTTGCACCCCAGGTCGATTACCTCAGATCCATAATCGAGAACAGAGCGGATGGTGGCTCTGTAGACTGTGAGCAGGGTGGATTTGCTCGCCCCCCACGAACTGCCCGAGATGGCTTTCATGGCGTTGAGCCTCTTGTTGCATCTTGTCTTGACAGACTCTGCGTGGGCCTTCCAATTTAGTCTTGCGTCCAGGACGATTCCTAAAAAGGTGGCTGTATTAGACAGGGGGATCTCCTCCGCTCCGACCCTCAGTCTGATGCCCGCATTCCTCGTCCGATTCTGGTATTCTGAAAAAAGGACTGCTTGTGATTTAGATGCGGAGATCTTAAAACCATTAGCTAATAGAAACTTAGCCATTTTGTCGAGCTGTTTCTGCATTTTCGTGGTCAGTGCTTCTATGGACGTTCCGGACGTCCAAAGAGCAATGTCATTGGCATATATGGACAGCTCGACCCCGTTTGTCGGTTCCGGAACAGAGTTCATCATGATGATGAATAACAACGGGCTCAGGATGCTACCCTGTGGTGTGCCATTCTCTAGGGTGACCGGTTCAGAGAGGGAGGAACCAACCCTCACTTGGATAGTTCTATCCTGAAGGAAATTGTGGATCCACATCAAGGGTTTCCCCTTGATGCCCATCCTTGAGAGTTGCTCGATGATCCCCTCTCTCCAAACCATGTCGAATGCCTTCTCCATGTCGAGGAAAACTGCGAGAGTCTTCCTTTTCTTGGTTGAGGATGCGGCGATGTCCTGCGTCAGCCTGGCTATGTGGTCCACACAGCCTCGGGCTCTTCTGAAGCCCGCTTGGTACTGGTTCAACAGGTTACCGCTCTCTAGGAACCATCGGAGTCTCGTGGCAATCACCCTCTCCAGGAGTTTGCAGAGAGTGGAGGTTAAAGAGATAGGCTGATAAGACGAAGGAAGAGCAGGAGAGTTCCCTTTCTTAGGGATTGGGACAACCGTGGCTCTCTTCCATAAGGAGGGAACCGTTCCTGAAAGCCAGGACTGGTTGAAGAGGGCCACGATCTCTTGGAGACTGGCGCTTGGGAGCCTTCTGATCATCTCGTAATGGATGCCGTCAGGTCCCGGAGAGGAGTTCCCGCATTTCCTTAGAGCATCTAGGACTTCGGAAATGCTGATGGGATCAGAGATGGGGGAGTCCTCTGGCACGAAGAGTGCCGGGGACAGCAGGAGAGCAGTCTTGGCTTGTGCGAAGAGCGGGGAGAGGTTCGCGTTGCTGCTGGCTTGCGCAAAGGATCGAGCGAGCGTGCCTGCCTTCTCTGTGTTTCCGAGTGGTCCCCCAGAGTCAGAGGCGATCGGGGGATTCTTGGGCCCGAGCGATTGCCATTCATCCCTTTGATGGATCTCCAGAGAGTGGCGATACCCGTTGAACCGTCGAAGCTGGCGCATTGTGACCTCCAGTACTCCTTCTTGGCATTCTTGATGGTCCACTGGGCTTGACCCTTCGCTTTCTTGTATTCTTCATGGCTCGAGAGTGTTAGAAGGTTAGAAAAAATGAAAAGTATTAGATTAATAAAAAGCACTAATTAATTATGGTAAAATTGTAAAAGGCATCTGTAAGCCGCATCTGTTTTTGCAGATCCACCGATAAATGATGTCCACATTTGCTGGATTGCTAAGCATGGATTTCATGTCAGATAGACCTGTGTACATTTTAATTTCTCTCCTGCACACTTTCGTCTTCTTGAGGGCACTTCTCGCACCTTCCGTCTGGGTGTCGTTTCATGAGAAACAAGTGTTGATTCAGAGCACACTTTCCAACTCGGAGTCTGGTCTCCTTCCTCCTTCGCGGGTCCTCGTCCCATCTGGTTTGCCACTGATGGAAAATGTTGCGGGTCACGGACCTTTTGACATACTTGATAGAAGCCGGAATCCGGTAGTCTATCTGATCCCTTGCAGTGGCTTCCTTTGCCAGGGCATCGGCCTTCTCATTGCCAGGGATTCCAACGTGGGCAGGGACCCAGACGAGAGTGACCTTTCTGCCGCTCCCTTGGATTTCTGAAATTAAAAACTGTACAGGAGCATAATTGTTGCCGTCCTTTAGTGCCTGTAGGGCAATAAGCGAGTCACTTAGGACTTTGGCTCTGAAATGAAATATTTATTTTTAACTGGTTCATTATTGAACGACCTGAGGGGGTGGTTTGCCATGAGCTTCTTACGACGAAGGTCGAGGGGAAGCTCACCGCACTCCACCCGCAAGACGAGGCACTTGTGCCCTTCATGGCACCGCATCAGATCTTCAGTGCCTGATACTGAAGACTGTCGTATGTGTCTCGAATCTGCTTGCACCCCAGGTTGATTACCTCAGATCCATAATCGAGAACAGAGCGGATGGTGGCTCTGTAGACTGTGAGCAGGGTGGATTGGCTCGCCCCACACGAACTGCCCGAGATGGCTTTCATGGCGTTGAGCCTCTTGTTGCATCTCGTCTTGACAGTCTCTGCGTGGGCTTTCCAATTTAGTCTTGCGTGCAAGACGATTCCTAAAAAGGTGCGAAGATCTTAAAACCATTAGCAAAAAAAAACTTAGACTTGGTTTGTGTGTTGCTGCTGGCTTGCGCAAAGGATCGGGCGAGCGTGCTTGCTTTCTCTGAGTTTCCGAGAGGACCCCCAGAGTCAGAGGCGATCGGGGGGATTCTTGGGCCCGAGCGATTGCCATTCATCCCTTTGATGGCTCTCCAGAGAGTGGCGATACCCGTTGAGCCATCGAAGCTGGCGCAGTGCAATCTGCAGTATTCCCTCTTGGCGTTCTTTATGGTCCACTGGGCTTTGCTCGCTTGTACTCCTCAAGACTCGACTCCGATCGCAGTCGCCTGTGGGCAGCTCTCTTTCTGTTCCGGTCTTTGACTGCCCCCTTGCAGTCGTTGTTCCAGTAAGGGACGAAGATCGAGGAGCTGTCTGTGGCTGCACTGGCGATGGAGTTGGTGATGAACTGCGTGTTCCCCTCCAGGTTGTTCGAGGGTAGCTCCTGGAGGATGAGGGAGGAGCACTTGGCCTGGAAGGTGTTCCAGTTGACTGTCCGCATGTTTATTTTTGCTGGACTCAGGTCCTCACGGAGAGCCTTGTCATTAATCGTCATCTGAATGATGAGGTGATCGCTGTGTTCAGAACCTTCCAAGTAGTCTTGGCCGCCCAAAGCGGTGAGGCCAGCGAGACATCGATGGGTGCCGGACTGCCGTTGTGGGCTATGTGGGTAACCTCTCCTGAATTTAAAATAACTAAGTTCAGGTTAGGTGCTAATTCTTCCACAATCTTACCTCTCGAATCGGAGCGACTAGCTCCGAAGATGGGAGAGTGGGCGTTTAGATCCCCGCACACGATGGCGTCTTGGTTGTTCAGGATGTACTCCAGCACGTCTCTCGAGAAGGGTTTCCCAGGAGGCGCGTAGAAGTTGACGATCTTGAGCCGCCTTGACTTCGTGGTCGACTGACACTGAGGATCCTGACAGACCACAACCCTTCCCTGACCCACGCGAGGATGCCGCCATGAGGGACATCGTCAGACCGGTCGAACCGCTCTACTTGATATCCTCTAAGTCTGAAAGAATGCTTGCTTTTTAGAAATGTTTCTTGGTGCAAGATAACATCAGGCAAAGATTTTAAGGAATTCAAAAAGGAAACGAATTCACCGGTTTATGGCATTATCCATGTTGAACTGTTTGAGCAACCAGACATCTCTTTATTGCAGCTACGGCTGCACCTGGTACGGTCATGTCCAGCATCTGGTCCTGGTTTCCTCCTTGGAAACTCTTGTTCATGCCTTCTGAAATTTTAAAAATTAACGGCGAGTAATGCCGGGAATCCCAGCTGAGAGTCTGCGGCCTCACCGTTAGGTTTAGAAATTTCATGAGCAGCGGGCTGCTTCATGCTGGCTACAGCTCTCTTAGCCTTACTCTTAAGTAAAATCGAACATAACACGCGTGTAATATGGGTGAAAATACGGTATTTTGTTTCGGGAGATTGCCGGAGATCAAGGACAAGCACGCTCAGAGTCTTTGCAGTGATAGGTAGTATTTCAAATCAAATGATTTAAAAGCACAAAACAAAATCAAGTTTTTTAAGAATAAATCATGTGCATGAACCTGATTTGGAATTCATGTTTTCAAACTATTCTTTGTCTGGTTATCTTGATTTTGATTTCAAATCACTCAAAAATGATTTTACCTATCACTGGCTTCCTGTTAGCGTAGCTGGGGGTAGGGGGTACGTAGGGGGAAAGATAAAGGTTAGGGGCACCAAAATAAAAGTTACAACGTCACGTTATAAAAAAAAAAGTAATAAATAAACAAAGTGAAAAACGATAATGAATCGGTCGCAATGTATCTGCGGCGGTTGTCGTCTGATACGTCTGTTTTCTACAATGATGATGATGCCTGTTAGCATGCTAGCTTAAATATGTACCGAGGTTTTTAATCCATGTAATTAAGTAAATTTCATCGACGTACATCAACATCATTGTTTCACATTTGTTACTTATGTAAACAGAAGTTTGTATTCATTAGAAATAATTCCTATCGAATAGGTTTGTAATAAAAAGTTTGCATGGTCTTGACTTTTATAAAACTTTTTTAGATATGACTATAAAAATCCTGAAATAATCTTTGAAATATATATTTTGTATATTTGTTCAAATACAATAATAAGCATGTTGCATTGTATGGCTATGAAATATCCGACGAAATATTTATTTTCAAGAAGCAGTTATAGGTTCCAGTATTTGTCCCCCGCCCAAATGTTCTAGATCCGCCATTGTTTTGCAGGACATCAAATTTCTCATCCAACTAAGGCCAAAGAGCTGCTACACTTCCTTCTAACCAAACTATTTTTAGCAAGCGGTTTCCGATAAAAAAAAAGTCACATTTTATGTTCACCTACTCCTCGAATTCTCCGCCTCCTACATCACGCCTCAAAAAGTATGTCTATCGACCCATGAAAAAAGTTAACTGGGATAAGTTTTTTAATGTCTTTGAATTTGCATCGGCAACCCTACAACGTTCAGTAGAAACAGACGTTGGAAGTTATTCGTCATAGCTAGATCAAAATTTGATCTAGTTTGATGAATACTCATGCATCATTCAGATCTCGTAACTTAATAGTAAGCAATTCGACCCAGAGTAAACTGATCCCTTCTCTTCCAAAGTCCTCTCCTATATATATTACAGCAAAGTCAGTGATCAAATGTTTTTCCTTCACCTTTTCTCTCTTTCAGCGATTGCATGTACTCCATCACTCATAAAATAGCACAGGTACTCTCACTCTTGAAAAAACCTAGCCCTGAACCCACTCAATCCTGCCAACAGCAGGCCTCTTTCTAACCTCACCACTTTTTTTTCAAAATAATCGAACGCCTTGCTTTGCATAGCACTCGTCCACATCTTTTATCAAACAATTCGCTTATCGCTGTGGCCATTCCACGAAGACTGCACTTCTCATACCACAGCTTCAGCTAGCAAGATCGGATGCACAATGCTGGTCACTCTCAGCAGCCTTCTACATCGTCGATCGCACTATTCTGCTCCGTTGCCTCGATAACGAATTCGCTATCAGCTCTTTTGTGGCTGAAATCGTACCTCAGCGACAGGAAACAATTTGTCAAGCTTGGTGAGACCTCGACTAAGCTGTTCTCTCTTCACGTTGGTTTTCTCCAAAAGTCGCTTCTCGGACTCATCGTTGAGTCTGGCAGACAACCAAAAATGTCTCCTAGATTCGCTATTAATAAGATGGTTTATGGCTCGAGTGCATTTCATACCTCGTTGCCTCATCCTGTCAAGGCTCGACTACTGTTCCTCCTTTTCTTTTTTAGACTAAGCAAGTTTATGTAACATTTAAATTGTTGTTCCTTATTCAATGTAATAGAAAATGTGATGTAAGTGTCGCCAATTTTATAGTTTTCCAATGGCGAAAATATAATATACCCCACTGATTAAAATAGACAAAAAAAATTTAAGCTTTTTATTTTAATTACTGGAAAAAATTTAATTTAAATTGTCTTGTCTCTTTACTCCCCATCAGAAAAATTTACCTAAAAAATTGGACAGCAACGAACTGGCTTCGGTTGCAGCATCTTGTATTACAGACTGTTTGGTGAAAACAGTTTGCTGCTTCTTTAAATTATTAATCAACTCGTGGCATTTCCTTTTTCTCTTTTCATTCGTTAAATTGTGCCAGAAATCCAAATGTTTTGTTTGGTGGTGTCTTTGAAGTGGTATTTATTTATTTATTTGATTAAAGTCCGTTGCATAAATTTTTAAGTTGTACTCCTTAAAGACGCTCTTATTTATATAAGAAGTCTTATACGCACCGCAAGCAGACTGCTTTGCTCGTGAAGCGGTATTTAGCAGACCACTCGTCATTAAAATCACAACATTCGTCCTCAATTTTTCTTTTTTTGGCAGCACGCATGGTTAAATCAACATCTATTTGCTTAAAAATTACAATTTTTACAAAGCTTTTCAAAAAGTAAATAGTTAAAAAAAAAGCCTCTTCTTCGGTTGAATGGAAAAACAATTTCGAATAGGGGAGACATTAACAATTAATGACTTACTAGTCAGTAATATTCGGGAGCCATAAAACCGATTTAATATCCCTATATTCGAATCAAATAGTTGGAATAGAATTTCAAAAATATAGCGAAACCTCTAAACCAAGAAAATTAACAGCGACATATGATCGCAACATGTACATGTATACTAGCATTCTGACCCACAAGCGACGCGGTAAGCCCCTTGTACCTTACTAAAACAATGACTGCAGGGAAGCAGTCAAAGTAAGGAACAGAAAGAGAGCCGTCCATCGTCGAAAGCGAAGCTAGTTTTGAAGAATACAAGGGGGCCCCAAAGGACACACCCCTCTCTGATCCCATAAGCATCTCCGAAGTTATTGATGCACTGAGGAAATGTGGGAATTCATCTCCAGGACCTGATGGCATCCACCACGAGATGATAAGAAGGCTCCCAACCGCAAGCCTCAAAGGGATCGTAGCTCTCTTCAACCAATCCCGGTTGTACATGGACTTTTTTATAGTCCAGAAGAAAGGGAAGCCCCCGAACTGCCTTCCTCTTACCGCCCCTCCGACTGCATATGGCGCCTTACTTTAATAATTAATAATAATAATAATAATAATAATAATATAATAATAATAATAATTAATAATAATAATAATAATAATAATAATAATAATAATAATAATAATAATAATAATAATAATAATAATAATAATAATAATAATAATAATAATAATAATAATAATAATAATAATAATAATAATAATAATAATAATAATAATAATAATTAATAATAATAATATAATAATAATAATAATAATAATAATAATAATAATAATAATAATTAATAATAATAATAATAATAATAATAATAATAATAATAATAATAATAGTCGTAATAGGGGTTGTCCACTAATGTAATGCCATGTCAACAAATTTAAGTTACTTTTTTATCCCTTCATTTGATCAACTGTCAAGGTTATAAATTCAAAAAAAGATTGAAATTTTAAAGTTAGAATAAATAAAGATTTGTACTACCATGTGACAAAATATTGCCGGTTTGCGCAATAATCTATGTGAGCAACCGCCATGTGAGTTATTGCCATTTGAGCAAAAGGGAACTCAATTTTACCAGGTCAATAAATATGCAGGATTATATGCTCATCGGAGCTAGGTGAGACATCCAATCGTTGCACAGTCTGTGAGAACGAACGCTCCATACCATAAAGGTAGTTCAACGGGATTCAATGTTATCGTCAGTATCTCCTGTGAAGAAATAGAAATCTTTGGGTTTCCTCCATACTGCTCCGGGGGATCCATCTGGGTAAATCCGACGCAGTCGTGATGAAAATAACGATGAGTTTTGCTGGGCTCATGTCCGACTTTATTTAATCGTTTGAGCAATGAGTTTAATTTTATTCCTAAAAAACCAAGGAGATCTAAAGGGGTTTCTGGTAGCGTTTCAGTTCGCTTTCTCGGCAGCATTCTGCAGTCCCCAATTTCGGTTCATAGTCATTAATGTCCGTAAAATCTGCACAACTTCGACGAATTTCATCTTCATCTGTGTCAGATAAAAGAGTCTTAACGTCCAGCAGAAATCCAAATTTTGTGTTCAGGTCTTTGAGTCGTGAAAAACGTGTTGACATCTTCTGTTGAAGCCGATCGAACACATTCTTTATAACACGCATTACTTCCTCTTCTGATGAGAGTCCTGCATCTCTTACCAGTTCTCCAGGCATTCTCGTACGTCGCCTAATTCTTCTTTCTTTTCCGGAATATCCCATGCTGTGCATTTTGTTTTGGCGTTTTCGACCGCAGTCTGGCTCAAATCATCACGAAGCTTGATAAATTCTTGCTCCAAAGATTCAATATCAGTCGCAGCTTCCTTGAATTGTTAAATCTCATGAAAATCGCAGTTAATTTAGAGAGCTTGGAGATGACAAGATCATATTGTTCCACATGACTCATGAGATGGATTTCTGCAAAAATTATTTGTAATTTACGTTATCATACAGTTAATATTTTTATATCTAGTTTTAAACGATTATCCAATCTTCTCGACGATTGTAAAAGGTCATTGAAAACTCGTGTCCAGAGACACCTAATTAGTGGGAGGAATAACGCTAGGTTCAAGCAAGCTTGAAAAACATACTTAGGTAACAAGTAATTTTTAAAATATTACTTAAATTCAAGTAATTTTTTAAAAGTAGTTAGAGACAATATATCGAATTTTAATCACCTTATTTATTATTCATCTATAAAGAAGAATTATTTGCAGATAAAGTAGCTGCAAAGCACAAAAATCAATCATCTCATCACTAAACGATGACCTCAACTTTAAAATAAACAGTCCAGCAGCATTAAAACACCTTTCTGCTTCAACAGAGGAGGGTGGAAGTGAGTTTAGACCAGGGGTGCACAACCTTTTTCAGCCTGAGGGCCAAAATTACTTAGTCCCTGGGCGCCAGGGGCCGCATCAGCGTGCACATAGATCACACAATAAAACAACTCAAAGAATGCAAATTTTTAATGAATGTCATAAAAAAAATAACGTTATTTAAACATGTATGAATAACTAAATGTAAAAAAAACTCAAAGAATGCAAGTTTTTAATAAATGTCATAACAAAAAAAAATAACGTTATTTAAAAATGTATGAATAACTAAATGTTAGTATTTTAATGAGAAGGTTGAGCCTGAATGGTTGCAACAACATTGTCAATATTGGGTTCGAGTTCTGTTGTTGCAAGCCTCAAAATCGAACAAAGATTATCATCAGTCAAAGATGATCTCAGTTTATTTTTATTTGTGTTCATGACTGAAAACGTTTGTTCACACACGTATGTGCTGCCAAATTCAGACAAGATTCGGCAAGCCAAATTATTATTATTATTATTCTTATTATTATTATTATTATTATTATTATTATTATTATTATTATTATTATTATTATTATTATTATTATTATTATTATTATTATTATTATTATTATTAATTATTATTATTATTATTATTATTATTATTATTATTATTATTATTATTATTATTATTATTATTATTATTATTATTATTATTATTATTATTATTATTATTAGTATTATTATTATTATTATTATTATTATTATTATATTATATTATTATTATTATTAGTAGTAGTAGTAGTATTATTATTATTATATTATTATTATTATTATTATTATTATTATTATTATTATTATTATTATTATTATTATTATATTATTATTATTATTATTATTCTTATTATTATTATTATTATTATTCTTATTATTATTATTATTATTCTATTATTATTATTATCTTATTATTATTATTATCTTATTATTATTATTATTATTCTATTATTATTATTATTATTATTATTAAAAACATGACGTTTTTTCAACTTTTTTCCTGGGGGGCAAAACCCTCGCACAACTTGAGATGGCGTTTTATTTCGTCTAAAGTCAGAGGGAAAACAGCCTCATTTCAAATGCATAAAACCGTAACTTAGACTTAACTAAATGTTTCGACAAAGGGTCTTTGCCATCAGACACTTTTTTTCGAGTTATTTATACTCAAACTATAGGGCATTATTGAGCTGCAAAAAACCGTCACTATTTTGCGGACATACGCATTTTTAATAACCCAATTTTTGTTATGATTTTACTTCAATGAATAAACAATCACTTTCATTTTAAGGTTCCAATTGTTGCCGTTCATTGAAATTTGTAACAAATAATGTAATTTTTTGCTCGTTTGTGATTGATTCACGGTATACTTATGTATTGTTTTTAGTGGTTTGAAATCGTTTATTTCAAAAATCTGAACAAGAAACCAAGAAACACAAAAACCACTTGCATCATTAGTATTGCTATAATTCTTGTGTATGGGATAACAGGTTACAAAATTATTATTTATTCTGCGACACGTATGAAAGAATCTTTACACAATTGTTAAACTGTGAATTTTACTGTTAACGAAAATCAGAAAATTTATGATTATAACAATGAAAAATGAAGAAACAAATGACTATAGACAGAGGCGCCAACTTGATAAAATTATTGGGGGGAAAATTTATTTCATAAACTTGTCGCTGAAACTTTAGCTCGTAAATCGTTTTTCATTGGTTTAAAGTGAATTGACGTAGACTGCGAAGAACGACAGTTTTCATAGATATTAAAAAAACCCAAATTTTGCAAATCGGCGTGAGCATAAGGATATTGAAATTTTAAAATAATTACTACAAGTAAAGCAAAAATTTGTAACTCTGTGAATGCTCTCTATTTACAAATTAAAGAGAAGAAATAAAATTGTAACAATGACTCTAACGGTTTGTTTGTTAGAGCATAAATAACAAATGCTCTCTCAATAACAAAAGATCGTACATAAACAATTTTTACATATAAAAAGTTAATTTTCTCTTCTCATTTCTTGAAATAAATTCGTTAATAACGTTATCTAAGTTCATTTCATTTGCCAAATCCTTGTGAAACTGAAGAATCGATACGGAATTAAGCCGATTTTGACCCATTGTTGATCTAAGGTAAGTTTTTAACCTCCGAAGTCCCGAGAAAGATCGTTCAGCTGTGCAGAAGTTGAAAATTATTGGGGGTGGAAATGATACGTTGCCCCTCTGAAAAATTATTGGGGGAGCAAAAGATGCTTTGCCCCCCTTAAGTTGGCGCCTATGACTATAGAACGTGGTAAAACTGACTACTATTTGACAATGGAAGAGTAGTGACAACACATCTCCGCTATCACGTGTATAGTATAAAAATAATTCAAATTTGAAATGAGGCTGTTTTCCGAGGTGGTGCGTATAATTTGAGCGTTAATAACCTGAAAAATAAGTGTCTGATGGCAAAGGCCTTGGGAATTTAAAAAACAGAGATTAAATATCTTTAAAATGAGACCTTTGTCGAAATATTTAGTTAAGTCTAAGTTACGGTTTTATGCATTTGAAATGAGTCTGTTTCTGTAGTACGTAAAATTAGTGCGTAAACTTTGAACGTTAATAACCTGAAAAATAAGTGTCTGATGGCAAAGGCCTTGCCAATGTGATAAAGATAGCTTAAATCTCTTTAGAATAAGACCTTAGTCGAAAAATTTAGTTAAGCCTAAGTTACGGTTTTATGCATTTGAAATGAGGCTGTTTTCCGAGGCAGTACGTAAAATTAGTGCGTAAACTTTGAGCGTTAATAACCTCAAAAATAAGTGTCTGATGGCAAAGGCCTTGCTAACGTGATAAAGATAACTTAAATCTCTTTAGAATAAGACCTTAGTCGAAAAATTTAGTTAAGCCTAAGTTACGGTTTTATGCATTTGAAATGAGGCTGTTTTCCGAGGCAGTACGTAAAATTAGTGCGTAAACTTTGAGCGTAAATAACCTCAAAAATAAGTGTCTGATGGCAAAGGCCTTGCTAACGTGATAAAGATAACTTAAATCTCTTTAGAATAAGACCTTAGTCGAAAAATTTAGTTAAGTCTAAGTTACGGTTTTATGCATTTGAAATGAGTCTGTTTTCCCGTATAATGCGTAAAGTTTGAGCTTTAATAACTTGAAAAATAATGTCTGATGGCAAAGTAGTTAGAAATATGAGAAAGATAGTCTATGTCTTCAAAATGAAATTTACTCAAAAAATATAGTTTAGTCTAAGTGACAGTTTTTTGCAGTTGAATTAAGGCTATTTTTAAGTCTTAATTTAGTGCGTTATGTTAGATCGTGAATATCTTGAAAATTATAGGTTTTAATGCAAATAGCTTGATAATGTGATAAAGTTGAAATATATCTCTTAAGAATGAGATTTTATTCGAAAAACTTTGTTAAGTGCAAGCGACGGTTTTTTGCTCTTGAATTAAAGGCTGTTTTTCTAGGCTGATTTTAGTACGTGATGTTTGAGCATAAACATCTTGAAAATTACAGGTTTTTACGCAAAGAGCTTGCTAATGTGATAAAGTTGGAATATATCTCTTTAGAATGAGATCTTAGTCGACAAATTTAGTTAGGTGCAAGCGACGGTTTTTTGATCTCGAATTAAGGCTGTTTTAGTGTCTGATAGCGTTTTGAACGTCCGATAGCTTCACGGGCTGGAGTTTTTTTTGAAGGATTCTCTTACTCATCAAATATTCATGCAATTGTTATTCAGGTCAAGAGGCGTGGTCTTGCCAACAAAGAAATAGAAAATAACTTTTAGAAAACCAAATATTGTATTTTATTTACGAAATTAAACATATAAATGATGAAAATTTATAAATATTTGAAAACTCTTGTAACGCACTTCACCAGCCTATAAATTTCGTCAACAATAGCCCGGAACTGTATGTCCAGAATACAAACACAAGTAAACTAATATTAAATTATTGACTTAACTTATCCCTAAACCAAACTCAGATAATAAGTTATTAATATGCACTAAAGCAAGCGTGCGGGATGATTAGTATATCTGCGCCTCTTGATCTAGATGAATAATTGATGGGTAAGAGAATCCTCAAAATACTCCAGCCCAGATATCAGGGGCTTTAATGGTCAGCCATTGTTTAACCGGCTGGCTTTATTGGTTTGTTATTGTATGTCGAATTGTTCGATTGTATTCTAGAATACATTGCTTGGCGAGTCTCTTGTTAATTGGCAATCGGATATATTGAAATGAAAACAAGAATTAATTCGAAGGGTTTGTAACTGAGTTTACAGATTTGATGGATAACTTGCAAATCTATGATGAATTCGTTTTACAGTGGTTAATGAGACGAGGGGAAGTTCCGCTAAATTAGTCATCCGAAACCGTAGGCTAAGCTATCAACGACGTATGTTCTACCTTTTGCTACATATTTTCATTTGAAAAATTAGCTAGAAGTTGGACTTTTTAATCAGAGCCCAGCATAGATTGCAATCATGAACCAAGAAGTGATATCTACGAAAACGGATCATACTTGGAAGCCTCCAAAGGTTGGTCGAATTCTGGTGACCTGGTGATTGAAATTAAGAACACAATTTGTAAGTCATTTTATTTTACGATTTTGATCCAGTTCTTAAATTAAGAAAGACGTCAGATTTGCATATATATGAGCGAGGCTGTTTTTATATCTTAATTATCAAATTGTTTATGTTAAGGTAAGAAAAGATCTTTGGAAGATGATATCCTCATTCCAAATATCAACCAAAAGAAAAGAACTATTCAAGATGTTGGAGAGGGAAAGGTATATAAATATGTTTTCAAACTTTAAATAGCAATTTCTTAAGATCACTGTCTTATTTATGGTTATAATCTATCCATAGTCTATGAAGACCTGAATAATGAAATAAATCTTCTGTTTGAATGGTATCTAGGCTTTCCATAATTCTGAAATTAAGTATATTCTACTTCTGGGAAACTTGTCTATAATAACTTAATAACTAATGGTATTCCTATGTCTATTCATATAAATTCTTTAGCGTCCTGTTAAATAAACAACTTACTTGGTCGGATCATTAGGGTGGTCCTTATGAAAATGTTTGATTTAAATATTAGTTCTATCCAAGGGCAGATCTAAAACGCTTTGGTGGGGGCCACATACTGAAACAAGTGTGCGGATTTAGGGGGTGGGGCAAATCTACTAAATTTTTGTTGAAATTAATTATTGGAATTATTGGTTAATTATTGGAATAATTAAAAACATTAAATTAATAAGCATTTTTAAAATTTTAATTCAATTTTTTTAATTTTGCAATAGAATTACTTAATTTTTCACATATTTTCCAAATGTTGGGGAGGACCATGGCCTTCCGGCCCTCCCTAAATATGCCCTTGGCTCTGTCCTCAAATAAAAAAAATTCATAAAAAAATTGACATCAAAGTAATCTCATGAGAATCAATGATGGGTATTTGAAATCCCAGAAGGTATTGCCATTGTAAATGCACAGAGGCTTCCAAACAAGCATACAATGCTGCTAAGCTGGCCATTCTCAACTGCAGGGCATCTTCTATCAGCTTCAATGCCAATCCACATTTCATGTGGCGCTCACTTCACGAACTCTTGCATAGTAACTCTCGGCAATAACTCGATGCCGAGTACAATCTCTTGTCACCTTATTCAATGCATTTTTCATCTCAAAAATCACCAACATTCATCAATCTCCAATACACTTTCATCATCACCTATATCATCCCTTCCAAACAGGCAGTTCTCCGGCATGCCTCTCTGAACACCCCCCTTTCTTGTCCATAGAAGTCCTGAAGGCCATTTGAGCATTGCCCATCAAAACATGTCTGGATCCTCTCCCAACTTCTTTTCTCAAAAAATACTCCTCCATCCTAGCTCAACCCTCTCCAAACTTGATAACATTACCTTTAGCTCTGGTGTCTTTCCCTCCATTGTCAAGTGCAAGAAAGTACGCTCCAAACTACTAGAGAGTACCCTTTCCTGATTTCGTCCTCATATTGCCAAATCCTAAAACTTCTCTTTTTTCTGATCTGCCTACAGACCTGGTTTCTCCACAGAGACTGTTCTTTCCCGCATTTTCAACAACCTTTCCCGCATATGTGGAAATAGCGATTGTGCTGTCATAGTTGGCTTAGATCTCTTGGCGGCCTTTGACACCATCAACCATACTGTTAGAAAGACTTCACTCTGAATTCAGTATCAATGGCCTTGCATTCTCTTGGCACCATTCCTACCTCTCCAACAGATCTCACATCCTCTTTTTTCCTTGCTAGTAGGCTCTGTCTTAGGATCCTAACTTTTCACCACCTACACCTCACCCTGTCAAACAGCATCAAAAATTTTGACATGTCCTTCCACCAATATGCGGATTACACAAGACTCTAATCTGGCTTATCCAGCAATAAAGAGTCTCCGATCAACTCAACAACTTGTGGAAGTGCACAGATGCCATTAATGACTGGCATCTCGTCAACTTTCTCTGTCTAAACCCGCAGAAATCTGAAATAATGTTCATTGGCGCCTATGCAACTTAAGAACCTATTCCCTCATCCTCAATAAATATTGCTGGAACCTTTCTTCCTTCTGCTACTCGGTGTCACCTTTGATTCCCATCTCTTCAAACACTTCAAACGCCTCCTCCACAATAAAATCGTGCAACCAACTCATTTTGGTAATCTGACATATCCGTTGATTCCTTTCCATCGATGTGACTTCTGCTCTTGCATTCAATGTAGTCATCTCTTGCCTGGACTCCTTCAATTCTCTCCTCTATGGCACTCCTGCATCCCTTATCCTCTCCTTTCAGCCATCCAAAATAAGGTAGCTAAAATATTGACCCTAATCTCGACAGCTCCGAGGCCCTCTCGCAACTGGACTGGATACCCACACATTAATGTATCATTTAACAAATATCTTTATTCACTTATCGTAGCTTAACCACATCCAATCCCCCTATCTCATTCACCACCTACCAATCATCACACCGAAGGATTTTTAGAGATCAGTCTGGGGGTATGGGGAGCATGGAATCAAGAATGGAAAACGACAATGTAAATAATCCAAATGTTCCTCCTTCAGGCATTTCGGTCAGAAATAGTCATTGGGGTGATATTGCCAAGGCAGAACTAAGTCTGAATTCATTATAGAAAAAAGGAATTAATCTCTCAATACAAAGGCATCTACCAAATTTGTCAACAAAAACAATAAGGAGGATTAGAAACAAACCCGGGTATAGACAATTTCTTAATGATCTCATAATAGATTACTTCAACAACTAGAGAAGCAAAAACTTTTTGTCCTATCACCCCTGTTGAAAACACCATAAACTGAAATTAAATTAAAACAATTTGTTCTGGATAGATATCAGTGCTTTCAGCTTCCTGCTGAAGAGCTGTCATTACTGCTGAGCAAATCAACAGATAAAAACACTCAGCAAACTTTAATTGACAATTAATGCAACACACGTACTGAAAAACTAATACCACCAGTGGCCTGATTCAGTCGCAGACAATCAGAATGACCCACCTTGAATGAGAGCAAAATAGAACATGAAAGTTCGAACCAACAGGACACAAAGCGTTGTACTTTCATGAAAACCAAAATCAGACTTAGTAAAAAAGAGCAGAGAACAATCAAAAAACAAAAACATCGAAATGTTGTTCAGTGTTTGTTCAAAAAAAGTCCAACAGCAGGGGCTCGTTCAGTGTTGAGTGAAGATTACAGGGAAGAATCAAAGACAGCTCCAGTCGAAGGCTTGGTCGAATATTGGAGATAAATTTTCTCACAGAACTTGGTTGAAGACAAAAAGCCTGTTTCACATAACAGAGAAACCCTGTACGATCTGGAGTTTCCTATCACATGTGATGAGGTGAATTTCGCCATTTGAGGACTCCGAGATGCTGCGCCAGGACATGACAGACGAAGGAAACATCACATAGAAGGAATCAAGAGCATCGACTTTGCGGTCCATATGTTGCTATGGATACTGAAAGTTTTGCCTCCATCGCCATTCAAAATCCATAGAATTCTCAACAAATGAATGATTTCCTTACCATTGTCTCCACACCAGAAAGCGTTTTGTTACGGAGATGGTCTCGCTGATAATATATGGTTGGCAAAATCCCTCATCAAGAAAAGCAAGAACTGAAAAAGTTAAATCTGACTTTTGTTGATGTGTCGAAAGCATTTGACTCGGTCTCTCACCAATCGATCATAAGGGCTGTTTCTCGATGATAAACGAAGACCAGGTGCTGGCGCTCTATTAGGTGATGGGGATAAGGTGGGGTGGATGTCACTAGAGTGTGATATGTCATGAGGGCTATCTATTTTGAACTACAGTGTTTCCCTGATAATAAGCCCTAGCATGGATTTTCAAGGTGCTCGTAATATAGGCCCTACCCCGAAAATAAGCCCTAGCTAAGATCACCAGCCTGCATTTACGGTAGTACTTCTTCAGGTTGCAATATACATTTTATCGAATTATGTTATTAAATTAATATCAGTATGATTATAATAAAATATTAATATAATAAAATTATTTTTATTTTTGAATATCTAAACGGGTAAGCAGATACGGTAAACAAACAACCAATCAAAAAGCAGTTGCATCAGGCTGTGTTTATAAATCTTAATTTGGTACTTCGTCTGTGAATTACGGTTAATTATCATTGCGTCAAGATGAGTGCAAAACGAAAAAGTTATTCTACTGAGTACAAGAAAGGAATCATGGAAGACTCACAGGACAAGAAGCTTACCGCTTTCTGTAAAGAGAATAAGTTGGATATTCGAATGGTTCACAAATGGCGAGCCGCATATGATGACCTGAGTCGACGGATAAACAAGGGAAATGCTAAGAAGCACAAGTGTGGATCAGGTCGTCAACCATTATTTCATGAGTTGGAAGATACTATCTGTGGTTGCTGACAGGAGATCTAAGGCTCTTATCGTGTGCAGGGCTGACATTCAAGCGTTTTCCCTTGAAATGGCACCACTAATTTTTTTTAATACACTAATTGAATTATTCTATAATATTCCAGTAAAATATTCCTTTTATTAATAAATGATTAAAAACATGCTCCTTGACCCTGTAACACAATAATTTGTGTAACTTAAAAAAATTTTCTGGTGAGTTGACTATGAAAATATAAGACACCCCCCAAAAATAAGCCCTAGTGACTCTTTTGGAGCAAAAATTAATATAGGACACTGTATTATTTTCAGGGAAAAAGGGTAGTTCTAAAGTTTTATAAATTCAAATAAAAGGATATTGAAATAATGGAAATAAAATCATTAAAAAAATAAATTTGCAAAATTTAGAAATTACTTAATTGTTTTTTAATTGCGGATTTTGCAAAAAATTGTCCCTCCCCCTTCACTGGCAGTCTGTTTTGAAGGAATCTTCTCCCCTCAATCGTGAATGTTTTTTGTGGATGACCCATACAATAATTTAATTTGATTTACTTAAATCAATGCAACACTAGCATAGATTTTAAAAAGCGAGCTGGCTACAAAGTGTTAGAGCAAGATTTTTTCAAAATACTAGCCCTGCTGCAGGTTGAAATTTTAAATTACAAAAGCCAAAATTAGTGTTGGTTTAGTGAAAGTCAAGTGTAACTACCCTTAAACAATTTTCCCCAAGCCACTCAGATTGACATAATTAAAAGCTTCTAAATGAACATCCAGAGTAAATTAGAAAACTGATATTTGGAAGTAGCTGTAAATTCTTAGAATTAGAAGGGCTGACATAATACATATATTTATTTTTACAATAGAGCAATAATTTTTTTTAATAAAAATATCAAAAACCTTAATTACAGGTCATAGAGTCTGATGCATTTTGTTGGATTTGCCACTGTGAAGGGTCTGGAAGAAGTTGTGATTTGTGTCCAAGGTTTTATCATGTAAAATGTCTCATAAAAGTTCCACCACCTACTCAATGGATTTGTCCAGAATGTCAGGTTAGTGATCACATGTAAAAACCTAAAAATATGCCTGAGGAGGTTCCCAATGCATAAATAAGAATATTTATTATGTTTGTCATATTTTATTGAATTTTCCGATACAAATTTAAATGGAAGGGAATCCTTGGGTTTTAGTTTGAAATATTTTATAATACCATATTTTCATGCGCTTTATGTTCAATTTTATGTACGCGTGTTATGCTAGAATTTGACGTCCCACCAAAAAACATTTAAAAGCACAGACTTTGATTGTTTTTTTTTTGTAAAAACTTTAGACTACATTTTAAATGTTAAATAGTTTATAATTGGTTGGGCATTAATGCATTGCATAAAGAACTTTTGATATATGCTTACAGAATTATGTGGCAAAACAGTCACGTTAATCATTGCATTGTCCAGCTCATGAATTTGTGTCGTCAACTTTAATTTAACTGAAATTAATTGATGGCAACTATGAGATACTTGTAGGGTGTTGTACTAATTATTCAACTATTTGTTACTCATAATTATAATTGGTGTTAGTGTTTTCAGTTTGTATGACAATGTTTTATCAGCACTGGTTCAGATAGAGCTTTGATTGGTGCTGTTTAACATTTTAATAGTCAAACATCACATGCATGGACTTGTAGCAAATGTCTTCAATCTCTTAATGGTCATGCTATAAAAACTTTGAACACTTCTCAAAAGCGTGGAATAAAATAGATACAATTTTGATAAGTATTAGTTATCACTTATTTCCAGCATTTATATGAAAACAAAATGAAAGTCTCATTCTCTTGGAACCCATTATGAAAATTCCAGTTGGTAAATGTAATGAATTACCACCGCTGATCTGGCCTTTGCTGACGATGAGTCAGTTGATTTTGCCATAAAAGCATATCAATGAAACCCATTGGATGGCAAAATTATATGCGGCTTTTGACCATACTTTCATGTTATAGTTGATGCACTGTTTGGACATCAACGATTCCATACCTTCACAGTGAAGCTGTGTATCAGCATGGTGCATAACTTCAGTATCTGCTCCAAGAATAGATCTCAAAATGTTTAAAAATGTCTCTTAATGTTTGTACATTTAAAATATGTGATTTCCATATTCAGGGAGTTATGGGACACTTTAAGTGGAAACCTTTGTAGCTTGGAATTGGTTAACCAGTTCGTTACCATCCTTTGAAGTATTGCTTAACTTTTGTCTTACAAATTATTATGCGTGAACAATCTGCATTCCAAAGTAGGAAGTTGAAATGAAAAAATTTTGAGGAAGATTTGGAGAGAACACAATACCAAAGCGACTCGTGACAGATTTTGATAAATTGCATCGAGCTCATGAATGGTTAATCAGTTCTTTGAAGTTTTTAAATAATTTATTAACAGACTTAATGCACATTCAAAGAATCAATCAGAAGACCAATAATTATTCCTCATCATCAGCTAAGCCTTCAAATCCGTCAAAAGTCGAAGAGTCTTCACATTCATTTTTGGCTGGATTGCACTCTAGTTCATCATATAGGTAGTCACTTTCCTCCTGTCCTGAAGTCTTAATGCCAGCCTTTCTAAAGCCACTCAGAATCAAATCCAGTGACACCTTGTCCCATGCTTGTGCAACCCACATGCATACCTTGGAATACATGGCCTTCCTGATGATGATGTGTAAGTGTGTGTGCCATTCATCCATTCCTTCCACTAAGACCTGACAATTTGTCAACGATTTGTAATAACAATATGATCACACTATTAAGTTAAGGTACCTTACCTTAAATAATTTTTGAATGGATGATTTGTATCAATACCTAGTGGTTGCAGTTTTGGTGTTAGACCACCCAGGATGATTGCAATGTGACGTCCGCTCAAGTTAAGCATCTTCTTAACTGACTCCTCTTTATGAACAGTCATTGTCATTGCATCTATGATCAACAGCTAACTCTTTGAAAAGAATCTGCCCTGTTTCGTTTGAAAACATTTCTGAATCTAGAGCTTCATTGCTGATGTGACCATCCAGCCTTTTTTGTTGCAGTATTCAATAACACTAGCTGGGAATTTTTCACGTGGCATCATCACTCTTTTGAAAATCAACATTGGTTTTAACTCGGTGCGAGCTGCAGAGCATCCAAGTGCGATGGTAAAACATGTCTGTTCATGACCAGCTGTTTTATTGCCACAGTTCTGGCCACTGTTCTTGTAGCGGGAATGTCAAAAGCCATTGGAACTTCACCCATATTAATGACATCATTAAAGTCATTAACAATCTCCTCTGCTACAAATCTGTGAAAATCCTGTATTTTAAACAGCCAATCATCAGGAAGCCATTGTCCGACAGTTGTTCTGGTCCTCATTGACAATCTATTTCTCTTCATGAATTTTGAGATCCATGAGGGGTCTGCCTTGAAATCATTGGTGACCTGTCATAAGAGCCCGGCGACAGAATTGTCCCGACGAAACAGCCCCGTCAAAATAGCCCGGCGTCAAAATAGCTCAAGACAAAACAGCCCCGTCGAAACAGCCCGGCGTCAAAATAGCCCAGGACGGAAAAATCCCGTCAAAATGGCCCCGTCAAAATAGCCCCGACAAAATAGCCCGATGACAAAATAGCCCAGGACAAAACAACCCGGCGACAAAATAGCCCGGCTATTAGATATATAGATAAGACTCTAACTTTGGCCATTTTGCATTTTGTTATGCACGTTTTCTCGGATTCAGTTTCTCAAGCAATCATTCCTTCTTACTCCATTTGCGAACCAACACTTCATTAATGTTGAACTCCCGAGCAGCTGCTCTGTTGTCTATGTCTTTTGCCCTAGAAAAGACTTGAAGCTCGTAGGCAGCAGTAATCGGGTTAAGTTTATCAGCCATTTTTTTAATGACATTGATAATTCAATCAAGAGCACTTCTATCTATATATCACTGTATCTATCACTTCAAGCATTAGCCACTCAGCCAATGGAAGATTTTTTTGACCACTTTTATATTTAATTGTTTTATATATTAAAAACTGCTTCAATTGAATATTTTAGTTTTTATAATTTTAATTTTCCGCATTGTTTTTATGCTTTAAGTAATGTCGGACACTTTGCATAATTCATCAATGTTTCTCATTAAATTTGAGCTCTTTCTGAATGTGATGATTAAATAAAAAATAAATTTAATTAAAATGTGTTTATTTATTAAATATCTTTAGCCAAAAAAAAAATGCGTCTATTGGTATGTGTTATAATCGTTTGCGAGTTTGTAAGTGATTTTTTACACAAATTGGTTAAATTGCGTGTTATATTCATCCGCGTGTTAAATTCCTCTGCTTGTTAATTTCGTGAAAATACGGTACTTATGTTTGTTGCATGTTTAATTGATTTTGGTAGCAACTTTGTAAATAAGTTATTATATTTCTGAAGTTTAACATTTTTGGGTGGGGTGCATCTGGATGATCAATTGTCTCTCGTGGTTTTTACTTTCTTTATGCATTATTAGTTTCAGCTGTGAGAGGCTCTCATTGGCCTTCTTAGTGAAGATTGATAACTGATTGGACTGGAACAACTCTTTTAGCTCTTATTGTCTTCATTATGTTGCTGAATTGCTTGTTAGCCAACAGACTTTGACTATGGGAGGTTCTCTTTGGTCTTCTCTTCACATCTGCCTTAGTTGTCTAAAGTGGCCATAAAAGCTCTTGGTGGCTTTTTCTTGTACATTAAGTACAAATGCACACTGGTACTTGTAGGTTTCTTTCTGGTGGCAATCAGGATATAGCATTTTTTGGCCACAAGCTTTTATTTGACTCAGTTGTTGATAGTGATATCATATTACTATCACTGCCTGCAGCTGACCTATTTTTTTTGCTATTATCACATCTTTTAGCAAAGGAATTGACCCCTTCCTGCAGTGGTTTCAGAAGATTTCATGAGCTAGATCCAGAATGGGGAGGCTTCCACACCCTCACATATCATTGTCATAGCTTATGTTCTTTTTCGACTCCTACTGACTATGGGGAAGAGATATTGCCTGTGAACCATCACTTCCAGGTCTGTTGACAGGTCTTCAAACATATTCTGTTTTTAGTGAGTTGCTTCACTCAGGTCTGATTTGGAAATATTTCCATTCTGGAGATGTTTTATCAGATTTCAAATGTTCTTTTGCAATGGCTTCTATATTCACAAAATTTGCTGGAGTTTTGTAATTTTTTTCCCAAATGTGGATGTTTGGAATTCTCTGTTGACAACCATTATTAAAAGCTTGGTCAAAGAAATAAACTTTAACTCCACTTTCTCCATTACTAATCGTAATATAATGTTTACATTGTCTTACAATGTGTAATAATGTTACATTGTCACCAGCTTATACAGATTGTGAATTGCAAAATTTTAAAATTTCTAAAGTGCAGTGACCAAATAAACTTTCTTTAAGCTTCAAAAGTTTCAATTTTTGTAACTTTATTTAATTTGATGTTCACATTTGCTTCTTTTTTTTGTAGAAAATTATGGCTGCAGAAGCTTTAGAAACCAAAGCAAAAGTTCTTCAGTTGGTTTCAATAGACACCTTAAGCATTTTGTTAAAATATGTTCTGCAGAGAATGAAGCTTCCAGAGGTTTTCCCAATTAAATTTTAACATTAATCTAAAAAAACTTAAATTGTTTTTATTCTGATTTGCTTTTACAGACCAAACCTTTCCATTATCCTGTTGATTGTGCAAGCATTCCCACATATACCGATTTTGTCTTTCACCCTATGGACTTTGCAACAATTGAAAGAGTATTTAATTATTCTAATTTTAATTTTTGACAAATGTTGCTTGTTATCTGTTAATTATTACAATATAATTGTGACTATTAGTTGAGAGGAAAATAACTTTATAGTACTGATATGAGTATGAAATGATAAATTTAGTGGTAATTGTATTGTATATATTTAGTATGAATATTTATTAATGAATCAATTAGATTAATATGATATAGAGCATCAATTGGGACCTTAATTCTAGCAATCAAATTGCTCGAATAATTCAACATAATTCAATGAACATATCGCTAAAAGAGATTTAAAATCTATAAAAATTAACTTTTTTAAACATAGACCAAAACCATGGATTTGTTTGAAAGTTTGTAGGAATCCTGTCCAATGTATGCCATGTTTCCTCTTTATATGATTTTCACTATGCCAAGTTATCAGCAGCCTAGATCCCTAATTTATGCATTTTCCCATAATTTCTTACTTTTTTCTTGTTTATTTGTATATTTCCACAAGCATCCAAGGAGCGCTTTGTGGTGGTGCAAGCTGGGTTGCAAACACGACACGTAACGACTGTTGTCTTTACCATCGTTTGCAGGCACTCTGAGCTAATTTGCATATGATGAAATTTTTGCCTTTTATTTTTGTGTTTTCCAGTAGGAGGGAATGCATAAACTAAATGAAAATACTTCTGCAAGCCTGTATCTTATCACAATGGTTGACATTATTTGAGCCAATTAAAGATAAAAAAATTGCTGCATTTTTTTTATATTTACCTGAATTTAGAATTTGGGAGTTTTTTTTTAAATGTTTTATTTTTGTTACAGTGTATAATGAACGAAACTATGAGACTAGGATTGAAATTTAATGTGCATTACAAGCAATGTTCATGATCTTTTATCAGAATATTGGTAATAGGATCAATTTAAATATAGAAATATTTGTCTTTGATTCATTGTTGAAGAAGTGCTAGTTATGTGTAAATGTAATGAAATCAGTGGGATTGCATAGGACTTATGTGAGTCTTCCCTTCTGTAAAAGAAGAATCCTCTGTACCCTCAGAAATAAAGTTATATTCTCTGTGGCACCAATTAACTAGGAAAATCTGCTTCATTATTGGATGGCCAAGAAGGAAAGCTACACTGTATTATATGAGACTATGAAATATCTTCATATTCTTGCTGGCTCTGTGCATTTGTAGTAGTTTAAGATAATAAAAATAATTTTTCATTAAAGTCCCTTGCATACCTAGATAATCCTGCAATGGGATTTGAGTCTGTGATGTCATCTTGAGAGGTGAACTCTCAAACATTAAATCATGCAGGCAGGGATGTCATTTCAGATTTTTCCAAGGGGGGGGCAAACCCTTGCACAGCTTGAGAAGACAACCTCTTTTTGCTTCTAGCCACAATTTAGGGGGAGGGAGGAGGCAAGCTGTCGTAAAATATGAGACGACTTTTTTTGATGCTGCTTCAACTTATGTAACAGGGTTCCCAGATTGACAAGACTGCCCTGAAATTGAAATGGTTCATCTATAATTTTTTTAAAACAAGGTTCTTCACGATGAAAATAATTTGGTTGTCAAAGGTATAATTCTTGGTGGTCATGATCAAGACAATAAAGTGTGAAATTAAAAAAAATCAGTGCAGTTGCATTTGGGACTGTTAAGGTTTGGATCAACAAGTTTTGCTAGATTGTTTTGGATGCGCTGAAGGGAAAGGATGAGGGAGACAGAAATGTTAGAGAGGAGGGAATTGTGGTTGTCCAGGTATGGTTAAAGAAACTCTTGCGAGCCGTCAGGAATTGAACTCCTAATAGAGCTATATCATAGCCTTAGCCACTTGGCCACCGTCGTCCGGTGTTGCAGTAGCCCAGGTGAGAAAATACTAGATTGTGCAAGAGCAGAAGTCATGTTGACAGAATGGAATGGATGGATATGTTGGATAGCCCAGACAAGGTGATTGCCGATGTTCTGTCTAAGGATGACAACCTTGTGTGCAAAAATTTGGGGTCATGAGCCAAAGTAACCAGTGCAGTGAAATTTGTGAGCCACTATTGCACAACTGTTACATAATTTTCCAACGACTATTTAACAAAGATGAAATTTCAATATTTGTATGTTTGGCCCAGTATGTTCTGGGGAAGAAATTAGACTCAAAATAAATCTATCTGAGATGAGTTCCACGCTTATCAATCCAGTGAGTATGGACATCATTTATAGATGGATTTGCAAAAATCGGAGACACTTTAGTGATTTTTTTGTGCCATAAACACTAAAGTGAATTTATGAGATTCTGGATCTGCTCTTTCTGATATCATCACTTTCACACATGCATTTCACTCTTTTTCACACATGTTCACTGACATGTGATATTGGTAGTGGAAAGTCTGATCCGATTAATGTTGATGTGGTTGATGTTGATGCAGTTGATGTTTGAGTTAAAGTATCAGGCTTCACTGCTTCTTTTGCCCCAAAAGTCATTCTTTTGTTTTTGTGTAAGCATTTTATTTCTTCAAAAATGATTCAGCTTTCTCAAATATCAAACTTGATTCTCTTCCACATCTCATTAACTTCTTTTTGACAGTCAGATAAGTTGGCCGAACTGTGCTTGAAATGCCCAAGTGTCGACATTTTGCCAAGAGAGGTGATGAGTCGTTTGCTTTCAAACCTGCTAAAATGCTAAGTTGAAAGCAGTGTGCGATAAATGGTATGTGGCCATAATCAGTTTATCCAATTGCAGCAACCATGTTGCATGCATTTTCAGTGATGACACAGCATATCTTATCGGTGACGTTCCATGTTGCAACAGACTCCTCCAAGAAACATTTTTAGTAGTGTTCATCAACAAACAACCTAATGAAACTGATTTCAGTCTGAACCAATCCCGTTACACCACAGCAAGATTCGTTGTTGTTCGAAGTCCAAAAAGCAGTAGCGAGAGTAATGCTTTGTATAATTTCCATAACTTTTTTATGCTCTGTCAACTTGTGTTTGTATGTCTCAGCAATCACATTGTCGATTGAACATGGATTGGGTAAGTTGTAGGTCTGGTTTTGGAGAGCTGTCCGCAGCACTGTTTGTAGTCCATCATCTTCCACAATTAAAGTAGGACGTCCTGAACTGGTGATCCAGTGAGCTAAAGCGACTTTCAAGTCTGCAGAAAGTTTGTTGCTTACAGACTTGTTATTCTGACACAAGAAATTTGTTATTGATCATGCTTCAGAAATCTTCTGACAGTCACTGTCTTCAACGTCTTTGTATTTTGAGAGGATGTTTTTTCTGAATAGGATACGTTAGCAACATATTTGAACCACAGAAAGAAGATTGTTTACTGCAGTGAACACAATGTGGCCATCGACTAATTTTCCAAGAGCATTTAGTTTGTAAATGAAATGATTGCTCAAAAATATCTATTAATCGATTAAAGAAATTAACAGGTTAAAATTTTTAACTATTAATCATCGAATTAATAATTAATTCTGCAGCCTTAACTAATGCGTATGGTTTCTTAAACATAGTTAACACTAACCAATAAGTCCAAATCATCCTAGTTACGCAAGGGACTTTAATAAAATAAATAATAAATAAAATAACAATATTTATATTTGATACAACAAGCAGAATAGCCAAAAAAGACCTTCCACTTTTGTGACGATTGTGAGATCTGCTAAAAATCATATAAATTGTTCAGATGAGTGGTTCTAATTCCTTTACAAGTGTGACATCATCCACCATCAATCATCTGATCTTCTCATCAAGTGAGGGACAAACTGGTGAAGAGCTGCATTTACTAAGCATCATTGCTGCACCATCTGATGTGAACATAATCATCTTGTTGAGACCTAAACTATTATCTTATCGTTTTGCAAGTTTAATTTTATACGGAATCAATCACAGCAGTCAAGTACTTCATTCTACGTGTAGTTTACCAATACGCATCAGCCATACGGCTACTCCACATCAGTATTGCTCGCATTGTCCAGAGTGGGGCCATCTCCATTCTGAATGCAGGGTTCGGTGTCCATCTCCCCATTATCTCCCTGAAGGGTAGGATCTTGGTCCTGAGATCCCTGATCTGCGTGGACTTCGGTCATCCCTGATTCGTTTCTGTTACCTGAGGGTTCCACCGGTCTGGCAGGCATTTTGCCCCGTGATGTGCCTGTTGTATATGTCCCTCGATCGCTTGATGGTATCAGCCACTATGAGTTTCCTCAGAGTGGTGGCATAACTATGACTGATACCTAGGGCGGTGAGATCGTTTTAATCTGGCCAATTTCCCAGGGCTCCTACAATTATAGGGGCTATCATCGTCGTCTTGTAGTCTTGTGCTCATACTTGGAGATCTTATATTTATCCAATAATATTTTGTCAATTTGTTTATACTATCAAAAGTTCCATCCAAATGTTTGGTAGATTTTGTATCATAAATTCAGCAAAAATTTAAAATGCCTCAATCTTTAGTGATATTTATCTCAAAAGGGTGGTCAAAATTTTTTTTAAATTAATTTTTGTTTTACATTTCTAAGATTGCTTTACAACATATTGAAATTAAAAAAAAGTAAATTGGTCTTAATAAAATAAACGAAAAAAAACATTGATTTTTTTTTAAATCAGACACACATACTGTGTTATAACTATTGTTGTAAATGTGGTAAAGCAATGATTTTTGGTGGATTTGTTTATCTATGTAAAAGCTATTAAATTATTTAAAATTAAACATTTACTGATTTACTATTTTTGAGTATAAAAAATGGCAATATCTTCTAAAATATCAGTCATGTCTAACCAATATTTTGTATTTCCCCATTACATAGGCCACTGTTTGTTGTGATTTGAGTGCCCCTGACGCTTAAGGCGCTTTGCAAATGCACTTATCATTATTATTATTTAATATTATTATTATTATTAAATTATAAACATTTTTGAAAATTGAGTTCATTTGATCTGACCCAGTGGTGTAATAATTAGGGTTATTTTAATGTAATTACTGTTACATTCAGAATCTGTTACTGTCAATACTCCTAGTGGATATTACATTGGGTTAATCATTCCTCTCCCAAGTTGACCACTCGTACTTTTTATAGTTTAGTCATAAACAATAAATGAATGTGGTAGTAAGGATGCTACAGTGATGCTTTAATTGGTTTGTGATTTAAATCATTCTAAGATTTGTTGCTATTGCTCCTTCAGAATATGACGAAACAAGTGTATGGATCAACAGAAGCTTTCATAGCTGATGTTAGGTGGATTCTTCATAACTGCATTATTTTCAATGGAAGTAAGCTTATTTTGATGGTAATTTTTAATAAAATCACTTCTGGTGTATTATATTGTTAATGAGACAATATCAAGACCATTTTCAACCACCAACTTTTGCCTTTTCTAAATATGATGTTATAGTTTATGTTATAAACATGTTTTTTTTTGTTTTAATTATTTCACCAGTCATTTTTTTGGCAGAAAATCATCCTCTCACTTCTGTTGCAAAGTCTATGTTCAAAATATGCTGTCACGAGGCTAGTTTTGAATTGTTGTGGATTATTAATATTTTTAACTTATGTTAATATGTTTTAAATAGCAGAAATCATAGTTATTTGACTAATTTACAGTCTAGCTAGTCAACAAATATTTATTAACTTTTTACATTAGATTAATTGTAGCTCTTTTTTTTATTATATTCTGGAACAATTTATATAAAATTAAAAAAATTTTAGATTAACATTTCCTGTATATACAGAGTAAAACATTTTCATTTAAATCTCCTTTGGAGATGATAACCCTAAAGCATTTAGTATTTTTACTTGCATAGCACTCTTTATGTTTGATTTACATAACATGCACCCACCTCTGCATATGTTGCAAAATTAAGGCTGCAAATGTGCTTCTAGTCACTTCATCTTATTTTTCAATTAATTTCCAAATATATGCAATTTCTGTTTACAAATGAGTTTTATTCATAAAAATCTCCACAATAGTAGTTTAGAAATAGATTTTTTGTAGATCAGTGATTTACATTTAGCCAGTTGCTGAGGCAAACGAGTTTGTTGACATTGGAGAAGGAGAGGCATATTTGCCATTTGCATCCATGTCCAGAAAGGCTAAATGACACAGCTGGAGAAACCAAATATTTGAAAGCTGGCTTGGCAAGAAAGCCATATGGTGGCACACATTTCCACCACCATTCCAATTTGTCAATTTCTGGTTCTGAACTATCATTTTAGTGCTGATGTTATTGTTGCAGCAGATGATGTTTGCATGTTAAATTTGTGAAAATATGGTACTCTTGTACAATCGCCTCTGATTTGTTATTCATAAGCAGATACACCAGATTTAATGTTATCACAGTGTACATTTGCATTACATTCTGAAGCTGAAGTACTGGCTTCAGCCTTCATCATCTTCAGAACCCCTATGTCAAATGACTTAAAATAGATTTTGGAGGAATAAAGCAATAAACTGCTAAAACCAACTACATGTCCAAAAAGACCACATATGTAATTAAAAGTTCTTGAAGAAATGCAATTATTTAGTGGAACATCTTCACATCAAATTAATGTAATAAACGAATCTGAATTAAAATTTAAGTGCATTTAATTTAGTTGAAATTAGTTTGTGTAATCAAAGTATGTCTGAAATAAATTATCCAAACTGAAATGCCTTCAAAGGTTTTTTTAAACATATCCAAATGTTGATGAACATTGCTAACTTTATATTTACAACTTTTATTAATATTCAGCCAATCAGTTTCATCATTGACAGCAATTTTATATGTTGATTGAACAAAATAAAAATTCTATAATTTTGCAAGTTTATTTTAATAGAACTTGCCATTTAAATGACTTAACATCCGGTCATTATATTGCATCAGGAGTTTTTATGAAAATATGACTGCTGCTTTGTTTTACGGATTGTGATGATGCAATTACTTCTCTAAATTCAATTAATTCTACATTAAATTAAATCTCATATTAAATATGCAATTTTAACAGACCAGTGAGCTCAATATCTGCCCTGATTGCTACTTGAACTCCTGCATTAAAGAAAATACCGATTGGTTTTGTGAGCCTTGCGTTAGTCTTGTTTACTTACTTATTAAAACCTAAAAGTCTAGTGCAACCATAAATTTACTTACGAAGTTAGTCGTTATTAGAACATGTTGGGATTAATACTTTAGATGTAAGGATGAAAGAAAAACAAAATTTTCTTATAACCCTAGCTGATTAATTAATTAGTATTAATTTAGTAATTCAGTTTATTATTTGTTATATTTAGAATCTTCCTAATGAAGCTCCATAGAATACTATTTTAGTTGAATTATTCCCTAATCAACAATAGCTTCCAAGTCTCTTACGACAGTGGTCCCCAACCTTTTTATCGCCGTGGGCCGGTAAATAGTTGATAATTTTACCGCGGCCAACGGTGACTTCTTTTCTGAGAGAAATCTTTGCAATGGCTCTTGCAATTCAAGTACTCTGGATAGCCATCTTAGTTCTGTGTGTAAGAGCAGGCATCTGTGCTCTGCGTCCATCTCCTCACAAAGCTGCTCAAGCATTAATTACAAATCAGTTACGAATATTTATTTTTTTTTTTTGAATAATCGTCCCCATTCTCTGATCTTTCTTCAATTTTTTAAAACAATTTGGACATTTGTATCTCTATCGGTTGATTTTTAATCGCTTTGTTTATAGAGCCCCTAAAAGGGGACTAGAATTGGGGCAGTTATCACCTTTGTTTATATTCGCATTTCTTAGATTTGAAAATAATCACTTTTTAAGTATTTGAGTCTTGATTTGTTTCTGCCCGATAAAAGACATATCCTTATAGTTAGGAGAGAGGAACTTTACATATTTGTTGATAAAGGCTGGCACAGTTTTATATGATTAGGTTGAGTTGTTGACTAACAATTACTTAAAAATCAATGGTTCAAAGCAATCATTTTAATTCATTACTTAAAATGTCATGATTTATGTCTATCACTGGTATGTCTGAAAATATGGCTTCTAAGATCCTTGTTGGCTCTATTACTGCAGCTATAAGGGTAGACTTGTTAGAATTTACAGTCATGGAAATGTATCTCTATCATCTGCAACACAAACTGTTTCTGTTTCTTTTGAATTATTAGAACTCCATTGAATTCTTGAATTAAGGCCTTTCCTCTCTTGACAGTATCATTGATGGATTTCGAACACAAAATCTCACTTTCTGCTGACCAACTTGTTTTTTTTTTCATCAATCAATCTATATGGTTGTTTTAAAATATAGCTTGTTTTGAGGAAGAATTCTTTTATAATGGTTTATTTTTTCATGAGAAGAGAATAAATATTATTAGCTGTATTCCTGTTGATATTTTTTTTTATAAAATTGACTAATTTTGACATTGACAAAATTTAAAATTGATATTTTTGTAAAGTTGATTTATCATATTAATATTTTATAATTTGTTTCCTGAATTTTTGTAAATCTTAATTAATTCCAGAGAATGCCCCATATCCTTGTCTGGGCCAAGATGAAGGGCTATCCCTTTTGGCCTGCAAAGGTTCTACCATCGGCACAATTCTTATTAAGAATGTGTTATTACATTGCTTTAATGCATTTTTATTATTCTTCAGGTTCTCAGGGAAGAGAATAATCAAGTTGATGTAAGATTTTTTGGGGAACATGACAGGTTAATTATGACTTGAAATCTGTTGTGAACTGTCTTATTAAAAGTTTGTAATTTATTTTGTTTGGCTAGGGCCTGGGTATCTTACAGTCAAGTTTTCTTGTTATCAGAAAATCCACCTGGTACTGTTCCAAAGAAAACAAAAGGGTTTGACATTGCAAGAAATGAACTTGAAAGACACCTTGAGCTGTTTAAGTAAGCTTTTAAGTACCTCAATTTTTTACTGAACTGAATGCTTATAATTCATTGAATAATTGAACTTCAAGTAATTTTGGTGATGTGCATGCTGGAATTAAATATTATTTGCATGCTTTGTAGGAAATAGAATAATTACTGAACCATTAAGTGATTTTTGTCTAATTTTCAAAGACCTTTCTTGACAGACTGAAATTTGGAAACTTTTTATTTGCACCTGACAAAACTCCTTATAAATCTTCGCTGGATCAAATACATAAAGTTTTGGGAGAGGGGACACCAACTTCTTTGCCCAGCCGAATTTCCTCGACATCAGTATTCCTTTCAAAGATTTCTAACAGGTCAGCACTGAAACGGAAACTTTCATATGCTCAGACAAGACATTATTCCTCAAAAAGATTGTTTGTGAAATCAAGTGAAGTAAAGGAGATGTAAGTATAATTTTTAAATTAACAATTTAATAGCTATAGAGAAAATCTTTTTTGTATGATTTCATATCAAAATAAGTTGTACAAGTATTTCAAAAATCATATATATTTATTTTCTGTTTTATACATTTTATTTGAAGATTATTGTTTTTAAACAAACAATTATCCCAGTTTACTTATTATTAGTACTTGGTAACTTTTAACAGTTTTTGAAGATTGAATTTATTGTGCCACGAAGTTTTAATTTTGCAAAATTAATCAATCTCTCAACAGACTGAATGAAAATAAACTAGGATGTAAATATAAATAAATTTAAAATACACTAGAAGATGAATTCTTCCCTGTCAAATTATGATAGTCATAAATTTAATAAAAAGTTAAAGTTACCCAATGAAGACTTTGAGGATGGCATTGAAGAAAGCCAGGAAAGAAACATCCTACATACTTTCAGGAACATCAGTGACGAGAAATGCCATCACTACTTTTCTTCTTAACTCAGATTGTGAATAAATAAATTATCATTTTACAAAAAAAAAAACAAATAATATACATTAAATTCATTATATCTACAAAGAAAATTTATTTTTTTCATCAGCCATAATGATTCAAAACAGACAAGTTAGCAAGTCAAAAAGGACCTAGTTAGTCATAACGAGATGTGACGAGTCAAAATGAGTTATAATGGGTCAAAACGAGCTTAGACCAATTTTATTTGATTATGAATAGCATTGATTAACCCTTGGATGCCTAAGGTAAAAAACTTCCAGTTTTAACTGACGGGGATACAAGTGTACCCCAAAACATTTATTGTTACTGAGCGTCAACTGAAAGTTTTTTAATAAAATTAATTTACATGTTACAATTCTTAGGCACACAAGGGTTAAAAAATAAGCTCAGGTGTGGTGGCAGTTTGAATATGAATGGGGAGACCATTAATGTTTTGGGACCACTGATGTAGAAGGAGCGATCACCAGACTTGACACTGTGGGACCCTGGGACAAGGAACATGGGATGAGGTGAAGAGCGAAGGTGCTCATCCAGATGTTGTTGTTTTCATCACTGAGGAGGAGATATATTTTAGCACATTGTAGGATAAGACTTTGTATATTATTAAAGAAATTTTAAATGATACCCATGTAGGGTATTTTGAGCCAGTGTAAACTTTTAATCACCGGTGTATATTATTGAAGAAATTTTGTATGATAGCATGGATGGTATTTTGAGCCACCTTTTAATTACTGGTGTGATGTGCTCAGAGGTTCTGAATCCAGAGATAAGCCTTTAACATGCCCTAATAGTAGTGGAGCATCCTATCACTGACATTTGCAAGCAAAGAGTTGCAGTAGCCATCAACACTTTCTAGCATCATTAAAACTAAAGAACAAATATAAAGACTGCAGAAAGTAATACTAGGCTTAAATTTAAACAAAAAAAATACAGACTTTACCTTATTCTAACTTTTTAATTCTTTGAAACAAATGTTTATGTTATTTTTTAATTCTTAAAATTGAATATGAAATAAAAGTTAGAACTTAAAAGAATCAATAGTTTAATTTTTAGGAAAATCTGAATCAATTATGTTTTTTAAAAAATGTGTGCAGATTAGCCAAATTTGTTACGTACTTGCGTACGGCGGTAATGGCACTAGGCGTAATGTGTCGTGTTCGAACCAAGCCTGCACTGATGCTAGCGCCCTTGGGAAGAAGTGCTTTATAAATGGTTACAAGAAGCACCTCTCACGCTATGCATATAGTGCTATGTAAATGAAATTACAATATATCACATATCACAAAAAGAACCTCCACATTTTGAAATTCTCTATAACGAATCACATTTTTTTCGGTCCCTTGAGATTTCATTATAGAGAGGTTTTACTGCATTATCAAGAGTAGTATTTTTAATATTATTTCATTTTGCAGAAGGGCAGCAGGAAGGAAGCATTTAAGAAGTTCTGATAATGAAGGTGATAACTGTCCTAAATTGAAAGAGGATCCAACAAAAATTGTGTTGAAAATTAATAAACTCCATTTAATAAGAAAATCCCCACCAGACTCTGAAAGCTCAGAAACTTCTGTTGAATGTAGTATTAAAGTCAGAGTTCTTGAAGACATTGCTGAAGCTAGGGGCAATGAAAAGTTGGTGAATTGCGATGGGCCAGATATACAGAAGAATGCAATCTGTGGAATTAAAAATTCAAAAGATGTAATTTCTAGTGATGAAATAAATGTCATTGATGAAAATAATTCTGATAGTGACATGCAATTCAACAAATTGTTGCCTAAACATAATGAATGTACTGATAATCCTAATAAAACTTGCCATCCAAGTTTGATTAATGATGAAGCCAAATTTGATGGATGGAATATTTTTGAAGTGAATAGTAACTCAACTAAAAACCAGAATTCTAATGATAAAACTGAAGAAGTTATCAGAAGTGTAGAAGTAAGTTGTTTCAATAACAATTATATGGCCAATAAATTTCACTTTTTCTCCATGTTTAAAATTCACAGCTCCCTGTTGAGAAAGTAAACTCGAAGTCACAAAATTCTGATAACTTGGACTCGCAGAGAAATGGCTTACATGAAGTTCACCTAGGTGCAAATGAAATTTCAACTGGTCTTCAGTCAATAAAGGAAATATCTCTTGATAGACAATCTTATAAATCAGCATTGGATGTTGTGTGTGTTGAATCTGTTCAATCATATGAGGAATTAGTGAGTGAGATCGAACCTAATTCAGCAACTCCTTCAAAGCTACCAGAAAGACCAAGTCGGTGCTGTGATGCCACGAACATTTGTGATGAGAATGATGACAGATCAAAATTTGCAGATGAACCAAATTCCCCACAAATTATTAAATTGCTGTCAAAATCTCATTCACTTGAGAGAACTTTAAATAACTACAAAGAGCTCAAGAAATTTCAGATTGAAAATAATGATATTGAAATGAATAAGTACGTTAATAAGGTGTGTATGGTGTTTAAGAATATCATTATTAAAACCATAATTAATAGCTCTATTTATAAAAAATCAGATGCTTTCAAATGTCAAAAATGTATTGTCTCAGTTTATTGAAGATATGTTGAGCTCAAATCAATCCAATGTTGGTGGCTTAGATTATTCATTCATGTATTTTAGAATTTTGGTAATATAAGTTGTTTGACATGCTAACAGATATTACACAACTATATGAATGAAGAATTAAGAAAGATTGAGCAGTCACATAAAGCTGAACTAGATGCCTTCAGACATACTTCAGGTCAGATTATCTAATTAAAATTGTTAAAATAAAATATGATTGAATAATAAATGAATACAAAATTGTTCAGTTATGATTTGTTAACTTTTGTTTGTAATTTATACAAAGAGAGATGAGAAACAAAAGATATTATCACAAAGTGATTGCAAAGTGACTCCCTATTTTATAATGCTTAGAATGTTTTTCATATACAGTGGAACCCACTTATCGGTTAGGGTTAAATTAACTCGCCAACCCTATTAAATAGATGCTTTTGAAATGGAACCACCAAATTCCCTCTTTATCTCATCATTTTCTCATCGGTTATGTCAATGCTTTTATGTCGCCAAAACCTAATATCTCGAGCACAACAGAGGGTCAAATTTGCCACATTGCATCAGTTGTCTTGATCCCTTGACTAATCGCGGACTTTGAAGTGGAACCGCCAAATTCACATGTTGTTGTAGCATTTTTCTCATCAGTTATGTTGATTCTTTTATTTCGCTAAGCCCTATTCACTCTTGTTGATTTTGTCTGAGAGGTAACATGCTGTTCTAGCTATTTTGTTTATTTTTTTCATTCTAAAACTGGAGGTATTAAGAGAAAACTGTAGTTTTTTAGTCAATACAGAAAAAGTTTGAAATCATATTGCAGCCAGAAAAAGGAACAAGACTGGCAGACCTTAGTTGTCAGCATGACATCCCAATAAACATCATTTCAGGATAGAAAAAGAAGGCCGACATGATAATACGAATGTATGAGAAATCCAGCAAGAAAAAACTTACAGTGGCTGAGCACAAAGATGTCAACGATGCAGTGCTTTAATGATTCACAAATTTGCAAAAAAAACTTCCTTTGCCAATGGACATCCTTGCTGTCAAGCTAGAACACAATGATTTTAGAGCAAGTGAGGGTGGGGGTGGCTTGATCATTTCAAAAAGAGGCACAGCATTGTCTTCAAAGAAATTTATGGAGAGGGCGCTGAGGTTCAACAGAGGCGAGTGGATTCGTGGCTGAACACTCAAATGCGCATTATTTTTGATACCTATGAAAGTCGGATCATTTATTAAAAATATGATAAAAAAGTTTATGAAACTGGATGCTTTGGAAATGCCTTCCATACAAGACTATGGTGTTTCCAGGGGAGGCTTGTCACTGAGGAAACCAGTGGAAAATGGAAAGACCGAATTAAAGTGCTAGTTGCTGCTAACATGGATGGATGCAAAAACTGTCTTTTGCTGTTTACAAACATGTATGTACATATTGTTGTTATCAATATCAAATATCATTTGTCGTTGTGTAAAAAAATTCATCAAAAACATGTGCATATACATTCTTATTTATTAACGCGCATTATGTACATTAAGAAATTTCAAGCTGCCAACTTGATTTTCGCTTATTCAGACGCTATTTGGCAAACCCCTAGGCCAGTGACATAACCGGGTTCGACTGTATTGTAATATTTTGTTCTTGCATATGTTCCATGCTTCATGGGAATTATACCTATGTTTTTGTTTTCTTTTTAGATTGTTTATATTGAAATTTGTTTGAGTTATGACTTGACTTGAATAAATAAATTATTACAGTTCAGAAATAAATCATAAATATTTAAAAATAGGAAGTTACTTTCTGATCATCATGTATCTTGATAAACCCCAGGAATCCTAAAATAGCATCAATCACCATCAATTCTTAATTTTAAAGCATATTGATATTGTCAGTGTCCTGTCTATATTTAATTATGTTATTTGTTTTACTTAATTATTGTGTTTTATTTTATGTTGTGAAGGTGGGAATTAATGCAATTGTGGTGTTTTTTGTTTTCTGGACCAAGTGAGTCAATGACTGGAGGCACAATAAGACCTTTTTCATGCCTTTGCTGCCTGTGTATATAATGTGACAGGCAGACAACAGTGGAGCTGGAGCCTGGTGGAGCTCCAAGAGAGTGTTGGTGAGAGAGCAAGGGTGTCAGATGAGTTTTGAGTTTTGTGTGAGAAAGCGAGCTTTAGGGGTCTTGTGAGTGACTATTGTATTTAGTTGTTGTTTGCCACTGGTTTCTTTTGCATTTAAGTTGACACTTTTGATTTTGAATATAATCACTTTCCAAATATTAGAATCTTGGTTTGTTGCTTCGATTTGATTCTGCTCGTTACGACATATCCCGATAGTTAGGAAGAAAGAACTTTACAGATGTGAAGCAAAATTTTGTTTAAATATGTTTTGTTAAAACAAGCTTGCCATTTGCAAGAGATTATTTTCAACCAATCTTGCAATATTTTAAATGCATTCAAACTTTGATTCTAAATTTATATTTATAATTTTTATTTTAACAACCAATTTGTCAGCTTCTGCCACTTTGGTCATATTCACTGTTGTCGAATCAACAACTTCACAACTGAAATTTGATAAAATTCACTACAATTCAACACTTATTGCAATTCCAAAATAATATCTGTTTTAGATATTTTGAACAGCTTTTTCAAATTTATTTTTTTTATTTATTAAATATCTCACTGTTTGCATTGTTGTTTTGAAGCTCTTCAAATTGCTGAGATGAAATTTTTGTATCAGTATGAAAAGGTTAAATTTGAAAGAACAAAAGCAGAAGAAATCTCTTATTTTAAGAGAAAGTTGTGGGTTAGATCTAAGTGTTCCATTTAATTTAAGTTTCCAAGTTAAACTGGTGTTTGTGAATTTAGAAGAATTTTTTGGTTTATCATACCCTGGGGTGCAGTTCTTGACCTGTGGGTTGCGACCCCTTGGGTGTTGTTTGGGGTTTTTGTCATCTAACACTAAGAATTTAGTAATTTTTCTAATATTTTTAAAAATCATATTGTTTATCAAACTACATCCTTACCCCTACACATAATTTTGATTAAGATACTTTGTTTTAGTATTTTAACTGAAGAGTCTGTCAAATACTACCATGTAACAAAATCAAATAAGATGTTATTTCTTATTTATGTGTGTTGTGGACTGAAATAGTAGCATGCATCTTCAAATTCATTTTTTGAAGTGGTAGTAGGGGTTATATTAGCACCCAAAATGATGCCGAGTTTTCGTACAACATTTGTTGTACTTGAGTATTTATACTTAAGTCCTTTCATGATTGTGTACTTAGTACTTGTACTTTAAATACATTTTTAATACTTATTATTAAGTACATTTTAAGTACTTTTAAATTTTTTTTAAATAAAAATTTCTTAAAATAAAAGTCCTAATGTATTGATTTCTAATCTTTGGCGTTTCCTTTACTATATGCCTGTCTCTTTGTTTCCTTTGTTCTTTTTTTAGAAATATCACAGTTTTTTTAGCAGATGGAATCAGAATCATGTATTTATCTGCCTTCTCATTTACCATGTTTCTTGCACACACTAAATTTGTTGGCTTCTGTGGATGCCAATAAAGCACTGGCAAGTGATGCGACTTTCAAGCGAATGTATCGTTCAGTGGCTGGCAAATGTTCCAGCTTAAGTAATGCATCACATCAGAGTTCAAAAGCTGAAGCATTGTTTGATGTTCTCGGGAGAACAATACCTAAGCCAAATTCAACTCGTTGGAACTCTGAATTTAACAGTTATAGAGCCATCTATGATATGAAGGACAAAGTTAATATCGTGATGGAACGCTTGTAGCTGCCAAAGTTCAGCTCTCAAGACTTCATTTTCTTGAAGGGATGGATTGAAGTAATGAGACCAATTGCACAAGCTCTGGATAATTTACAAGGAGAAGACACATCTGGAGCTTATTTTGGTTCCATTCTGCCAACACTACACACCATACAACAAAGGTTTAATTCAGCTTCATCAACTTATGTTGCAAGTTTAATAATAGCTATTCAGGCCGGAATGCAGAAAAGGTTTGGACATATTTTGAAATTTGAGAGCATAGGATGAAAGCTTTTATAAATGTTGCTGTTCATCATCTGCACCTGTTGAAAGACTTTTCAGTCAAGCTGCTCTTATACTGACTCCTCAGCGTAACAGATTCTGTGACAAATATTTTGAAACACTGCTTCTTTTAAAGAAAAATAAACAATTTTATTGATAAATGTAAATTCTGTTACACTTGTCTTAACATTGTATTAAAGATAACGAATATTATTTCTGATCAATGAAGGTTCCCAAAAGTACTTATACGTATACTTGTACTTATACTTAAGTAAATTGACTACAACGTACTTGTACCTGTACTTAGAAGTACCTTCAGCCCCAAGTACTTTGTACTTATACTTAAGTACATTTTTGGAGTACTTATGGCAACACTGCAAAAATGTACTGTTAACTACATCAGATTTACGTTGATGCCTTTGGATCTAGTTTTTGATAACTAGTTTTCAAATTTTGGTTTTCTGTGAAATCTGTTCATAAATTCTGTATTAAAAGAGCCAATATGTTTATGTGCGATGATGCAAATTACATAGCTGACACAACATGGTGCAATTGATGCGATATTCTTTTTTAAAATTGCATGAAAATGCAGACATTGAATTTTCAAATTTTTTCATACTTTTTGGAGGGACCTCACTGCATTCCACATGCATAGATGAGGCACTAGTTCCCATTAACCACAACAGATCTTTAGGGCTTGATACTGAAGGTTGTCTCTGATCTGTTTGCACCCCAGGTCTATCACCTCAAAACTATAGTCATAGACTTGTAGCGGATTGAGTCGTATTTATGGATTTTTTGAGTTTAAATATTTCTATTGGACTAATTTTTTTCCGTTTTTTGCGACAAATTGTCCGGTCACGGAGTTTTGACAGCCTCTGCATGAGCTGACCGACTTAATCCCGTGTTCAGAATGATTCCTAAGAGGGTGGCTCCCAGAGACAGCTGGATTCGTTCCTTTCCGATGCTGAAATCTTAGAACCATTTGCAAATAAAAACTTATTCATAAAGTTGAGCCACTTTTGCTTGCATGTTGTCATTGCTCTTAAGGAGGTCCTTGAATTAAATTTGTTTATATCAGTTGCACTTGACAGCCTTTCAATTTCCTTCTATTTTGTTTTCTATGAATTTTTCATTCTATAATTTAAATAATAACACTGATTGTACAATTAAACTATAAATCATCTTAAAGTGTGCTAATTGTCTGAAAGAAGCCATCTACAACTGTTGTTGGAAAGCAAGCTATTGTTCATTTCAATGCCAAAAGGTCCATTGGCCAAAGCATTCTGATGTTTGTGTTCAGTCTCAACAGATGCTTAATCATCTTTCAACAACAAAGACAGTTAATATCTTGTTAATGGTTTGTACAAAATAAGTTATGTACACAAATTGTTTTTGTTCTAGGATTTATTGCCTGTGAAGACAGAAAAAGTTAGGTTGAGATTACAAAAATCTGCAGTGAGGCCAATACAACCCAATATCAAGGTAAGACTTGATGTCAGTTAATAACTTCTAGTACTTTGTTAATCTTGGAATCTTGTTTGTAGTTGATTGAAGGGAATAAGCAAAATACATCAAGTGATCAACATGTTGCCATTTCATCAGTTGCAACAAGCTTAGCTGCCATGGTAAATTGAGTCAGATACCTTGGTAAACTCTAAAAAGTTTTAAAACAGTATCAAATGATTGGCTACATTTTTGCAGCCCAGCTACCTTCTTCAACAAACACTAGCTTTGCAAGGTCAGCAACAGCACTTACGCCACCATCAACAATTTGTTATTCAAAGATCCCCAACCAATATTTTGGCACCTTCATGTAACTTTATGAGTCCATTATCACATGTTGTTGTCCCAGTGCAGAAGCTGCCTCAAAACTGAACAATATAATTTTCTTGAAGCTGCTAATCTAAGCTTAAATAAAAGTTATAATTTTGGTGAAGCTGTGTTGTTTTGGTAATGAAACAAAACATGATGCATCAACTTTACTTAAGTACAAAAAGGAGAGCATTTTGTATCTGTTATGGTGCACTGAAAATAAGTACAGTATAAACTGCCTATATGGGTTCCTTAATGTGCCAATACAGTACCTAGTAACGGATCTGGAACACATTAGTTGGGTGGCACGAACTGGAACCATTTAAGGGGTGAGAAGCGAAGCTGCTACGAAAGTGGTAACTGCCCCTATTCTAGCCCCTTTTACTTTTGTAAAGTCGATTAAAAATCAACCGCTAGAGATAAAAATTATCGACTATATTATAGAACCACATCTCGATATCTCAACTTTGGTACATGGAATTGTGCCATGGTATATTTCATTTTGAAGATATTTACTAGCCCTACAAGATGATATATGCTATAAAAGGTTTCCATGCAGCCCATACGGTCTACCCGGCGACGTCGGAAACCCTACGAACTGCCTGGGCGGTCATCATTCATGATGCATTGAATATCAATTATATCAAGGGATATCAAAAGCGAGTAATTAAATATCTTTAAATGTCATTTTGAGGATAAATGTCAGCACTACAGTGCTACATAGATATCGTAGCAATCCCATGTTTTAATAAGAACAACAATATTTATTAGCCCTACAAGATGATACAAACCACAATAGATTTCTATGTTAAAAAGTTTTAGTTTATAACAAATTAATTTTTGCAAGCAATTTTTATAATAATAAAGTTTAGTAAATTTAATAATTTTTTAATATTCAGAAAGGTCATTACCTCCCCTTTCGAAATATGTATCATTTATATAATTTCTATGTTTACCAGACTCAAATTTTGCGAAAAACCGGACCCCCCCTCACCGCTGCCGACCGCTGCTAGAATCACCGACATAACCCTGGCTCTCTAAGTTGTAATCTATATTTTAAAATAGTTGTTGTATTTTTAACTAGGCTGGTTGATTTATAATCGCCTTTTTCGTACTCCATTACTCATAAATCTTCTAATTTCGCCCAAGTTGTTTTTGATTTTTTGTTTTGAAGCTTTTTCGACCCCGTCCCTGCGGATTAAAATTACATGTTATACTTAAAAAAGTAGTTAAAAAATAGTAGTTAACTACTTTTAAAGTAGTTATTAACTACTCTTAAAAAAGTAGTTTTAAAGTGGTTATTAACTACAAATAGTTAACTACTTTAAAAAAATTTTAAAATAAAATGAAGAAAAATAATTTTTTTTCCAACTTCACAATTTGCTACATCACTTTATAAGCATAGTTTCTTCTGTTTTTGATTAATTTGGACAATAAAATTTTGTTGAAAATGTTACACTAGTGTAAATAAATATGCTAATAATTAAGTCTTGTTCAATTGTCCAGAAAATTAATTTTATCAAATGTAAACGGAAAAGTAGTTAAAAAAGTGGTTAAAAAGTAGTTAACTACTATGCAAGTAGTTAAGGAGTAGTTACTAACTACTTATTTAAAAAGTAGTTAAAATTAGTTACTATTTAAGTAGTTAAAGCCCATCACTGCTTGTCTGTTTTGAAACACAATAATCAGCAATAATCATTCTACTTCTAAATTACAATTTACTTATGCAATACTTACATCCTATTATTTATCAAACTCAGCAAGGAATGTACAAAGTCTACTCAATTATCCAACTGTTTGTGCTGCATTCATCAAGCTTATTTCGACATTACCAAGTTTGGCAGCATTTGAAAAACTTAGTGTAGCAGGACAGGTTTTATGTAACAGATGATGTAAATTATCGGATAATCATATCTACATGATGATTTTTTTAAGAGATCGCCTAAAACATCCATTGTATACTTCTCTTTTTTTTTATTAATTTGGACAATAAAATTTTGTCGATAATGTTACACTAGTGTAAATAAATATGCTAATAAATTATGTCTTGTTCAGTTGTCCAGAAAATTAATTTTATCAAATGTCAACTGAAAAGTAGTTAAAAAATAGTTAAAAAGCAGTGATGGGCACCAATCAAATCAAATCTCAATGGTCAAATCTCAAATCATTTGTAAAATGATTTAAATCTCAACTACCAAATCTCAAATAGAATCAAAAAACTCCAAATAGAATCAAATCCCAAACGCCCAAATACCAAATCAAATCAAATCTTCCGAAAATTTCTTGCTGCCCTATCTTCGCAAATTTTTTCGAGCAAAACACAATGAATTTAACAGCCAACATTTTTACAGTTTTATTATTTTTTTTTATTTATTTATTGAAACCAAAAAGAGGTGTCTGATAACCAGTACATATAGATAATCAGTACATATTACCGTTTAAAAAAATCATTCATACACCAATAGCTATCCGTCATTTGGTTATCTATAAAAGATTTCGCTAAAATCCCATATTTCCTGCTATCTAACTCGGACATATTTAAAAAGCGGTAAAGCTACAAGTAGAACAAAAGCATGTAACCTACAACAATGTTTATGTAACGGGGAGGACGCCAAAGATATAGAATTCTTAAATTTTTAACCATTTTTACAAAATTAAAAATATATAACCATCTTTATTTCAATGATTTGCTTTTTCAAATCAAATCAAATCAAAAAAAGGCAAATCTAATCGAATCAAAATCACTGAGGCAAAAATCGCATTCAACAATGTTCAAATCAAATCGCAACCTTGCCTAAATCACGGTTCAAATACTTGTCTTCCGCCAGCAGACACTTATATAATGGTAAAAGCCTAGTCTCTAACGTGGCTGAAGTTAGCAGACACTCACATTTATTTCTTAATGCGAAGATTCAAATTATAATATTTGGAAACTACGTTACAAATGCTTTTTAAAAATGTTCATATCTCAATCAACAGAAGACTTTGTTTTTTTAATTATTTGAAAAAACATAAATAAAAGTACAGAAATAAAACATTAAGCTTCAGTATTTAAATTTATGTAAATAATAATTTATTTGTGTAGAAATACGTAAGTCTAAATATTTATAACATTATTGCACACCCAGAATCATCGCTACTTTCTAATAAACCAAACTTTCAAAATAAACACGGTCCGGAAAAACCACGCAACTCGAACTCTACAAATAATCTCGAGAAAATTTATCAACTTTTATTGTGTATCGTGACGAATACAATTGTGATGGCAACATGTAAACTATTTATTGTCATTGTTAAATCTCATGAAAATCGCAGTTAATTTAGAGAGCTTGGAGATGACCAGATCATATTGTTCCACATGACTCTTGAGATAGATTTCTGCAAAAATTATTTGTAATTTACGTTATCATACAGTTAATATTATATATATCTTGTTTTAAACGCTTATCTAACCTTCTCGACGATTGTAAAAGGTCATTGAAAACTCGTGTCCAGAGACACCTAATTAGTGTGAGGAACTTTATCCTGGATAGGAAGTAGAGTTGTTTAATATTATTCAGTTACTGGTAAAATTAGTTTGACAAGTGTCAAGTTGCAAATAAAGTTGTAGACTAATCATTTTAATTAATCCTTCCAATAGGAAATCTTTAAGAGAGAATCATTGTTTGGGGTCGTTTGCATAACAACTTTTTAAATATGTGAGTAACATAAAATTCAAAGTCTTCAGATGTCAGGTTACTAAGTTGTTTCTAGAAAAAAAATCAATTGAATCATTGGGCATTAACAACAACAAAATATTTATTGCAAACTTTTTGGATTGCAGTCAGAGAGATGAGCAAACCTGCATTAGCACTGACAACAAAAACATTTATCACAAGAATAGAATTAATCATCATAAAATAATATTATTACTAATACAATCATGACAATGCCACGTCTGCCTCAGCGAACTCTTTGGTGCTTGCACACAATCATCATGGTACCACCTCCCACACATATCACAATCTACCATGTTCGCAGTGCCATCACCCTGGTAAGCCACTTGACAGATGCAATAAATTTCTACATCAATTGTCCTTGGCAACCCTGATCTCCTGTGACCAGATTGTAACGGGATAAGTTCCTCACTGGCGAAGATCTGTCTGATACCACTTCTCAGTCCTTCTTCATCGTAACTGCACATGTTGGGATCTATACCAAGACATAGTGTTAAAGCAAAAGCAATTGCATAGGGTCCACAGTCATAGGCATTTGATTGCTGTTGAACGTCATGTTGTAATAGTGTTAAAGACTTAGTGCAAAATGAGCGTCCCAAATACCACATCAGAAATTTGTCTCGGTCTTGGTATGAACTTCTCATACTGTCGTACACATCAATGTGGCTGTCGCTGCACCTTAAATTACTTATTGTAATCCAGTGAGATTTTTTCACATTGATTATCTGCACAAATTTTGATGTTGGGTATTCAATGGACGAATTGCGCCTTACACAACTTAGAATTTCAGAATCAAAAAAACCGTCAATGTGTTCAAACTTGTTGGCCATGTAATACATGGCCATGTTGATATGCTCAGAGGTGAACCATTTTCTCCGGCTTGCCAGAATGTGATGATATTTTTTCTTGTCGATGAATGGTTTGTCGGTCATTCTGGGGTTGGTCCTTGAAGCCTAGAAAAATTTTGTTTAGCATTAGCATTCTCACAAAGTATATTTTGGTTTGTAGTCGCATCTGTTTTTCATTTTAAACTACAGCAGTTTGGCACTTACCCTTCTTCCACTTGCCACCAACTGCACAACTCCATATGTGACTGGCTGTATATCAGATGCCTGAAACATGGAAATTAACTGATTGCTTTCCATGACTTTTAATTTTAAAATGTTAAAATATCACTTGGTTCACATTTGTTTCTTTTGCATTCATCTTGATTGTCTCATCATTTTGTAACATGTCCTGAAGTTGATAACAAAATTGAAAAACATTTGGCAAGGAAGAAATGCCACATGATTGTGATACATACTAAAATATTTATTTAGACATTTTGAATGCCTTATGTAACCAAACCAACAATGCAATTATCCTGCTACTGAATATATAGAACCAATATCAAGAATGCTCCCTGGCAGTGCGGACTAGGTTCCGAACACCCCGCATCATGATCATTACCATCACCGACACGCTAACACATGTATCATTACATAAGCTAAATTTTAGTAAATAAAAATGCTTGCCTTTTCCTGCACATTAAGTTCTGTCAAGAATGTCTCTTGCCTGGTGAGATTCATTTTCTGTTGAAACCAAAATTAATGATGAGATTATTTTATAAATTAATTATCTGTAACTGCTAGAGATATCACCTTCTTCTTAGGTTCAGGACCATCATCAGCAATAACAATGTCATCATCATCCTCTGTCTTAGACTGTATGCAATAATCAATATGTATAATGCACTAAATTATTTCCAGAATAAATCTTAACAGTTCAAAATCCATTGGAGATATAATATCATTTACATAAATGGATTTGGAGCTCTTATTTTTTCTGCCTCTGCAAACTTCTTTGGCAATTTTTCCAATGGCTTTTACACATGCCTGTCATAAACATAAATGTGTTATAATCATAAGAAAAATACTTCTTAGCTTTACTGTGCTGGGCTCCAGGCCTGAAGTTTCACAAAATCTATCAAGGAGCCCTCTGTTTAAGTCTCTGTAATTTATTATAAAATCATCCAGTCTTGAATGGATCACCAAGTTCCTGTTATTCTTGAGGATCCATTGGCTTTTTTCCATGAGGCCTTAGGTTCTATTGCCTTTTGTGTAGGTCTTCATTATAATTATTATATAATTACTAACAAGTTATAACTCAGTTAGAAACATTCTAGTCAAAAACCTGATTGGAACTACTTCTGTGGCGATTATATATTTCGGATAAACTCTGGTATGGTTTACCAGTTCCATGTCACCCAAGGTCTCCTTAAATATTAGTTCGAGGATTGGGATGTTTTGGTATTCCATAAGCGAATATGTTTATAAAACAAAGTTGAAATCTTAAGGAACATTTTGATGCACATTTATTTGATCAGTCTAAACTTCGTGATTATTGAGTAAAAGAACTCGTACGGCAATTAAATACTGGAAGGACTTCCGCTTAAGATGTCTCGCGATATTTTAAGCACTTATGTTGTTCCACATCTTTTTCGGCTAATAAGGTATACATATTTGGAAAGTAGAAATCTTAACGAACATTTTGATGCACATTTCGTCAGTCGAAAAATTGTAGTTACTGAGTAAGAAGACTTGCAAGACATTCCATTAATGGAAGGACTTCCGCTTAAGATGTCTCGCGATATTTTAAGCACTTATGTTGTTCCCCAAAATTATCAGCTAATAAGGTATACATATTTGGAAAGTAGAAATCTTAACGAACATTTTGATGCACATTTCGTCAGTCGAAAAATTGTAGTTACTGAGTAAGAAGACTTGCAAGACATTCCATTAATGGAAGGACTTCCGCTTAAGATGTCTCGCGATATTTTAAGCACTTATGTTGTTCCCCAAAATTATCAGCTAATAAGGTATACATATTTGGAAAGTAGAAATCTTAACGAACATTTTGATGCACATTTCGTCAGTCGAAAAATTGTAGTTACTGAGTAAGAAGACTTTTGAACGAATTCCTCAAATTTCTAATAACTTCAAAAATTTTAAAATCTTCCGTCAATTGATTTATAAACATTTTTGAAAAGCATTTGAAACGTAGTTTCCAAATATTATGATTTGAAATTTCGCATTAGAAATTAAATTTAAGTGTCTGCTAACTTCAGCTACGTTAAAGACTAGGTTTTTACCATGATATAAGTGTCTGCTGGCGGAAGACAAGTATTCAAATCATTTCAAATCGCAATCGCGATTTATTTTGCCCATCACTGTTAAAAAGTAGTTAACTAAAAAAGTAGTTACTATGCAAGTAGTTAAGGAGTAGTTACTAACTACTTATTTAAAAAGTAGTTAAAAATAGTTACTAGCTACTTTTTAAGTAGTTAAAGCTCATCTCTGATATTATTGTGTGTTGCATCTGACCTATGGCACGACTGTAAATACAGGCTGGCGGCACCCCGTCATAATAGCCCGGCGACAAAATAGCCCCGTCAAAATAGCACCATCAAAACATAAAACTCATTTCATTTAATCAAATTTGAAATAAGTTATAGGTTAATGTATCAACTCATATAAACATTTTTTTTTATAAAGATACATTGACGGGGATGTTTTGACGGGGCTATTTTGACGGGTCACCCAGGCTGGCGATCTTAACTAGAGCTTATTTTTGGGATGGGGTATGTAGACTAATATAATGAAGAATCTTTTGAACTTAATAATCGTGTCTTGGAGCGCATGCCAAGAGAACAAGTAGTTTATGAAAACGTCGATAGTACAGTGAGTGACCAACTTGCGTAACCAGTGGAATTTTTGAACACTTTGACTCCAACTGGAATGATACCTCACAAACTCAGATTGAAATTTATCATGCTATTCAGAAAGGTATTGTTATAACCGGCGAAAAATAATTAAGTTTATATTTATTTTATAAATATAAAAAAAAAACATAAACTCTCTTTCTTGAGACCCGCGACGACTACTCTTCTGAAGGCGCCTAAATATGTTCTATTGACTAACCTCCAAATTTAACTTATTTTTAAGTCTTTTGTTGAGCTAAACCCCTTGGAAGCTTCACAAAGAACAACTCGTTTTTAAAGTTCAGAACGTTTTTGTGGTATCCTGGACCTAGTTTTTGATCCAAAACGTTCAGTAATACTGAATATTATTCCAATAATGTCTTACAACCCTTCTAAACCGATTAACCCTCCTAGAAACCTCTAAAATTGACAAATTCAAGTCTTTGAAGGCCTTTATTTGTCCTTTTTCGATATCATTGAGAATCTTTCCAGAAGCCATCTATAATAACATAAACTTACATGACATAAGTGAGTTTTGGAAATGGGACCATTTATACAGAGCCTTATTATATTAACCAGCTTTTCATGTTATACAAAATTATTTACTGCACAGGAAGAAACACCGTGCTCAGCCGCGAAAACCTCGAAAAAGCAAAGTCATTTATCGATGAAATCCCAATAATATTCAAATTTTACCCATAAATTTGATAGTACATTAAATAAATACGACTTTGCAAATGATATAAAAGATGTTTGGGTCAAAAATCAAAAAAGTAGTAATAGATATCGGTGTAAATTGTGTGATTCTTGAACCTGGGCCAAGTTTATGTAAAGTATAAACTGTATACTCTTGCACTGCACAAGACTAACTTTTACAGTAAAATGCCACAAATTCTAGTTCAATCTGTTTGGAGGTAAAATGGGCTACCTGGCGACCCCGGGCATCGTACGCCGACACTGAATATTCAAGATGGAGAACTGTTGAACCGTTTGTTTTCAGTTACTGGAATCACCTTTTATGAAAAACCGCTTTATGTTTAATATATTTAATTAAGAGTTGGAACAAAAACATTCAAGTATTTAAAATATCGCATTGTTTTTTAAAATATTGTTTTTTTTATATTGTTATGTGTTATTGTTATTAAATTTTTAAGAAATTTCGTTTAAAGAACCAATGAACTTTTGCTGTTTTGACTCATAAGCAAGTGAGTAAAAAAATTGTTAAAAGATAATATTATCCTAAGTAGCCCATTTTACCCTATCGTACGAGTAAAACGGGCTAAAACGAGTCACAGTAGTGCTATTTTTCAGTCTTTTGTAAGTAAACACCTAGTTTAATGTTTGCAAATAAATGTTGCAAAATGAAGAGAACAGGCCCTTTTGCATTTACTAAATAGATTTTCAGAGCATTAATATAATCTACACACGTTGTAAAATTTTTACTCAAGTTTTACCCCACTTTCCCTTATCTTCAAATTACGCATCACTGAATCCTGTCTAATGTTCGTTATCATACTTTCTCATGTGTGTGAAGATATGGATAGTTTAGTGAGGCAATTCTCTGGACACAAACGCGAAAGCCATGTGTGGGATTACATCGAAGATTTTGACAGAAATTGTTAGTGCATAGCAATAAAGAAAACTGGTGAAACCTGCGGACAAGTCACAAATTCAGGTTTGAATTCGTTTATTTTCAAAAAACTATATTCAAATAGCCAAAAAAAAATCACACCAAAAAAAGATTCACAAATTCATTAATGAACTATCCCAAGGGAATTAATTCCCGTCTAGGGGATAGGTTGTTTCAATTTGACAAATTTAAAGGGGCGTTTGAAAGGGTCTTTGCATATATATAAATTTCTAATGGTAACGACAGGTGAAAATTAATGGCAACAACTGAGAGACGATGAATAATCGGAATAATGAATAAGCGATGTAATCAACGAGGAAAAAACCAGGATAATAAAATGAATGATAAGGTGGAAATGTGGATAACAGGTTCAACAGGTGGATAGAATGTGTTTTTTAAGATGGGATTTAAATAGTGAGGAACTGTTTAGAGAAACAAGGGACGACGGCAGAGAGGAGAACAAGAGTGGACCTTTGCAACATATGGAGAATTTTTTGAAGGTGGTACGGGAAAATTCAGATCTCAATTGATTGGATGATCTAAGATTGTAAGAGTGGACATCTGATGATTTGAAAAACATATTATTAAAGGATGGAGGCAGCAAGTTACGTTCATAATTGTATATGAAGAGGCAAGTTTGGAATTTATTGATCTGATATATATTTAGAAGTCCATTTGAAATAAAAAAGTCCTTTGTATGGGCACGTGGATGGAGACGAAATATAGTACGAATTATTCTTTTTTGGAGTGTAAGTAAGTGGATAAGTTTAGAGGGATAGGTAGAGGCCCAGGCGATATTACAATAGATGAGATAAGGATATATTAAAGAATAATAAAGCATAATGAGAATTTTTTTATCAACAAATGAAGAGACCCTTGACATGATGCCAATGTTTTTTGAAATTTTGGAGGCAACGTAATTGATATGCAAAAACCAGTTTAATCTATCATCGATAATAATGCCGAGGAATTTGGTAGAGGTGACATGTTTAATCTGTAAGTTGTTGATGCAAGGTTGAATACTATGGGTTCTGTCCTTATTTTTTGAGCAAAACAGCATAAAATTTGTCTTGTCGACATTTAAAGATAACTTATTGGCGCGAAACCAAGTGTCAACATTTGTTAACTCCCTATTGATGCTGATAATTAAGTCATTGAGATTTTTGCCAGAAGCAAATACATTTGTATCGTCTGCGAATAATAAAAATGTAAGTAAAGATGATGAGTTATGTAAATCGTTAATATAAATTATGAATAGCAAGGGGCCAAGAATAGACCCTTGAGGAACGCCACAAGCTACGTCACTAAACGAAGATTCAAACCCATTAAATTCTGTCAATTGTTTACGACCCGACAAATAACTGGTGAACCACTTCAAAACACAACCACGCAAACCGTAATGATAAAGTTTCGACAAAAGTATCTCATGATTTACGGTATCAAATGCCTTTGATAGATCGAGGAACACACCGATGGTGAACTCACCACGGTCCAGAGCGTCGGCAATTTTCGAATAAAGTAAAAGTAGAGGCATATATGTTGAGTGATTTTTTCGAAATCCGAATTGTTTGTTATTGAGCAGACTAAACCTTGATAAGAAGGATTCAACTCGACGATATACGGCCTTTTCGAAAATTTTTGAAAAATATGGCAGAATTGAGATAGGTCTGTAATTGCAGATCCTGTTCAGATCACCGGATTTATGCAATGGAATCACTTTGGCCAATTTTAAGTCATCTGGTACATATCCCGTCGACAGTGAACAATTGATCAGAGAGCTGAGAATATTAGAGATCAATGGGATGAATTCGCCAGCAATACAAGGATCAATACCATCAAGACCACAGCTATGGGAGGTCTTCAATTCTTTAACTATTTGGATGATCTCATCTGGCGAAACAGGGAAAAAAGACATTGTGGGAGTGGGAGATCTCGTAAGGAATTCATGAAAGGATTTGGATGGAGGGATGATTTTCTTTGCCAAGTTTGGACCAAGATCGGAAAAATGTTTGTTGAATTGTTCAGCTATTTCAGTTGGGGAGTTTAGTTCGCATCCGTCGTCTGAATAGAATATGTCGGGAGCTTCAACTGATTTGCTCCCTCTAGACAAAATACCTTTTATGATGTTCCAAGTACCTTTTGGATTTCCCTGTTGTCTCAGGAATTTTGATGAGAAATGTTGGCGAATTATAGCTTGCTTGATAGTTTTGAATCTGTTTCTGTACTTTGTGAATTTGATCTTGTTTTCTGGAGTTGGATTCTTTAGATATGTCTTGTACAGTTTGCTTTTTACTTTGCAAGATTTTAGGAGGGCGGGGGTCATCCATTCCTGTTTTTTAATTCTGGATTGAGAACCGACAGTTGTCAAGGGAAAACAATGATTGTATAGACTTTGATATTTCGATAGAAAAAGTTTGTAGGCATGAGATATATTTTGGGATTCACATTCTCTGGTCACATCAGACCAGTCCACCTCAGTCAAGCATTCTTTAAATTTCAGTTTTGTTTGTTTATCTTGTTTTCTGTGCAGCTTTGGGGGCTCCACTATTTTAATAGTCTCATGTAGTTTGATGTTGATGTGGAGAGGGAAGTGATCCGAAATATCATCAATAATTATCTTGGAGATGCATTTGCTGAGAGAGATATTTGTGAAAATATTGTCTATAAGAGTGGCAGATGAGGGTCCAATTCTTGTGGGTTTGAGGAACACAGGCATCATGAAAAAGGAGTGGAGGATGTTTAAAAATTCATTAGTGGGTTGACTGCTTTCAATTGCTAATAGGTTAATGTTGAAGTCGCCCATTATTATGGTCTTTTTGTTGTCTTTAATCGTATAAGACAAGAATTCTGAAAACTCTTTGTTAAAAGATTTTAAGCTGTTTCCAGGTGGGCGATAAATAATTGCGACTACAATGTTTTCCCTTCTACGTTGGCTGATTGAGATTAGTTGATATTCAAAACCTTCAAATTTCCAGTTGGTCGTGTCAATGAGATTGAATTTAATATTGTCTTGGATGAAAAAACCAACGCCTCCTCCTAGGCCACGGTCCCTGTTCTTCAAAACAAATTTGTAACCATCAATAGCAGGAATAGGATCACCATTTTTCAGCCAAGTTTCACTGACGCCGAGGATTTCTGCATGATAAGAAGATAACAGCAATTCTACTTCCTGGAGTTTATTTGAGATGCTTCTGCAGTTAATGTGCATTAGGGAAAGATCTGAGTTACAAATTTTGGCCATATTTTTAGTTGTAACATAATTTGCAACCTCGTAGAATTCCGGCAGGTAGGCATCCGGGTCAGATGAAGAAAAATCAAAGTCCGCCATTTCTCAAACTTTTCTCGAACTTGTGGTCCCTCCCCACAACAGATGTAACATAAATCGTATTCACATCAGCCAAAACTGTTGAAACATGGTCTAAGTTCACGGGATCAATAGCACTTGGTGCAGTAGGTAAGGCTTCGCCTTTCGTGGTGGCAGCGCGGGTTCGAATTCCGTCTCGCTCGCTCGCATAACCTTTCTTTTAATAACTTAGTATTTAGGTTTGGGTTAGGTTAATAATTTAATATTAGTTTACTTTAGCTTGTTTTTTAGATAACGAAATAGCAATTTTTAGTCTGGTGAAGTGCGTTGTGATGTTCTATCGTTTAATTTGTTCGTGAAAAACCAACAACCGTTCCTTTTTATTTTCCGCACTTCAACGCCGCCATATAAACAAAGATCCCCTATCGTTACAACATTACATCCCTCCCCTTTTTGGAAAACCTAGTCAAATATTAGTTCACAACATAGTCTGCAAAGCGGGCAGGCAGTTTATGTTCACGCTTGGAGCGGCGTACAACGTTCTGATCTTGCTGTGTGCTGTACTCGCCTTCCGGAGCAGTTTGCGGCATGACATCACTGGATGTGACATCACCTTCCACCACGTCTTCGGATGGTTCCTTGAATTTTGCATAACCCGACAAGCGGTTATCTATTCCTTTGAAGAGTGACGAGTTGCGGGTGACTGATTGTCCGTCAGTGTTGCGTGTAGCAGTGATCATCGAGTGGTTCTTTGACGTAACTGTGTGTGGTACTGGCATGTACGGTGTGAGTGATCTGTTGTGTGTGATTGGTTGTTTCACAATGACCGTGTCACCCACGCTGATTGATGAAGGTTTGACATAGGACTTGTTGTCAGCGTAGTCCTTCATCTTCGACTTCATGAGAGCATCTCGCTCACGAAATTTTCTATCGCCTTGTGTATCAGTGACTGTAGATGATTCTGTTGATGGTAGAGTTGTTTTGAAGGGACGTCCAAACAGCATTGTCGCAGGAGGACGACCAGTTGTGCTGTGAGGCGTGGCACGATACTGACGAAGAAAGATGTTCAGTTCTTGATGCCAATTCTTGTGTTCGAGTTGCGCTGTCTTGATAACCTTCTTGACTGTCTTCACAAATCGTTCGACCTCACCATTGGCACGCGGCCATAGCGGAGTTATCTTTCGATGCTTGAAACCCATATATTCAGCAAAACGGGTGAATTCAAAACCATTGAAGGGGGGTCCATTATCCGACTTCAGAATGTCACACGAACCAAATTCGGATAGGATGCGATCAAGTTTTGGTATCACGCTGGCTGCTGCGGTTGACTGAACAATTTCAACCACAGGAAATCGTGAATAGTCATCAATGACCACGAGTAGGTAGTCACCAGTTGTTAACTGAGCAAAATCAATACTCAATTCACTCCAGGGTGATGACGGTAGTTGGGTCATTTGTAGTGGTTCACGAAGCGGGGTTGCGACGGCGATTTGGCAGGCAATGCATGCTTTGACGCGTTCTTCCACCAAACGGTCGATCCCAGGAAACCAGACTTTTTCCCTAATCAAAGCTTTGGTTTTGACAATGCCTTGATGTCCTTGATGTGCGAGATTGACTGCACGTTCCCTCAGTGACTCTGGAATAACTATGCGGCTATTGCGTAGTAGTATATTGTCTCCACTGACACACAGTTCAGCACGCATTCTAGCGAACGTGTCAAACTCGTTAGTGTTTATGTTAGCGATGTGTGACCAATCGTTGTGACACTTCATGTCAGCTGTTTTCTTGGAATTGTTGCAAATCTGCTTATTGCGATTCAGACTCAGTTTGTTAACATGCTCATTCTCCATACTTTTTGCTTGGATATCGGAGAGTTCTAAACTACGACCAACATCTATGAGTTTAGTGAGAGTCATGTCAGGTTCACATAAGGCTTTACGGCGTAGTGTACTTGATAAACAACCTTGGATGATTTGAGATTTTATCTCACGATCAACATTGTCGAAAGAGCATGAGGTTGCCAGTTGTTTCAAACGGGTGTAGTAGGCTGTTAGTGGTTCATCTGTTTGTTGTTTAGATTGTCGAAACGTGTAGATCTGGTATTCGACGTTTTGCTTTGGTGTGAAAAACTTGTTGAGAGCAGTGACAGCCTTTTCGAACGGATCCTCTCCCTCTGCAGCTTCGGCATCTGGAAGAGTATCAAGGATGTCGTTGACTTCCTCACCCGCGTAGTGGAGTAGGAGAGCTCTTTGACGTTTGCGATCAACAATATTTACGGCCACCATCAGGTTGCGAAAGCGAGAAACCCACTTTGTCCATCGAACTCCTGCTGAGTCGTGTGAATCGACTACAAACGACGGAAACGTTGGTAGTGCTTCAGCCATGGATTAGATAATGGTGTTATCGATAGTAGCTTTCGATGACTTCGATAACGCTCGGAGGCCAGACAACAGCGTCTATCCGAAATGAACAAACTTCCGATTTTTGTCGATAAAAATTGGTGCAAACTATTTGCGAAGGTCCGTTTCGAAATTCTCGTCGCCAATGTGATGTTCTATCGTTTAATTTGTTCGTGAAAAACCAACAACCGTTCCTTTTTATTTTCCGCACTTCAACGCCGCCATATAAACAAAGATCCCCTATCGTTACAACATTACATGCGTTATAAGAGATTTTAAATATTTTTAAATTTTCACTATTTATATTTTTAATTTTGCAAATAAAATAATATTTGGTTGTTTTCTAAAATTTATATTCTTATTCATTATTTTGCAACTACAGACTTACCTCTTAACCTGGATAATAATCTCATGAATAATTTATGAGAACGATCACTGCTGCAAAAAACCCCAGCCCGAGAGACCACTGCAAAAAACCCGTCTCGGCGATGCTCGAATTAATAGGATGGTTCAGAGACACAGCCACAAAAATTTTCGTCGAAAGTGCTAAATTATTGATACGATTTTAAGGAATTAAATGAAAATACATGAAAAATTTTTTAAAAATAATTTTTACAATAAAATTTTGTAATCTCACCTAGGCCACATACTGGAAACGGCAATGGATTTTGTATTCCAGTCAATTACATTGTCATGAAACCATGACAGCCCTACAAAGTGCATACTTTTGCCACCAAATAAAACAAACATTAAATACATTTAGGGCTGCAGATGAATCAAGTTTTTTTAATTCTTTATTGTTTTTTCAATTGTTTGTACATACATATTCAGCATCTTTAAGTTTATAAATGAAATATATTATAAACGAAATAAGCCGTATGACATATCTTGAGAGATAGGAAGGTTCAAAGTTCCGAATGGTGCAAAATACGTCTTAATAAAATAAATTAACATTTCAGGCAGCCACCTTAAGGGTCACTTCCCACAGTATATTAACATATGTATCCCTTTATTCGAAGATTAGTTACTGGCATTCTCGCCAAAAGTAACCTCGTAAAACTCCAAATTTAGGAAAAAAGTATGTTAAGCATTTACTTGAAATAAAAGAAAAAAGAGGAAGCAAAGCTTAAAGGCAATAACAAATTATGTGTTAAGCAAGCTAACAAAACATGAAATCAAATTAATCAAATACAAAATAATAACAAAAAAGGACATAATCTTCATAGATTCATTTAGTTAATTTACAAGTTCCTGATTGCAACTTTGGATACAAATCTCGTCAAAGTTAACAATTCTTCACCAGCAACCGACGAATTTTCAAGGAAACTGGAAATCATTTATCAAATCAAATGAACATTTTTTACATTCGAGAGCATATTAATAAAATAAGAGTTCATATATTTGAATTATAATTTTTGACAATTAATGTTAAAACCCTAACATATTTTGAACCACATTCCTGAAAAACCATAATTCACAAAATATTCATTTTTTAATAAGATATAACCAAAGTCACCAAAAACTACATACTCACAATATTATATATTATAATATACAATAATAATTATAATAATATATTACAATAAATTATGCATGGTTGATTTTCAGATAAATGTTTTACTTTTACATTATACATTTTTACATTACCTAAGGTATGTCGTGAATTTTATTTAAAATTTTCTTTTTAGTTTGTTTTAATTTATAAATGTCAACTCCTGATCTGCTTCAAGAATTATTAACAACAACTTCAGCAGAGACAAAAAAAATCTGTTAATATATCCGAGAATACAATGCCACTTTGGCTTTTGCCTCAATGAAATCAAAGCATCTCCTGGGAATGGACCACACCTCTTTCAAATTCACAGACAAATTTACCACATGGTTTCTCCACTCTACCTAAACAATCATTACAAACCATCCTATGCCCAGCTGTATATATTCGATCCACGCGACACAAAAATGCATGGATTATAATCAAAGCTGCTCGTTCAGCAGTTGTTATGAAAAAATTATATTATTAATTACAGTATTAATCCAGTTAAATCCTATAATCAAACACATCAAATAATAGTCTAACCACACTGAACAATTTAGAATTATTTTTTTGAAGATCCAAATTGGGACTTAAAGACAAACTTAGAACTAAGAATGCACCAACTTCAAGGACAGAATATGCTGGAATATTCGTTGGTGAAGATGATGAACCACCAGCCAATAAAGATATATGCATCTGCAGTTATTATTGAACTTAATAACCATATGCTAGGAGAAATAGTTTATGAAAGTGTCAACAGTATAGTGAGTGATCAAGCTGAAGACCAACTTGCATATCCAGAATTTTTGATCAATTTGACTCCAGCTGGAGTCCATGTTATGAACTCAGATTGGTGCTGAAAAACTGGCTACTTGAAACTTATTACCGTATTTTCACCCATATTATACGCGCGTTATGTTCGATTTTCCGTACCGCGCACCCCCATGTGCGTGCTATAATCGTATGCGTGTTATGCTAAATTAAATTTAATTGAATTTGATTCTCGACCAACAAAAATAAAAATTTAAATGATAGCACAGACTTTTGATTGTATTTTTTTTGTAAAAGCTTTAGAATATATTTAAAATTTTAAATAGCTTATAATTGGTTGGGCGTTAATGCATTGCATAAAGAACTTTCGATATATGCTTACAAAAGCATATGGCAAAGCAGTCATGTTAATCATTGCATTGTCCGGCACTCGAATTTGGGTTGTCAACTTGAATTTAGCTGAAATTAATTGATGGCAACTATAAGAAACTTGTGGGGTGTTGCACTAATTTATTTATGTAATAATTATTCAACTATTTGTTACTCATAATTATATTTGATGTTAGAGTTTTCACTTTGGGTGACTGTTTTTTCAGCACTGGTTTCAGATAAAGATTTGGTTGGTGCTATTTAACATTATATTAGTCAAACATCATTATGAAGATTCAAATTGGTAGCTGTAATGAATTACCACCACTAATCTAGATTTTTACTGGTGATGAGTCACTTGATTTTTTACATTGCCATAAGAGCATATCATGAAACCCATTGGATGTCAAAAATTATATGAAGATTTTGGCTATACTTTCATGTTATAGTTGATTCATTGCTTGAACCACAACAATTCCATACCTTCACAGTAAAGTTGTGTCCCACAGCATGTACATCTGCATAACTTCAGTATCTGCTTTAAGAATTGATCTCAATTTATTTAAAAGCCTTGTTTCTTTCAATGCAATTATAAAGCCCATTGTGCATGAGCTACATTTCATGCTCAGATCAATGATGGATTTATGGTTCTTGAAAGGGAGACTTTAACCTTGAAATCTTATGAAATTTCACATTATAATTGATGGACCTCAACAATGATATATCTTCCAGTGAAGCTGTGTCTCACGGCACCCCGTCATAACAGCCCATATAACAAATAGCGGTAGAATTGGTTCTTTGTTGATTTGTTACATGTCCACATGACGATAAGGTCAGGATAATTTATATTAAATACCAACTTGAAAAGTCCATGTAAAGTGAGGAAGTAGCCGGAATCCTAATAATATTTTAGACGATAAATCTTCAAACCACTAATTTCGAATTAAATTTGGAACCAGTTATCGGTTAATGCATTCAATTTACAAAATTTTTTTAAATACGTTGATGGGGCTATTTTGTCAGGGCTGTTTTGACGGGATTTGTTCGTCCTGGGCTATTTTGTCACCGGGCTGTATTGACGGGGCTGTTTTGACGGGGCTATTTTGACGTGGGGCTATTTTGACGGGGCTGTTATGACGGGTCACCGTGTCTCACAGCATGGTACATCTGCTTAATTCCATCATCTACTCCAAGAATTGATCTCAAAATGTTTAAAAATGTCTCTTAAGATCTCTACATTTAAAATATGCGATTTCCGTATTTAGGGAGTTATGGGACACGAGTTCGTTACCATCCTTTGAAATATTGCCTCACTTTTGTCTTACAAATTATCATGCGTGAACAGTCTGCATTCCAAAGTATGAAGTTGATGAAAATCTTAAAATAAAAATAGTTTCGAGGAAGAATTGGAGAGAGAATGCAATAACGAAGCGACTCGTGACCAATTTTGGTCAATTGTAGCAAGCTCATGAATCGTTAACCAGTTCTTTGAAGTTTTTAAACAATTTATTAACAGACATAATGCACATTCAAAAAATCAATCAGAAGACCAATAATTATTCCTAATCATCAGCTAAGCCTTCAAATCCATCAAAAGTCGAACATTCACATTCATCTTCGACTCTTGCCGGATTGCAGGCTAGTTCAATGTCTGGGTGGTCACTTTACACCTTTCCTGTAGACTTAATTCCAGCCTTTCTAAAGCCACTCAGAATCAAATCAGGCGACACTTTTTCCATGCCTGTCCGACGTCGATATTTCAATCAAGAGCACTTCTATCTATATATCACAGTATTTATCACTTCAAGCATCGGCCGCTCAGCCAACGGAAGATTTTTTGACAACTTTTATATTTGATTGTATTATATATTAGAAACTGTTTCAATTTAATATTTTAATATATATATAATTTTAATTTTAAATTTCTCTAGCCAAAAGAAAAAAATGCGTCTTTTGGTGAGTGTTATAATCGTTTGCGTGTTTTCTAAGTGATTTTTTATATAAATTGGAAAAATTGCGTGATAAATTCGTCCGCGTGTTAATTTCGTGAAAATACAGTAATTATTCTAAGGGTCTCTGCAATGAAATCAGCTCATAGTTGCATGATTGAAGACCATCATGTGAACTACAAAGGCAGAAGTGAAAAAACTGGACTTTCAATAAATTTTCATAACGTTGTGAATGGACATTTTAGGCGGCACCAACAGTACAGGGATGTACATTTCTAAATTAAAAAATTCTCTCATACTTGGTTAACATAGAGCTGAGTTATGGACTAGTTCCGCAGGTGGTTTTATGATTTTATAGTTTTCATACACCTCAACAGAAAGCAGGTGATTCAGAGAAGCCTTGACCAAATGAATAAGCTGCTCAGGTGCTATAGAATGTCCTTCAAGCCTGCTAAATCAAGAAGCCTAGCCCTAAGTCGAGGGAAAATTCGCAGTGATTTTTCCTTTCAGATGGCGAGCCAACAAATCCCGACCATACAACAAGAGTAAAAAAAGTCTGGGAAGAGTATTTGATCCTCAACGACAGAAACCAGGAAATGGACATGATTGATGGAGTCTCCCTTCCTGGATGATTCAAAGTGTGGCCATTAATAGTGTACAAGATTGGCCTGCCCATAGTGGAAGTGATGGAGAGGTGCATTAAACCAACTCATTAGGAGGTGGTCAAGATTATCTCCTGGGCTTTCTTCAGTCGCCCTTTACAGCAGGAGCTCAAAACCGAAAATGCCACTTAGGTCCATCACCAAAGACTTCAGAATAAGCAAGATCAGAATGCAGCTCACATTAAACAACTCCATGGACAGTAAAAAGCCGCTGCTCAGACCTGGGAGGAAATTTAATGCCCAAGAGATATAAAAGTCAACAAACATTCTGAAATTCAAGAAAACATGGCCAACCTTCAGTATATCGAAGAGTGAGGAGGAAGAAAGAAGCAAAGAAGCGGTGGAAGTGAAGATACAAGCCAGCAGAGACACCCAGCTGATTACCAGGCAACCCCATCAGATCAGGACCAAAATGCTCGAAGACTCCTCTGAGGAATCTTTGATGGAGCTTCACACCAGAGTTTTTTATTATATAGACCATTGATGTCCATGACATAAAAAAATAAAATTTCTTTGTTAGGGAAATTTTTCTACATTGATTGAATACATTTGATATGACACATTAGTACTTTCTATTTACTTAAATGTCATTATTTTCAAATATAAAATAATAATTACAAAAGCAATTCATAAATATTCTTCAATTTAAATTGGATGTTAATTAAAATATTTTTGAACTAAAATCTAAAATAAACAAAATCAACCCATCTCAATGGGGCTCATTTAGATGACCAAGCTTATTCTGAATCTACAAAACTAATCTATACAGAAATTGAATTAGATTCCAGATATTTTGAAAAGACAAAAACCTTTCTTTCTAGATCCTCAAGAAACTTCTCATAATCACTCTGCATACTAGCATCCATCCCTATTTCATTCTCAGCAACAAACTTTTCATATTCTTCATAAATTTCTGGTTCTGCATCTTCATTTGGTACCAAGAAATCTTCACAATCATCTCTTCAAATATCATTAAACAATTAATGAAAAACCAATCAGAAAAGAAATTTCATAAGTAACTTAAAAATTGTGGCCCCGTAACAAATGTATCCGTGTTCTTCGCCATTTAAATTAGTGTCCTGCAACTAACAACATCTTAGAAATAAAATAAATTCTAAAATAAACCAAATTAACAAACAAATTTTCCAGGATTATGTAGAGAATCAGATGATGAAGGAAGGTTATCACTTAGTTGCCAACCAGATGATCTAAAGATGACAAGGTCCAGAAGAACACTTCGTGACTGCCTGTGGGCCATCATTTATCACTAAACATTATCATAAACACATTACAATCATTGTAATGTTACAGAAAATTTTTTGTAAAAAATATTAGCAATCTAACAAGATTTGACATATATTAGGGTGCCACCCAAACTTAATTCTTTTAAATTTCATGTGCCCATCTTCCAAATGCATTCATAATTTACAAAATAAAGTCTTGCAAAATTCTGATTTATTTCATTAATTCCATTATCTCTTATTGCCATTACTACATATCATAGAAAGAATAACTACAGAGGTTGGAAAATCAAAATGTTAAAAAACAAAATTTAGTGCATGTAATAGAGTAGCACCCTAACATCCATGAAGTAATGTTATAATGAATTAAATATTATAGTATGTACTTGGAAATGCATTCAGATACTGTTTTCTCCTTCATTCTTTCAAAAAACTTTGAAAAACTTTCAGCAACCAATTTGTCTAGTGATGCCCCAGAAATCTTAAAAATAATGTGTGCTTGAATCATAGATTGCATTTTGAAAGTTGTATATACCTACTTTCAAAATTTTCTGAATGCAACGAATTGATGCATCATTTGAAAAATCAAGTAGCTTGTTTAATAATTCAATGACAGCTTCTAGCAGTATATCATATAAATGTCCTTTAGCCGTCTGCAATTATATTCTTGATATTATCACTACATTAGATGCAAAAGTATTAAAACAATTATTGCATAAAAAGCTTTTAAAAGCACACTTTCATTTAACCATCAAAAATTTTACTTACATAAAAAGGAGACATTTTTTGATCTATTGCATGAGGATTTGAGCAATATAAAACAATCTTTATCATGGGGACTCAGCATAATACATTTACTTTTATATATGCTTTAATTTTAAAAAATACGTTTTTTGATATTTAACAACTTGAAGGTTTTTGTATCTCACTTTTTATATAATCCCTATAAAGTTCAATACAATAAAATTTATTATTTTTCTGTGTTTATTTTATCTCTCAAATCACTCGTACTAGCCTGATTCACTTTTCATATAAGCTCAAAAATTCCAGACTTTATCATGGTTGCATATGTATATGTGCAGAGACATAACTAAGGGTTTGGGCGGGTGCCGGACTATTGAAAGAAGGAGATGATATAACGAATAATGAATTAGACCTTATAACGATTCATTATTCAAATATAAGATCCAATCCATTGTAAGATCTAATTCGTTATAAGATCCAATTCGTTATAAGATCCAATTCATTGTAAGATCTAATTCGTTATAAGATCCAATATATATAGGAATACAAAAAAGTTTGATTTAATAAATAAAACTAGTAAATTCAATTTTATCGCCAGAGTTTCAAAATGTTATTGTTTCGAATAAATATCAGGACTTTGTTGTTTTATGCATGTTTAATAATGGCAATGTTAATCAATTAAAAACAATTCAATAAGCAATTGTCTTGCAGTTAAGTTTCCCTGTTTGTATTTGATCCAAGGCCCTAGAAACGGGTACATTTCTTGCAGTAAGTTTCTTGTCTTGAAGGCACTGCTCTTCATTTAATAAGCGGTCAATGGTGGTAATGTTTAGCGCTTCCTTTAGCAAAACTTGAACCAAGTCACTGATGTTTCTGATGGTTTTTGCATCGGCATTCAGTTTAGTATTCCACCTTCCACATCGTTATTGGTGCGGACTTCATCATCATAGACGCACCACGATGTGACTTCAAAGTGGTCAGCGATCCATTGCTTATGTTAAACAAATAGTGAGTGAGTGAGTGAAGGAATGAATTAATCTAAGACGTCATTTCAGCATTTTCCAAAGGGAGGGGGGGAACCCTTGCACTGCTTGAGAAGATGATATTTTTTTGCTTCTGGCCAACATTCAGGGGGAGCAGACCCTAGCAAAAACATCTGGTCTAAAGTCAGTCTAAAGCCATTGACTAAATACCGAATTGGATCTTATAACAAATTGGTTCTTAATTTTTAAATTCATTATTAGGTCTAATTCGTTATATCATCTCTTTCTAGGAGCCGGTTTGGGCACTTGAGGAAAAATAGATAGTGGGGCATTTTCCTTTAGAGCAATTCATAAATGACAGAAAAATTAAGGTGAGCCCCATGCTTTCATTTTTAGACGAAATTATTTCAATTCACTCAGGTCCTCAAGTCTCACATTGAAAACTTGATTTTTACTTTTAAAAAAGACTTGATTTTTGCTTTTTCAAAACATTTTAAAGGTTTTTAGGGCTAAATATTGGAATAAATTTAACAGGGATGTTGTAGCAAATTTTTTATCTTTATTTACTGCACTTCATTTACTGTCCTTGAAAAAGAAATAATGTCACAAACTCATCAAGAACCTGCAACAAGCATATATTCTAAAATGAAACCTAATTAGCTTGCTAGACACAGGCTGCCACAAAAGTTGACATCAACCTGAGCAATTGGCCAACCCAGGGCCATCCAACAACATATGCTCAATCAAAATGACACAAATTATGCAGTATGTATGTTTTCAAAATAAGCTCTCAGTCCTTGAGAAATGTGACCATTGAAGAGTTAGGCAATTTCAATTTGTCATTTGGTATAGCACGTCAATTGATGTACATTCAGCCAAATATATATAGGAAGTACCCATGTTTTGACAATATCTCAACCAATACGCCTTGAACAATGTTCCCTCTAAGGATGACAACCTTGTGTGCAAAATTTGTGAGCCACTAGTGTATAAATGTGCAACTTTAAGCTTTTAGCCCATTTTTTTAGTGCCTTATGTATCTGGATAGGATGTGAAGGATAGCTACCCAAGGGAGCTCCAAGGGTGTGCAGGCTGGGTTGCGAACACGACACATAACGACTGTTGTTATTATTGTCGCATGCAGGAACGATACCCATTTAGCCAAACAGCTGTTGCATAATTTTTCAATGACTGTCACATTAAATTATGTAATATAATTTTATGTTTTTGGTCCAAAGTTGAAGCACAATAAAAGCGTTGCCCCCCGGTTCTGGATGTGAATTCTTCTAATCTTGCAGAAGCCTGGAGACGATGGAGAAGCAGTTATGAGACTTATTTCAAGCTTTGTGATAGAATCCAACTTCCCGAGTTTCATCAAGTATCTTTTCTTTTGCATGCTTTAAGTGAAACTGTCAATGCCATGTACTTTGACATGGATTGGCACAACAAAAAGGACAAATTGAAGCATGATGCTATCCAACAAAGATTCAAGGAGAAGTTTGCACAAAGCCTAAAAAGAATTGCAGAAGTTTTCGAAAACTCACACAGAAGCCGCATGCTGATTGATAGGAAACATTTCACACAACAACCGGAGGTCAATCAAGTGAATCTTCTCAGAGCTCTGAACAATCAGTTTTATTCAAGTTCGGAAATAATTTTGTTTCGAACTTTCAAAAACCGATCTTTCAAGCACATATGGAAGAGAATGGAAAAAAGCTTACTTTAAACTAATGTCTTTAGAATATTCTAACATCTTTATCCTTCATCATTCTTTTAATGCTTCAATGAATTCAGCAATTTAATTTCTAATTAGTATGCCTTCAAACATATTATAAAATATTCTAAATAACATATGAACTTCTAAACATTACAGTAAGATTTCTGATTCATTATCAATACAACGTCTTCAAGCACCTTACTGGCAATCATTCCAAATTAAATTTCCCAACAATTGAGTCTTAAAATATTTCACATTTTTATAAAGCTTTCTCAGTTTGAATTTCTAGTCATTGTTAAATGCACCTAAGACACAAAAATTCAACTCTTGATTTCAATATATTAAAACAAAAAAATTAAACACATATGTTAAAACAAACCTTAACTGTGAGGGACAACTCGCTAATTAAAAGAGCAAAGTTAGCCAGGTCCTCCAAAAAATTTTGTGAAGAAAGAAATTCCTTGTGCATTACATTGCATCTAACACATTTTGAAATGTTTAAATAATACATAAACACCAACAACATTTAACAATCGAATTTATTTACCTTTTAATGAATACATCTTTGAAAGTAGGATTTTGGCAAAGTTGCGAACAACACTGGGCAGCTATGTATTGAACATTATTTCTCCCCAAACACTAAAACAATTATGTAATCCAAAAAACATTAATGTAATTGTTGGTTAATCTACACAATAACTAACAAAGATAAATTCATCAAACAACTTAGGTTTCATGTCCAATTAATTTCTAAATCATACCTTTCGAAGAATATTGTCAATAATGGTCTCGAGGCTTTGCCTTACGTCTAAATATTTGGTTAAAATCTCATCTAGATTGATCAATACGTTCGGAAGATCTTCTGGATCATCAAATAAGTAGTCAAACCACTGGGACGTATTCAACAGCGGATCATATAGCACAAAAGATCCCGTTTGATTCTACAAACGGATGGACAACTGTTATTATCACGTGAACTCAAATTTCTTTTATTTATCGATACCTGCTGAGGAACAAACTCTTGAGCATGCACCGACAAACCTGAAAATTGCACACGACGTTCGTGACAACCTTTTGACTTGTTTTCATCTGGTAGACAAAAACATCAATACAAATAATAAGGATTCATAAAATTAGATTATCAATTTTTATTTACAAATACCCTCTGCCATCAGGCACAACTATTCAAGTAATCTTGGAATGGACCGACAAAAACAGTAAAACGAAATGTAGCGAATATATCCGTCGCTTCTCTCAGTTGTGCAAGTTGACAAACGTATAAACAGCAGGTAATAAAATGTAAATAAACAAACGTGGCCGGTTGTTGATGATTTTTGAAGATAGGGATGATCGTCAAATCTAACAAAACATTTTTAGAAATTATTAAACTGAACTAGTTAAGGAAATTTACGTATATAAATAAATGTAAATATGCTTAGATATTTAAAAATTTTAATTTTTTTTTTGTTAATTTGAGATGTCCAGAAAACATTTCGATTTTTAATCCGAGCCCCAGAATGTATAATTTTTGAAAGCAAACTTGTCACGTCTCAGTCGCTCGAGCATGTAAGTAGTAGTACCGCTTCCACCAGCAGTTCTATAACTATTTGTATTTACCCAATTTTTTGAGTGCCTTATGTATTCGGAAAGGATGTGAAGGCACTTCTTAATGCTTTATTAACGTCCGTTGCATAGGGGCCGTCCATAAGGTACGTCACGCTATTTTAGACTATTTTTTAAAAAGAGATTTATTAAACAAAAATATTCAAACACACAGTTACAAAAAAAACCTAGCTTAATTATTGTATACATAGTCATAACTTTTGTAAAAAGTTCAGCCCGAAGGGATATACTCCCGCTGATAGGCTGTCTGTTCCAATAACAAAAATTGTATCACCAACGTCACAAAATTAAGAAATCGTCCAGAAGTTCAAAAATAAGGTGGCAGTTCCAAAACACAAGAAATCGAACGCACATCAGAAAAGCCACATGAGATGAATTTACTTAGTTAGAATATAGGATTTGTAAGTAGTTTGAAAATAAATATGGACTTAGAGGAAGTAATGGTGAAATTTTTTTTAGCGTGGTTCGAGAAACTTCAGGTCTATATTTGTCGACGGACCGCAAACAATATAAGTAAATATCAGATGAACTTTTAAAGAGTTATTGAATGAATGAGGCAATAGATTGTTTGAATATATATACATAAAGATAGCAATCAGAAAGTCATTTATTTGGTAAACATTTGTAATAGAATTTTCGTAGAAGATTGGCTTGGAAGATGACGAAGAAGGAATATTAAAGAGGTTACAAAGAGAGCGTTTTTGAGATATGTGAAGGCATTTCAGTCTTGTGGTGTAATTTGAAGCCCAAAAATGTTGCAGTATGTAGAATAAGCAGTGATGGGTAAATCGCGATTTAGGCAAGGTTGCGATTCAATTTGAACATTTTTGGATTCGATTTTGGCCTCCGCGATTTTGATTCGATTCGATTTGCCTTTTTTTTGATTAGATTTGCTTTTTCAAATCGAATCATTGAAATAAAGATGGTTATATATTTTTAATTTTTTTTTTCTTTGGCGTGCTCCTCGTTAAATAAACATTGTTGTAGGTTACATGCTTGTTGTTCTACTTGTAGCATCATCGCCTTTTAAATATGTCCGAGTTAGATAGCAGGAAATATGGGATTTTAGCGAAAATTTTAAAGACAGCCAAAGGATGGAAAGCCTTTCATTTGAACCAATTATAGAAGCAAAATTCCACTAGTTTGACGAAGGCTTTCAGCTGAGAACAAAGACGGTTGCTTACAGACACTTCGGCTCAAAACATACAGGAAAAAATATTTGTGCAGCTTTTGAGGAAAAACTGTCAGAGCATGGGATACAAAGCATTGACATTGATATGTTGTTACTGACAATGCCAGAAACATGCTTAAAGCCTTCACAATATTTTCAGAGGAAGCTGCCAGGTTTGCGTTTGATCATAAGGAAGATAAAAGTGAAATGAGAGAACGTGATGAGGCTTCAGAGCCATTGAATGACATTGATGAAATTTCAGAATTTTTGTCAGATGAAAATTTCGATGACAATGAGGATATTCTTCAGGACAATCATGTTTTAGGAACAACGCAAACTGGGTTTAATAATTTTTTTTAATGGTAATAAAAACGACGGTGAAGTTAGCAAGACTTCAGCAAGAACTTTGACATCTAATAACTCTGGAACGCGTAGAGCTAAAAATATAAAAAAAATTTTGTTAGAAAGGTCTTGCTTTAGAAAATGATGCGCGTAAAAAAATAATGTATTTTGAATAAAAATGAATTTTTGGTTAACGTATAAGGCTTTGAGCGCCGATAACGTAAAATTCCTTAACGCGCTTGAAATTTTAAAAACATATTTAAAATCTACAGATTATTTCCTTTCTAAAAATATATGTTTCGTTAACGTGTCTCCAGCGCAAGTATCGAAATTTAATTTTTTAAAAAGACCGATTTTGTGTTTCAAATAAAATGAAATCGAAAAATTAAGAAACGCGACACAAGTCATTAATATAAATAATGAATAGAAGTGGACCCAGAATGGAGCCCTGGGGCACGCCACAGGTGACCTGTTGAACCGGTGTAGCTGTGTTCAGAAGGTGGACCTGTTATATTCAATTTGACAAGTAGCTCCTGAACCATTCCAAAGCGATGCCTCTGACTCCATAGTGGTCCAATTTTCTTAAAAGAATGGCATGATTAACAGTGTCGAACGCCTTTGCTAAGTCCAGGAATAGGCCGATGGAAAATTTATTTTGGTCAATTGATTCTGCAATTTTTGTATGAAGATGGATTAGTGCCATGGAAGTTGAGCGACCCTTTCTGAAACCGAATTGATCATCTGATATCATGGAAAATTTACTGAGATATTTGTAGAGCCTCGCGTGCATTAATTTTATCAAGTTTTTTCTAAGAAGAACAGTAGAATAAACCAAATTAATAGCAAGCCGCAACATTCGATCTTTCGCTAGGCTTCGAATCTCAACTTCATAGTTCTATATTCTTCATATCTTTTGCTTAACACACTCGGCACGGCGAAGGTTTCTCACACGTTCCTTCAACTCTTCCCATACAATTGAAATTCTTGCTTTCTCATCTTCCTCGGCACTCTTCCATGTTTGGTGAATATTCTGATGTAATTTACTTTGATATTGGTTGAGTAGTTAAATAGATTTTTAGCCTGGAAGGTGTACAAGAATTTTCTTGCATTTCGGAAAGTTGTCGAAAAATTATGCAACGAATAAAAACACCACTTTAAAAATCTGGACAGTGCGTTCTTAAGAGTTTGTTGATTATTTTGATGTAATTATTTTTTTATTTATTTTATTTATTTATTTGATTAAAGTCCGTTGCATAACAAGGATGATGTGGACAAGTATTTTATTTTGACATTGGTTGAGTAGTTAAAAAAATGTTTGATCATGAAGTTGTCGCATTTTGTTGCTTTTCGGAAAAGTTGTTGATAAATTATGTTTACGAAACAAATTTAAAAATCTGGACAGTTCGATTTTAAGAAGAATGTTTGATGATTATTTTGGTGTGATTTATTTTGACATCGGTTGAACAACCACAAAGATTTTTAATCATGAAGTTCTCGCATTTTGTCGTTTTTCGAAAAAGTTGCCGATAAATTGTGCAAATTTACAAACGCATACACAAAATTAAAAACCTTGACAAAGCGATTTTAAGAGGAATGCTTGATGATTATTTTGGGTGTAATTTATTGTGACATTGGCTGAGTAGTTAAAAATATTTTTGAGCCTGCATAGGTTTTTAGTAATGGGACTTTTCCCCTGCTAGCCCTATTCAAATATGGCACTGAACTTACTGACTCTCAAAGAAATTCTTGCCTACTGGGAGAATATCCTTAATTGGCTATGGTTTCACTTCCAAAAGCGTTTGTTTTAAATATCTAGATACCGGACCGATAACAAGTTAGGCTTGTCGTGATAGTGATGTTTAAGCCATCTTGCTGGAAGCTGGCACATATTTATGGCTCCTAGAAACTATAAAGTCTTTAATAAGCTAAATAATTTGTAAACTAACTAGTATCTGTCATACTTTTTATCTCAATTAAGTTTTATGATACAAAATTATGTTTTGATTTTACTCGTTATTGATTTATTTTTTTAATGATTTTACTTAAATTTTTTATATTGTTTGGTATTTTTCTTAAAAGGGACAAACCCTCAAAAATTAGCCATGATTCAGGGAGCAGAATGCAAAATGTTAACTTACTACATACAGTAATCAGAAAATATTTGCATATTGAGAGGAGGGTCTTGGCTCAGTCCTATGTTCAAAAGTTTCTTTAGTTTCGTACGAATAAATAATACGGAAATAATGGCGGGTGGTGCATCTCGTGATAGGAGTCGATCTGTTGTAGTATTTGCCGCACAATCACGAGCATTCGTACTTCTTCTGCAGGTTTTGTTTGTAATTGTTGCAATATAATATAATATAATTATTTCAGATGCCTTGAAAAATTAACAGCAATTGTAAAGACTTGAAATATATGCTTGCTTATTACGTTAATATAATGCATGAATATATATAAAGACACTTCGAAAAGGAACGTAATCAGAATGACAAAAGTAAATATTAAGAGCTATAACAGTTACGCCAGTTTAATAACGTGAATTAAGCTAGATAGATGTGATAGAAGAATTTAAGGATAGAATTTTTCACACAATTTGATGAAGCCCTAAGATTTACCTAAGATTCCCTTAAGATTTTATTTGAGGTTCAATGAGATATTCTGTTAAAAACACCTCAGCCTTTACCTCCACGACATATACTGCTGAATTGAGTTCGGCCATCTCCAACTCAAATCGCTCGCCACTATCTTCCAGGCCCAGTTCCTCCACTGATTCCCCAACTCAAGGAGGCTCCACTCTGGTCTCTATCAAAGTCTCCTTTCAATTATTTCCTCGGTTCTCTCCTCAACCGACAACAATGAGGCAATCGTGCACGGAACTGGCTCATCGAACACTGACGTGACTTCTTTGAAATTTGCGAAACTCTCCCTCAGCTCACTGTTGTCCTCATTCTCAACATTGTTTATTCTTAAGGGAAGCTCCTCTATTGGACTGTCCTTATCAGCCACCAAACTGCCCTCACTTACCTCAACAAAGGTCTCCTCAGCACTGTTCTCCTCACCCAGCTCTTCCCTCAGCTCCTTCCCCGATTCGTCTCTCCATGGAAGCAACACTTCTTCCATCTGCAATTTCATCGGTCTCTTTCTCAACCAAAACCAGTGTGGCAATCGGGTGCACTGTTGATGCTTCAGCTGGAATTATGTTTTTGGTGCTTGTTGGAGTCTCCTCCGGTTGATAGCTAGCTATGTCGGAAGAAACCTCAGTTACCTTTTTCATGACACCAGCTCCAAAGCTTTTAAATGCTGCAGATAATTCATTCATGAAGCTTTGCACACAAGGATTAATAAACAAATAGAGTTCTGGATCTTGCCCTTGTTCTATTATCCACAACTGCAGGCGATCCTGCAATTCTTCCCTGGACCCTTTCAATCCATTTGCTTCAACTTAAGCTCATGTCTCATTTCAGCAGCAGTTAAATCTTCTAATGACCTTGCTCATGACTTACTTTTTGGGATCCCACTCCTGACACTAATGAAATAACCCGAGAGTCAGCAAGTATGCAAGTTAACCAATAAGTTTATTAGAGCAAGTATTCAGTTAACGGAACTGAATAATAGAAGTTAAGGAATGAGGTACTTAAGGAACAAATGGATATTTGAGCTTCTGAATTGCCTGGACTCTCGCTGATTGTCAGGTGATTAGCGAGAATGCTTTCAATAGCAATAATAGAGATACTACGTGCATGAAAAAGACACCAAATATAATTAAATATAAATTTAATTACATTAGCAATATAAACTTAATCTCAAAAACTGCATATACAACAATATTTTTGTTTTACAATTTATAATGAAGAGTAATTTTATTTTTGCATCTAGTATTTTATTTTGAAGATAAGTAGAATTACTTAATTATTAAATCGATAAATTATTTTATAACCTCAAAAAGTTATATTATAAATATGATTGAAAAAGATAACCAGTGTTTTTACTTTATGTTATCTTGTCCACTGAAAGTATATTCATTTATTGGAGCTTTACATTCAAATTAATAATTAATTTAAATTGTTTTGTTTTCAGTTTTTCTTCAACTACTTGATTCCGGATCATAACGCAGATGTTTTTAAACCGGAATTTTCACGGATTTCCTCAACACTGGACAGAATCATCTCTCATCTTTTTGATGGCTTGGCTGCAAGATGGGATGCTCTTTATTTCATCCACATAGCAGAGTATGGCTACACTTATGAAAACACCTTAGTTTTCTTTCCTCTCTTTCCTGTTTTGACAAAGTTGATAGCTTGTTCTTTATTTTTGCCATTGCACTATTTTATTTCCTACAGGAATGTTCTGCACTTTGCTGCAATTTCATTAAACTTCTTTGCTTTTCTTTGTTCTGCTTATTTTTTTTATAAGCTTGGTTGTGTTGTTTTAAAGCAAGAGCATCTTGCTTATCGTGCTGCTCAGCTGTTCTGTGTAAATCCTGCAAGCATATTTTTTTCTGCTGCTTATTCCGAATCCTTGTTTTCTGTTTTTACTTTTGGTGGATTACTAGAACTTCAAGAGGGAAATTACTTGAAAACTTCATGTTTTTTTGCATTCAGTGGTGCAACTAGATCTAATGGTATAATAAACATTGGCTTTATTGTATATTCTTACATATTGTATTGGCATAAAAAATATTTTGCTGAGTTACCTTGTCACCATGCAATCACACTCAGCAAATATGGAATAAAAATGATTTCTAGAAGTTTTGTGTTTCTTTTGGAAGTGTTATCTCTGATCTTGTGGGTATTCATTAGTTGTTCATTGTTTCTTTCACATCAAGCTTTTGCATACCTTATGTACTGTCATGAGATGAAAAAAGAATTTAAAAAAAGTCTTCCAGAACAGCTTGTTGAATATGGGAAATTAAGAGGCTATGCAATGCCTGGATATGAACCATTGCCAAAATGGTGTAGTGACAGAATTCCTTTTTCATATTCAAAAATTCAAGAACAGCATTGGAATGTTGGACTATTCAGATATTATGAAGTGAATCAAGTGCCAAACTTTTTGTTGGCCTTACCTCTTTTAATGATAAGCATGAAGTTGTTCATCAGTTATTTCAACCACAGACCTCTATTTTGCTTAAAGCTTGGAATAGCAACCGACTTGGCGAGAGGAAGTGAGACTAAAAATAATGTGCTCCAGAGGACTATTGAGCATCCAATGGTTTACTTCTACCAAGAAAAATGCTATGCATACGTAATGCAATTAGCTTTTCTAGTTGCTTTTGGAGCATTGTTTATGCATATTCAGGTAAGATACAAGGTGATGTAATTTCATTTATTACATTCATTAGAAAATTATCTTACAGGTAATAACAAGAATGGTGTGCTCATCATGCCCAGCATTCTACTGGTATATTGGTGAAAGATGTATGACTAAAGAAGAAAGGATGGCCATGAAAATTGCTTCTCAAAAACATTATGCCACAGGAAATAAAAAATACATTGAGAGTCCTAAAAAGGAAATTCATTTTGTTCAGCAGAATGTGACAGAAATTTCTCACAACTACAATAGCACTTCATTTGAAAGAAGCAATTCAGAAATTAACAAGAACCTGAGCAGCTTCAAATATATAAAAGGAGATAAACATGGAAACATTCTAAGATCCAGAAATAATTCGATTAAATCTGTGAAAGATGACACATTACCAAAGGAAATTGTTGGCAATGATGTTATAATGGAAGTTTTTAAAGAGAGTGAAGTCATTGACTGGAGTGAAGGACTATTTAATAAAGCAATTTCAATTTACTTCCATCTCTACTTATTTGTAGGTGCTGCTGCATTTTCTAATTTTTTTCCTTGGACATAATTTGAATAGTATTGCGATTAAATTGTTCTTAAATCTAAACTTATTTTCTTTGTTGTGATTCTTTCTTTTTTGATGAATGTTTGATGTGAATGATATGTAACTTCAGCATAGTAATAAGATTCTCAAATGACTTCATATTGATTCATGATTCATTTATTATAGTCATGAATAAAGAGGCTCATTAAAACCAGAAGGCAGGAACTTAGCTGTTTTTTTCAAATTTTCCTGCGTGTAGGTTATCATTGTGCATAGAGGAGTCCTTTTGTGGTGCAATGTCACCTTGAAGAGCTTACAGGGTGGTCCATCAAAATAGCCCAAGTGCAAACACCTAAAATAAAACCATGCCGACAAGGAAAATAAAAAAATAGAAATGGTTAATTATCTGCATACACGAATAGCTCCCAATATAGCCTTCCGTTTATGTCGGTTTTGCAAGCCAGCCAATGGAAGAAACTCAACGGAGTCTTCTGGTAAGTCGGCGAAATCAAGGCCTATATGGGCGGCATGGTCCGTCTTTAGTCGATGCACTAAGGAAATGTGACGGCATCTGTTATGAGATGATCAGAAAGCTCCCCATCACCAGTCTCAAAAGGATTGTAGCCCTCTTCAACCAGTCCTGGAAGAGAGCCACAGTCGTCCCAATCCCCAAGAAAGAAAAGCCTTCTGCACTGCCTTCAATAGGGGAATATTGAGCCATATCTCTGACATCCACTCTTTGCAAACTCCTGGAGCGGGTGATTGCCACGAGACTCAGATGGTTCTTAGAGAGCAGAAACTTGTTGAACCAGTATCAAGCGGGTTTCAGAAGAGCCCGTGGCTGTGTGGATCACATAGTCAGGCTGACGCAGGACATTGCCGCATCCTCGACCAAGAAAAGGAAGACTCTCGGAGTCTTCCTCGACATGGAAAAGCATTCGACATGGTTTGGAGAGAGAGGATCGTCGAGCAACTCTCAAAGATGGGAGTCAAGGGGAGACCCTTGATGTGAATCCACAACTTCCTTCAGGTTAGAAGTATCCAAGTGTGGGTTGGATCGTCTCTCTCCGAACCGGTTGTCCTAGAAAATGGAACCCCACAGGGCAGTATCCCAAGTTCGCTTCTATTCATCATCATGATGAACTCGATCCCCGAACCAAAGAAAGGGGTCGAGCTGTCCATATATGCCGATGACATTGCTCTTTGGACGACCGAGACGTCCATAGAAACAATGACAGCGAACATGCAGAAACAACTAGACATTATGGCTAAGTTTCTATCTGCAAACGGTTTCAAGATCTCCGCATCTAAATCCCAAGCAGTTCTTTTTTCAGAAAACCAGAATCAGACTGAAGATTGGAGTGGAAGAAATCCCCGTGTCTAAAACGTCCACCTTTTTGAGAATCCTCCTGGACGCTAGACTAAACTGGTCGGCCCAAGCGGAGTCCGTCAAGTCCCAGTGCTCCAAGAGACTCAACGCGATGAAAGCCATCTCGGGCAGCTCGTGTGGGGTGAGCAAATCCACTCTCCTTACAGTTTACAGAGCTACCATCCGCTCCGTGTTAGACTATGGTTACGAGGTAATCGACCTAGGGCGCAAACAGATCAGAGACATCTACGACATGAATGGCACAAGTGCCTCGTCTCTGCTGGTGAAGTGTGATGAGCTTCCCCTCGACCTTTGTCGTAAGAAGCTCATGACACATCACACCTTCAGGTTGTTCGCTACAAATAATGAGCCTGTTAAAAATAAATATTTTATTACAGAACTAAGGTCCCAGGCTGAAGCGAGGCTCCACTGCAGAATGAGGCAAAGAAGCGAAGAGCCCCCCGCACAAGAAAGTCGAGTCTCTCATTCCAGGCCTCCTGGGAGACATCAAAAAGAACCCTGTCAGATGCCCTCCTTGGAGACTGAGAAAACCAGTGATCGACACCTCGAACCTCTCCTTTGAAGCTGACAACCCTTTGCGAATGTTGGTGGCAAGGGAGAAAATAGAGGACCTCCAGGGCAGCCTCCTCTGCTATACGGACGTCTCCAAGACTGAGGACAACAAGGCCGGAATTAGGATTTACATCCCAAGCAAGGACGTCGAGTCACAGCTGCATTAGTTCCATCAAACTAGCAGCCATCGAGTGGTGTTTGATATATGTCAAGTACTCATATCAAGAGGAGTTCTTCGACATTGTCGTCCTAAGTGACTCGCTTAGTGCCCTAGAGGCAACGATCATGTTCCTGATATTAAAAAAGTTCAGTTTCTAATTTCAGAAATCCAGGGAAGTGGCAGAAAGGTCACTCTCATCTGGGTCCCTGCCCACGTTGGAATTCCTGGCAATGAGAAGGCCGATGCCCTGGCAAAGGCAGCCACTGCAAGGGATCAGATAGACCGCCGGATCCCGACGTCTATCAAGGATGTCAAAAGGTCTGTGGCCCGCAACATCCTCCAACAGTGGCAAACCAGATGGGACGAAGACCTGCGAAACCAACATTACAAGGCAATAGAGAAACACAACGACGAAGAGCAAGTTCCAATGTGTCTCAAGGAGGAAGGAGGTTCTCATCTCCAGACTCCAAGTTGGAAAGTGTGCTCTGAATCACCACTTCTTTCTCTTGAAACGTCACTCCGATGGGAAATGTGTAACGTGCCCTCAGGAAGACAAAAATGTGCAGCATTTCCTCATGGAATGTCCGGCCCAGTCTGCCCTGAGGAGAGAAATCCGAATGTACACGAATCTATCCGACATGAGTTCCATGCTTAACAATCCAGCAAGTGTGGACGTCATTTACCAGTGGATTTGCAAAAACAGAAGCGGCTTACTCTAAGCTCTTTACAATTTTATTCTAATTAATCTAATTAACGCATTTTCATTATTCTAATACATTTCATTATTCACTCCTAATTACTAACTAAAGTCCAAATCATTTCAGTCATGCAAGGGACTATAATCAAATAAATAAATAACTTTAGTGGGAGTGTGCCCTTATGGCCTAATGGTTAAGGCTCGGATCCGAACCCCACTGCGGGAGCACCGTCCTAATCATCTAGTTATGCAACGGACGTTAATAAAACATCTTCAGTGGGAGCAGGCCTAATCATCTACAGAAACCTCGATGACACCCCATATTTTTGTGATAACTCGTTAAATATAGGTTCAATGTTACTCAATTTTATTCATGATATCTCTTTATTGTAGACAAAACATCCTGCAAAATTTCAATGAAATTTAACAAGTAGATCATGTAAAATAGCATTTTAGGGCCGTTTGAAAACGTTGAGGACGTCCTTACTTATATCCAATAAAACTTGGAATTTTTCATAGTTACGCAACCAAAATGCACTTTATGCTAATATTATTGATATAATATATAAACTCAAAAATTAAAGTTAAAAATTAATGTGAAGTTTATAAATTTACTATTTTATAAATGGCTGGAGGAAAAATATTGTCTGACAAGGAGGAGGGGCAGATTGCCAAACTCAAACAAGCAAATTATTCGATCAGAGATATTGCCAAAGAGCTCACTCGATCCAAGACAGTCTGGAACTACTTAAAGGCTCCTGAAGAATATGGAGCAAAAAAAATGATCATGGAAGACCCAAGAAACTGACGATTAGTCAGCGGAGACTCCTGGTAAGAAAGGCTTCTTCGGGTAAATTTTCAGCAAATCAGATTAGAAATAGACCTGATTTAAGAATTTGTAAAAGTACAGTGTTAAATTATTTGAAATCTAGTGGTACGAGGGGAATTTTATTATTTAACTATTTTGGACAGCGCACACAGGGATCTATCATAAATTCCGCTTCAAAGGTTTTAGACGTTAATTAATAATAGTTCCCGATTTTTTATTTTTTTGGGAATACTCGTCCCTGGTTGTTTGATCTTTCTTTTATTTTTTAAAGCAATCGGCATTGCTGTATCTCCATCGGTTGATTTTTAATCGACTGTATTATAGGACCACATCTCAGGGGCTGGGTGCGGGGGCAGCTCTAAATCATTCAAAACGCTGAATAAAAATAGTTCCCGAATTTTAATAAACTTTCAAGAAGTAAACCCTGGCTCTCTAAGTTGTAATCTATATTTTAAAATAGTTGTTGTATTTTTAACTGGGTTGGTTGATTTATAATCGCCTTTTTCGTGCTCTATTAGTCGCAAATCTTCTAATTTCGCCCAAGTTGTTTTGATTTTATCGGAAGCTTTTTCGACCCCGTCCCTGGGGATTAAAAATACATATTATACATATTCTGATAGATATTTTTCAGGAGAATTCAAATATCTAAGTGACTTGACTAGCGCACACAGGGATCTACCCTAAAAAAATCTTCAAAGTTTTCAAGCATTAATTAAAAATAGTTCCCGATTTTTTAATTTTTTTTGAATGCTCGTCCCTGGCACTTTGATCATTTATCTATTTTGTAAAACGATCCGCACATTTTTAGCTCTAGCGGTTGATTTTTAATCGACTTTACAAAATACCCCTGAAAAGGGGCTAGAATAGGGGCAGTTATCACACTCGTACTATAACATAAAAGTGTGGCCAAAAGCTGCATATAATTTATACCATCCAATGGGTTTCATGATTTTCTCCTATAGCAAATCAAGAAATGTAGAAAATCAAGTGACTCCACCAGAAAAAGCCAAAGCAGTGGTGGTAATTCATTACAATTACCAATTTGAATCTTCATAATGAGTTTCAAGAGAGAATGGACTTGACTTTTGACTTCCATTTTGTTTTCCAATAAAGACAGCAAAAGACTGATAACTGACACTATTACCAAGATTGTATCTATTTTGTTCCATGCTTTTGAGAAGTGTTCAAAGAGTTTTTATAGCAAGACCATTAAGACATTTGCTACAATAAGTCTATGCATGTGATGTTTGACTATTAAAATATTAAACAGCACCAACCAAAGCAGTCTGAACCACCAGTGCTGAAAAAAACATTGTCACACAAACTGAAAACATTAGCTCCAATTATAATTATGAGTAATAAAGAGTTGAAAAATTATGATGAAAATTCATAAAATAGTACAACACCCTACAAGTTTCCTATAGTTACCATCAATTAATTTATGTTAAATTCAAGTTGACGTCATAAATTCGAGAGCTGGACAATGATTAGCGTGAATGTTTTGTCACATGCTTCTGTATAAGCATATATCGAAAGTTGTTAATGCACTAACGCCCAATCAATTATAAACTATTTAAAATTAAAAATATAGTCTGAAGCTTTTACAAAAACAATCAACAGTATGTGTTATCATTTAAATGTTTTTATTTTTTGTTGGTCGGAAATCAAATTCATGTAAATTTAATCTAGCATAACACGCATACGATTATAGCACGCATAGGGGGGTGCGTGGTAAGTAAAATCGAACATAACACGCGTGTAATATGGGTGAAAATACGGTACTTCGAACACAAGTTGTACTTGCCAACTTTATTTATAGTTATGATAATTTAATTTTACATGAAAATTATAATATAACTAAATAAATATGGCTAAAATCAGAAAACGAATGAAGTTATAACAGCTATGATTACAGTCCAGATACTTTTCTAGATTTCCGGGTGGCAAACTCGCTGATGATGTCACTGAAGTTTAATTCAAGCAGTACATCTGACTCGATGGTCATGATTTGTAAACCATTGTACTTGCCATTCATTGCAGATACATTCTCGTAGCTTTGTCCGCAACAATTTCCCAGGTCTAGGTCATGTATCTTAAGAAATTCCAAAGCATTCCACTGGGCCATCTTTCTCCATGTAACTCAATACAAGGGTCAGTTGGTCAATGTGGGCTGCATCGGGTGTAGAAAGAGATGGAGTAGTACTTTGATTTCTTAACCCGAGAAATGATTTCTCCGAGGACTTGTTCACCGATTAAACTGATAAGCTCTTCCGTTATTGTAGATGACAGATAATTTGTGTATCCCTTGCCGCGATTGTCTTGAGTTTCGATATGTTGTACAAGAAAGTCATCTTCGATGAGTTCATGAATACCCAAAAAGTTTCAATTACTAGGTGATCCATCCAATTCGTTGTCACCTCTGAATGCTAAGCCGCACTCGTCAATAAATTTAATGACACTAACTACTCGTTTCAGCACTGATCTCCAGTACTGCTCTAGACTCTCCACCTGTTGTTTCAGCTTCGTATCAATTCGCTCTATTGCTTTTAACCTCTTACTGAAAGCAATCGTTGCCTTCAGGTGTTCTGTTGATTGCTCATGACTACGCTTGCTCATAAACTATCAGCCGTCATTTCTATATGCTCTTCAATTGGATAGTGTGTTACTACTGACGTTTCTGTGTCAGGATCATCAGCCATTTCTGCTGGAGCATCTTCAGGCTGATCAAGTTCTGCAAATTCATCACTCCTCTCCGACATTTGTATTGGTGGAACAGTGAAGAAGTGGTCCAATTTTCTGAACTTTGCTACTTCTGCTGATGATTTCATTCGCTTACCTCGCTTAACGTCTTTTAGAAGCCCCAGACTCCGAAGTTTTTTTGCGATTCCTGTGTCTGCCTCCGTCAGGATTCTCCATGCTGGAGAATCTGAAAATAAGCGAAATGACAATATACAGAGTGATTGAAAACTCCTTATTTTTTAAATATTACTAACTTATTTCTGAACTATAATTCTTATAAAAATGAATATGAGACGAAAATATGTAGCATAAAGTTTTATCTAAAGTGAATTTGATAATTATTATTATTATCATCAACATCTCCATCATCCTTTTCATCATCAACAACATCATTACCGCAACCAGCAACATCACCATCATCATAATTAAAATATCATTATTAAACATCAATCTTCATAGAGTCATAACTGAACCACGACCCAAAACATTTCATTCCAAACTAATTTCAATAAATAAACGATCTAAAAAATAAAACAAGAACACAGATTTATTTGTCACACAGCAATAGAATGCATGCAAAAAGAATTTCAAATAAATTACATCATATTGAAAACTAATAAGCATTATAAAATAGGGAGTTACCTGCCTATAAGTAAAAGATTTTTATTTAAATGATAATAATATGTGAGGTCTACTAATATCTGGTAGTTACTTATTACTCCGCCTTGGAGCTCCGACAGGGATCCTCAGAGGAGTTTCCCCCGTCTTCAAACGTTTCGGCCCTTTGTATCTCCTTACGTTTTCGGGGGGTGGGCCGCATCCGGTGATCAGCCGGATGTCCCTGTCGGTTTGGTCTATCTGGACCCAACTGTTACCGCCGGCTATGAGAGGCACTCATCGGCCTTGTTATGCCGGTCACTGCCGTCTTGGACTGGAGCGACTGCGAAAGCTCTCAATGGCTTCTTCATGTCGCATATAACCTGCAAACTTCAACTATGCGAGGCTCTCTTTGGCCTTATTATATCGATCGCCTCCACCCCAGTTTGCCTACAGCGGTCATGAAAGCTCTCAGTGGCTTCTTCACACCGTCTTAATATATGCAAACTGGGCCTTATAATTTCTTTGTAGCGGCGGCCGGAGATATTTTCGGGACCCGACCGCGGGCCTATTCGCGGCTGCGGTTTGATCCGCATTTCATGTTGCTTCGCGAGTCCGCGGCCGGCCCATTTCTCCCGATAACACCGCGTCTCTCGGCCAATGATTTGGCCCCGTCGTTCGGTGGATTATTCATACCGGAGACCGACGGCTTTCCCCGGCTTCCTGCAGTGGCCTCTTAAGACTTCTTCTGGCTCCTCATGTGCCAGATCCAGAATGAAGCCGCTTCTGCGGCCTCAGACATCTTTGTCATAGCCTTTGTTCTCTCCCGGCTTGACAATCCAATCTTAGAGAGGAAAGCGTAAGTCGACTTGCCGACCACGTCCCTTGCGCCAATCTCGATGGGGTAGAGGTTTGTGCGGTATGCTCTCGCTTCCAGGTCCATCGTTAGATCCGCATACTTATCTGCTTTGAGCGCATTGCTGTATTGTAGCCTGTCCTACCACGAAACCGTCAGCTCCACCAGAATGATGGCATCCATCGACGGCGATACGAGCACCAGATCCGGCCTCTTGCCACTTTCTATCAACACCTGGGGGTAGTGCCTCATCCCTTCTAAGTCGGCTGCGACGGTCCAGTCGTTTGCCTCTGCAAGAATGTCTCGCCTGGGGTTTGACATCTCTTTTTGCAGAGGTGTGCGAAGCCCTCGCGCAAGAAGTAAATATCTGATTTGCAATCGTACGCGAGTTTGCTTTGGAGACTGCTGCTTTTGCGGCTTCACACACTTCTCGAAGGGCCTGGTTATGTCGCCATGTGTACCGACCATTGGCAAGGGCATACGTGCAGTTGCTGAGCACGTGATGCAGTGTCTCGGTCCCGCCGCAGAGCCGGCATTCGGTGTCTTCCACCATGCCCCACTTTTGCAAATTGTCCCTGGAGGGCAACTGGTCGTACACTGACCTTATCGCGTAGGCAAGTCGGAGCGGGGACATCTTCCACATGTCGCTCCAGGTAAGGGATCTTTGCATCACGTCTTCCCACGTTGTCCACTTACCCTGCTGTGACTGCTGGACTGCCCTCGTGACTCGGTCTTGTTCCACTTTCCTCCTCCTTTCCTGGATAATCATAGCGGCTCTGACTGATGCGCTCGCCTGGGACCATTTTGGCAAGTGGTTCCATCCAACTGCATGACGATCCGTCTGGGTAGGACCTCTCATTTCCTCGAACATCAGCTCGGCAACTGATTCGTCGATCTCATTCTGCGCTCTGAATTTCCTTCCAGATCTGAGCAGTGGTTTGACTTCGCGGATCCTGTTGTCCGCGGAGTTGTTGAGCATCCACTGCGTTCTTATTTTGGAGAGTTTGTACTCTTCCACGATGGATCTTAGTGGCAATCGCAGGCTCGTGCTCCTACTATAGAGGGCAACCGATGACAGCGCTGGAGGTAGGCCTAGCCATTTTCTGGTGTATCGGTTAACTTTCCTCTCCAGTTTCTCGACCACTGACACCCCAATCTCATAGATGGTTAACGGCCAGAGCAGTCTTGGAAGGAGAACGAACTGGAGCAACCACACTTTGAACCGCCCTTGCAGCGGTGCCTCGTCGAATGCCTGCAGTCTCTTGATGGTTTGTTGGAGTATGGCGTCCCTCATGCTCTTGTCGGTGAGAGATTTGTCGAAAACCCTTCCAAGGCTTTTCACCGGTTCTTCGGATACTGTGGGGATTCGCTGCTCCGCCACATCGAAGAACACGTCCTCGCGAATTTTCCCCCTGACTAGGGCGAGACTTCTGGATTTCGCAGGCTTGAAAGCCATTCGACACCACCCTAGAAGGTCATTCAACTTGTCCAGGGTATTTTGGACAACCTTCTTCCTGTTCATGATCAGGGTAGTGTCATCCATAAATGCCTTTATTGGAGGCATGTACACACCTTTACCAATGTGCGCCTCTGGAATACGAGACCCAGCTGCCTTCAGTAGGATTTGCATCGCCAGTACAAATAAGGAAGGAGAAATCGTGCACCCCATAACTATTCCAACCTCTAGAGGCACCCACCTTGTAGTGTACGTCTTGGTGGAAAACCGCATCATGAACCCGTTAAAATATTCCTGCAGGATGTGAATAACGGTCTGAGGCACATGATGGGCCTCCAATGTTTTCCATAGGAGCTGGTGTGGTACTGATCCGTATGCGTTCGCTAGGTCCAGCCACACGACGTACAAACTCAGCCGGTTTCTCTTGGTTCTCTGGATAGCTTCCCAGATCATCGAGGTATGCTTGATACAACCGGGTACACCTGGAATGCCTCCCTTTTGGACTGAAATGTCCACGTACTGATTAGACATCACGAACTCCGTGAGCCTCGATGCCATGATAGAGAAAAATATTTTCCCTTCTACGTTCAACAGCGATATTGGTCTGAATTGATTCAGACCATTGGAGTCTTTCTCCTTTGGAATGTAGACGCCCTCTGCCTTTTTCCACTCATCATCGACAGTGGCCAACGACCACGATCTCTGAATGAGGGAATGCAGCAGATATAGTGTCTTGGGACATCTTTTGTACAGGAGATAGGGAACTCCATTGGGCCCTGGCGCTGATCGGTTTCTCGCTTTCCTCACAACTCCTCTCACCTCCTCGAACGAAGGAGACGCCAAGCAAAAGGGACTGGTCGGCAGAGGCACCGCCGGGATGTCAGCCCTTTCCTGTAGAGATTCATGGCGGAGGGCGTCACTGTACGTTTTGAGTAAGTGCTCCTCCAATTTGTCTTGCTCTACAGAAAGTTCTCCCGATTTCGGAGGGTCTAGTAGCAATCTCCCGTATCTGTACGGATCGCTAAAGAAGCTTCTCATAGCTCTCCTCCTCTCGTACTTCCTGTCTCCCTCTTTCTGCGAGGCGCAAGTCCCTCACTCGTCTCTTCACGTCCTCCCATAGGACGGAGAGTCCTTCTCTCTCGTCTCTTCACGTCCTCCCATAGGACGGAGAGTCCTTCTCTCTCGTCTTCTTTGGCCACTTTCCACCGACGGCGAAGCGCTTTCTTTTCGCCTTTGAGGCGTCCAAGTTCGCGCTGTCGCCTGGAGTCTTTCGTTTCCTGGGGTCGCCTGACAGGCACAACCCCAAATCTCTCGATGCACTTGCTGTAGATGAAGTCACTGAAGGATTTCACTGATCCATCCTTCAGGCTTTTCTTAAGTCCCTGCTTAAGTTCCTCATCCAGTCCTGACCAGCCTTTCTTGTCGTTTCCTCGAGGGAACTTTATCCTGCCTCTTGGGGGGTCTTGTCCTTGGCGAGAGACTCGGACACACTCGGAACTGTGGTGTGACTCCGGTCCGGTGTCGTCCGTCGTTTTACCTATCTGCAACTTTGCGATAGTACGCTGTCTCAATGCCTCACACCCGCAATTTGATTTTGTTTGGTGGACTTTGAGTCCTCTCTCGGTTGCGAAAACTCTTCCACACGTACATCTTCTAACTGGCACGCCATTGTCCTGGGCGTTATTCAGAATGGAAAGTCCGTTGGAAGCAAATTCGGTAATCCTTGAGTCCGTTGATGGTCCGTCATTCTCCCCCTTCTTTCGGTACAATATATGTCTGGTTTTTCCAGTGGCATAGCAACTGTTTTTACCACCCCCTTTACCGTTAATAATCCGTTAGCAGACTTCAAAACGACTATTAAAGAGTGACACCACCCATTGGTGTGTCAAACCAGCCTATCCACTCAGTCTTGGAAGTGCAAATTGTTGTCCCAACAACTTTTTCAGAATGAAACTAAGCAACTACTCAGATAAGTAAAACAAAAAAATATTGAAAGAAAAAAGAAATGATTTACAACTCTTGTTGAGCCCCGACGGAATCCTCAGAGGAGTGCCCTTCTTCGACCGTTTCGGTACTTGAAATTTTCTTACATTACCCGGGGTCGGGCCGTACCCGCTGGCCAGACGGGCAAAAACGAACTATCGCACCTCTTGAAAGCCACTTTTTAATATCATTCACACGCCACGAGAAAATTTATGGATTTCGTGGCGCGACTAATCGAGGTGTCTTTTCTCCTGCCTCACAGCTTGGAGTTCCTGTGACTCCATATCCGCTGAGAAGATGCCTCGACAGTCTCGGACACTTTTTCATGAACTTTGTTATTTCATCGCTTGACAGGCTGATTTCCCTAAAAAATGGTACAGGGATCTTCCAATCAGGCCCCTTGCGCCTACTCGATTGCGAAGAATTGCATGAAGTATCTTTGGTCGCTCAAGTCCAGTGTCATTCAGGTATATTTTCTGCACTTGAGCGCAGTGCTTTTCTCCATCCTGTCCTCCCAAGAAACTGTTAGTTCCGCCAGGATCATAGCGTCTGACTTGGCAGACCAAATCCGGCATCTTGCCGCTGTCCTTAAGCACCTGGGGATAGTGCTTTAAACCTGACAGATCTCCTGCCACACACCAGTCTTTGGCCTTTTCGAATCTATTATTAGTTAAATTAGTCTCTTACTAATCAAACTTACCGAGATGCTTCCGAACCCAAGTTATTCAATATAACAATTGCTAATGAAGTAGTTCCATCAAGTGTATGGAAGCAGAATGCACGAACAATATGCTTTGGTCTCTGAGTAGTTCCATATATACTCTTATTATCAAAAGAAATCACTGGACGATCTGAGGAACAGACGTGACTTGATGAGGGCATTATAAGGTGATTCTCTTTGATGCGGCTCGCATATGTAGAACAATCGATGCGCCAAAGCAAATGCCAAATTGAAACCTAACTCTTCAATGGACGCATTCATCAAGGACTACTGATTTTGAAAACATATCATACTACACATTTTGTATAAATTTGATCGAAAGTCTATATTGGTGGGTGACCCTGGGTCCAGGACCGTCGTCTCCCCTTAACCCAGCACTGAAACAGATGGAAACAGAAAGAATTGCCTTGGCAGTGCAACAAAGCCAGTTAGGCCAATAAACAATATGGGATGAGGTAACACAAAGATCTGTCACATGGAACGGCATTTGGTGAATGTTTCCCTTTGGCGTTCATGATCAGATCGGTTTATGATGTGCTCTCTTCGCGGACAAATTTACTTTAAGTTTTATGGTAACTCAAATAAAGAAATTTTATTGTTTTATTTTGCTGATTTTTTGTATTTTTCTTAAAATTGAGCGGTCAATTTCTCGAAAATGCGGCGTGGCTCAGGAAGCTGATCACTAAATTAAAGTAACTTATTATCTTAATTATTAGAGAAACATTACGAATATTTCCCCCCTTATGGATGAGGTAGTCCAGGCTCAACCCTTGGTTTAGTTTGCCTGCGTGGTTGTTGAGGGTGTGACCGTTTGCGGTAAGGGAAATTTCCTCGGATTGTGTTGATTGAATGCGAAGCATGCCCATATATGAATTTAAAATGTTGACGGGAATGTGGTCGGGTAATGGGGGTTTGCTTAAGAAGTTCAAAGTTGTTATTGTATGGATTCTAACGAATGCGTAAATAAAGAGTTAGAAAGTTAAAACTAGTCAAGTTAATTTATCTTTCTTGGGCTGCAATTTTCATATTCATATCAGACTTTCTTTGTTAGGCATGCTCTCCAATTGCCTTCATATTTTCTCAAAAATGAGTCTTAAAAGGTATGTTTAGTTGGCTAGGATTGTGTGATTACGAGGCATTTAAAAGTTACTTTTTTATTTTTAATAGTTATCCTTACTGAGGAATTGGATTAAATATGTATCCTGACAACTGAGGTGAGTGCCCTAAGTTTTACTTAAAAGATGTTACGAGTACCAGTTGAATATGTGTATCAGGTTATCATCTAAAGTAACTTTTAGAAATCTTTAAGTTTCTTTTGTAGTTTTCTGACCATATATTTGGCTTATTTTATAATTAGTGTTATTGTTGTAAAGGAAGTTTTCCTGGAGCATATAAAGTTTCACATTTTCCTTGACAGAGGACAGAGCACCCAAGTGGATTTACTTTTAGCTTTATATATTTTACATTTTAAAACTGTTACTGGTTCATGACATACAACAGTGACTTCTAAATTGTCCATAACCCAGTGATGGGCAAGCAAAACAGTAAGCTGAAACCTGAACAGCTAGAAGATCTTCGCTTAAACACAGAATTCACAGATCAAGAAATTCAAGAGTGGTATCGAGGATTTGTTAAAGATTGCCCAAATGGCCAACTTACTGTGGATGAATTTAAGGTATTTGTCTCTACAAGCCTATCATACCATTTCACTTTTTTTGTCTTTTTCAGTCAGCTTTTATTAGTGTTGTATTTCCCAACTTAAAGATATACATAATCTGTGATTAAGATATAGATTAATGTTCTAAAATTTCTACATTTCAAGAATATTCCACAGAATTAATTTACTTTTTTTGTCTATTTTATTAACAACAGTGAAGTTGGCAAATTCATGATCAAACTTTAATAACTTCACGATGGTAGTAGTCTCTGAAATTCTTTCTGAGATCCAGCAAGAATCCTCAGAGAGGAAACCCCTTCTTCAAGCATTTCAGCCTTTGGATCCTCTAACACTCTCGGGGGTCAGGCCGCACCTGTTGATCAGATGGGTGAACCTGCCAGCATTGTATCACCAAATAATATAAACGAGTATTTGAGCAGCATCTGGCTTAATCCTAGTCACACCAGCCAACATCTTTAACCACTTTTTTTTAACCACTAACAAAATGCACAATAACCACCACTGAAGATGGACCGTGCCACTTATATAAGTCTTGTTCTCGTTAACCAGCCAGGGGTTCGTGCGCCCGCATGGCCTAACGGTTAAGGCTGCGCCTCTCGCGATGGCAGCACGGGGTTCAAACCCCGCTGCGGGAGCACTGTCCTGATCATCTAGATATGCAACGGACGTTAATAAAACATTAACCAGCCAGGGAGGCTTCATTGAGAGTTCTCCCATAGGCTGGCTAACGAAGCAATGTCATTGGCTAATGCAGGGTCACCAAACAATGGCCTGCGACATCATTTCAGCCAGCCCACGATGGTACTTGAATTTGTTTAACAAAAAATTTCAAGTTTTATTGGTAATAATGGATATAAGTTTCATAGTTTGCAAGCAATCATAAAATGCTATTTTTGATGTTTTACAAGTTTCTACTCTTTAATCAGCATTCTATCTAAGTAAATGGATAAGGTTTTCTTGAAACCAGTTGTTTCTGCTGTGAAATTCATTTGGGAGACAATCGCCACCAGTTTCAGGCTTTTCATGAAAAAATTGATTCTAAATTCTGTGACTTTCCTTATCACACAGTACTGAAATGGCTCAGCTGCGGCAAAGTCACATTTTGTTTTTACAAGCTCTGAAATGAAAAAGATAGAGACCATCAAAGTTGTAATTTTTGGTAGATGACATATTACACATGAATGAACTTGAAACTTCAGGGGAAGGATAACCTCATCTGTGATAAAAGGATTTTGGAGAAGGCTGCCATTGTTTGAAGTACAACTGAAAGAACATTTCTCATTTTCACTGTTTCAAAGAGTTTTGTGCTACAATCACTGAAGATGTCAACCTTGATCTTGCAAAAAAGTTATACATGGCTTGAAGCATGACTTATTGAATGTTTAGCTTACAGAAGGAAACCTTGTTGAATTTTACTGCTGTCTACCTGATGACGAATTTCCAAAACTGAAGAAATTTGCCGCTGGTACAGCATCAGTATTTTGAACAGCCTCCGTGAGCAAACATTTCCAAATGAAGTATGTGAATGTATCACATCCGAGTTGATGTGACTGATGAACATTTTAAGGCAACTTTCTTGATTAGATGCAAATTCCAAACTAAGAATTGATGATGTCTTGAAAGCCAAGCATCAGTTTCACAAATCTCAATAACCTTTTTGACAGCTTAGTTTGTGAGATTCGGATAAGGTCTATCTTTTTTCGAAATTATGAGGCCTTCTTTGATAACTTTTTTAATAAATAAATAAATATGCTGGTTATCTTAGTTTTTGTGCATCGCACACCATTCCTCCGTGATTAACATGGAATGTTAAACTTAGTTTTCGTCTTTTTCCCAGAGCTTTTGTTATGGTTTGCAAGTGTTGTATAGAATGATTATTATTCCCGCTATCATAATTTCGTCAGTTATCTTGCCCACTATGAAAAAAGTTTGGTGACCCCTGAACTAATGGAATTGAATTGCTTTGCTTTTTTACCAGCATGGAAATACGCTCCAGCCTCAGAGGTGGTTCCTCACATGACTTGTTAGATAGGCTTGCAATCTCTCTTGAACCAAATCCATTATAAACTCATCTCTGCTGCTCCAGACATGTCTGCCAGGGCTTCTGATCTGACTTTGCTGGTGACGGTTTAAAGTAGAATCAAACCTTTGTTCTTATTTTAAAAAATATTGAAGAAAACTAGAGAAATCACTAGTTTCAAATAAAATTTTTGCTTGTTAGATGTTAACATTTTTATTGATGCATGAATTTTGGACCTGCTTTGCACAAAAATCATTGAACCTACCTAGTTTTTAAAGTCACTACAATGAAACACCTTTCCAAATATATACCATTTTGATATTCTTCAATTGATAGAAGTATCATATTATCTGTACTCACTCCAATATATATGGCATGTAGGCTGGATGATAGAGTTGCATTCCTGCTTGTGGAGATTATAACAACATTCCCTTTATTTTTTTTTTAAATGGCCATAATGTGACATGTTCGAAACCCAGCCTGCATCGCTGGAGAGCCATTCATACACAAATGAACTTCAAAGTAGGATACTGTAGAATATAAACATGAAACATTTAAGAAATTGTATTTTTTTTTAGTTTGTTAGTGATTTTTTTAAACTCTACTTTTTAAACTACTCTTGCCTCAAGTTTCTTCTTTCCATCCATTATATATGATGTAAAGCACTATGAACTGTGCATTGGGTCCAGAAAGATAAAAACCGACAGGGGCATCCAGCTGATCACCGGATGCGGCCCGCCTCCCCGAGAATGTAAGGAGATTCAAAGGGCCGAAATGTTTGAAGACATGGGAACTCCTCTGAGGATCTCTGTTGAGCTCCAAGGTGGTGTTTTAAGAAACATATCTTGACAAAAAGCAAACATTTTCACCAGAAATCTTTAAATCTTTAACTTTCTGTTAGTGGAATATATCACCAAAATTAGCAATTTTTCCACTTTTCTTCTACCCATGTCTTGGATTTGAAAAAAGTTTTTTTTTGCGGCGCCCTTCTATTTATAAGAACAAAAACATCAACCATCCCAAATTGCAAAAATGACTTGATAATAAGTCAGATATCTATTAAAGTCAAAGTCATCTAATAAATCACTAAATTAACCATTTCAATAGCAATGCATTCCATGGTCTAACAAAATGTTACAAAGGTTAAGGTTACAAAACTGTTACAAAAGTTGGCATTGCCTGTAGAATTAATTATTGGAGTTTAAAGTTATGTCATCTCATGTTTGGATATTCCTGGGCAAATAGGGAACATTTCAAGAAAGAGTTGGTAAATCCATTTAGAATTTTATAAAAGATAGTTAAATCTTCCAAGAGATGGCGTTTTTACAAGGTCTGCAGATGGAGAAACTTGAGTCTTTTCATATATGGATGTATGGCTGTGGACAGATTTGATTTTGTTAAAAAGTTTTGAATGCTTTCAATTTGGTCAATTGGGTGTTTGTAGTTTGATTCCTGGCTGATGAGGAATATTCTAGAATTGCCCTGATGTAGGTGCTGAGTGCAAGCCTTAAAATATCCTTGTCTTTAGAAGAAAAATATGTTTGAATCATCCATGACACTGTAGCTGCTTTACAAGTGATGGCTTCGATATGAGAATTAAACTATAGACAGAGATCCATCAGGTCCCCTTAATCCCCAATCCAGTTGTACTGCAAGTTTAGCCAAAAAATAAAATGTCAGTGTCGTGACTATATTTAATTATGTTATTTATTTTATTTAATTATTGCATTGTATTTTATGTCGCAGAGGTGTGATGAACATGATGTGACATTTTTGCCTGGGACTAGGCATGTAGAGAATTGGTGGCACAATAAGACCTTTTTGCATGCCTTTGCTGCATGCGAATATAAGGTGCCAGGCAGACGACACTGACTGTATAAAAAATTATTATTATTTGACCATGGAGCTTTTAGCCTGGTGGAGCTCAGAGGGAGTGAGAGTTTTGAGTCTCGTGACTGTTTTAGAGATTATTGTATTTACTTGTTGTTTGCTGCTGGTTTCTTTTGCATTGACATTGACGCTTTTTGATTTTGACTAAGATTTACTTTATAAATATTGGAATCTTGATTTGTTGCTTCGATTTGATTCCGCTCATTATGACATATCTAGTAAGAAAGAAGAACTTTACAGACAAAGAATGTTCAAATATATTGAGAATTCTCTAGAAAGTTTCTGCATATTGCCTAAAGAGGTGTTGTTTGCTACTCGGCACTTGCCGCGAGTAAGAAATCATGAGAAATAAGATTGAAGCAAATTTATGAAGATGTCTCAAAATTGCGGCAAAAATCGAATTATCCAGTTCTACCTATCCAAAGCGTAAGGAGAAAAGTCATTGATACTACCAAAGTATGACCTATTTTGAAGAAGCCAACAGCAAAAATTGATGAATCTTTCTCAGCTTTATTTGATGTAACCAAGCCTGATGGAGTATGGCTCTGTGCCGAAGACGAGCATTTGTATTTATGGCAACTGCAGTATAAAGGTAAAGTAGGATACATCATCAAAAAACAAGCATCCATCTAAAACAGGGGTCTCCAAACTTTTCAACCCAAGGGCCATGTTAACTAGTAGTTTGGGGGCCAACTACACAGTCAAGGTCCAAATAAAAAAGAATCAAAACATCTATGTTTTTTTAATTATTTATTATTATTTTATTCATTTTTGTTACTCACATTTTATGCTATTTGATTCACAATATTTTCACCCATGTCTGCAACACAGCAGGCAATAGTATTTGCATGCAAAGCTACAATTTTAAATTGTTTAGACTTTTCTGGTCAGAGTTCCTCAGCCAGCAAACATTCTTTCACTACTTCACCATATGTAAATGGTTTTCCACTTTTAGCCAGTATGTGACCAACTTTACAACTGGCCTCAGTCAAGGATTCATTTTCATTTCAGGAATGATGCTAGTAGGAGCAATGTCCTCTGAGATGTGAGTTGATTTTATAATTTAGAAAATTTTGTGGCTCGGACTTTACCCTTCAAGTGTGCTTATTTTTCCTGATGTTTTCTTTGATGATGGTGGCGCAGGTTGTATTCTTTCATTACACCCATGGTTTCGTTGCAAATAACACACAATGCTTTCTCATCAGATTTGATGAAGAAGTATTTCAAACTCCATTCTTATTATGAAATTATGAAATTGCTGTTGGCAATTCATCGTTTATTTTTCTTTTCTTCTTCTCGCCGGGCACTAAGATAAAAGTATCTTGCAAACAATGTCGCTCACAAAATCTGATTATGCGAACTAATTTCTTCGCAATTATAGCTGCAAATCACCTGAAACAATTTTTAAAATACTTAAAATTTCTTAATGACCTGAATGTGCAAATATATATCCACTTATGGTAGAGAGGTTGCTGCTTTTAATGTTTCTTCCTCAGAATATTCGAAAAATCCTTATTGAACTAAATACATTCCCAATACACTGGTAAGTAATTACGTGAAGGAAATGATCACTAAATAAAATAGATTGCAACATGTAGTGTAGTGACAAAACAGTAATGTACAATGTAGTGATTGGTTGGAAAACAAAATGAACTACTGCATGCCTCTATTTTTTTTCAATTAAAATGTAACGTCCACGTTAGCGGTGGCTGATCTTGGTATGACGTACTTAAATTTCCATAATTTTTTTCCATAAAATAAAAAGGTCTCTGTGGGCCGTAGTTTGGAGACCCCTGATCTAAAAGAACAAAATTTGTAACAAGCACGTTACAGAACTATAAGCTCATGTCTACTATTCAGAATACTCAGTTAACCTGGATGAGCAAGAAGGAGAAGAAAAAGATCTAGAGTGGCGAGATGACATGAAGCTTCTGTATCAGTTAATTAGAGTCTTTAATCATTTCAAAAATTTTAAGTTGATCGAGGTGAGATTTCATGCACTTTCAACTTTATCTAATGCTGGTTGGAAAGCTAGAGCCATTTTGTATTGCTTTCATGCATTCTTGTACCTGAATCTCGGATCCTACTCAATGCATGTACTTTCATTTCTAGAACCTGGAGCAAAGTATGGCTTGGTGGACAAATATTTCTTTAATTAACAAGAACATTAAAATTTGGAGCAGAAAGTTGAGAAAGTAACTGTGTGTTTGAAAATTGGTCTATAAGACCTTCACCTTTAAGCATGCAACATAGCAACATTTGTGCAGAGAGAGTAAAATTAGTTGCAGGATTTTTATTCATGGTGCCAGAGCACACAGAAAATGAATTTGTGTTTTCTTTTGACTAATATAATGCTATGGGGTTTTGAAAATCTAAAAAATTAAAAATTCATAAGCCTAATGCACACCTTTACCAATGTGCGCCTTCGGAATATTGGGATATATGGTACATAACAGAAAGAGAGTGAGATAACATTACTTTGGATGACTTCACTGGAGACATGAGTGTCATTTGATAGAGTCCCATCAATGTTGATGCATTGGCTCCTTAGTGAAGAGCTGAATCTGTATTTAGTTTTATCCATTAAATAACCACTTCGTCATACTTACAATACCACACTAATGCAATATTGCTATTGCCGGCTATTTACATAGTAATCCTCTGTGTTTGCTGAATGGAAATATTGGATGCTATGGATATTGAGTGGAATATCAGAGATCTATTTGTTTGGAATCTTATCTGAGTTGATATGATATTTTAGTTATGAAAATAATTATAGTTTTTATTCTTTTTCTAGTTTTAAAAATAAATTATGTTAGAAATTCTAGTTCATATTATGATTTTAGTTGTAATAAATTCATAACTTTAGAATTTAAAATTTGAACATGGTTTCTTCATTTCAAATTTAATGTTGCAGTCATAAAATATTGCAAAAATTACTATAAATTGGTAAAAAAAAAAAAGCATGCATCTTTAGAGACTTGTTCATCCCATGTTCCTTATTCCACTTGTCATTATTCCACATAAAGAGATTATTCTTTCGACAAATGCTTGAGAGGCAGGAGCACAAACAAGACCGTCTGCTATTTTGAATATCTTCTCTCTCGCTTCATCCAAAATATAACTTGCAACATAACTTTAAAATTTAAAAAAAATTCTTTAAAAGTGTCACTTTTATAAAGATAGAGGTTTAGTTAGCTTGCTAATGAATTTGAAGAACTGAATTTCAGATTTTCGTTCAAATTCCTTTGAATCACTTTTCGTTGTGGTGATAATAATAATAATTATAATAGTTCATTTATGTTGGTTCCTGTATGGATGTCCTGAAGAGTTAGTTCTTCAGCTGACGCTTCAAGAGCTCAAGCATTGGCTGGGACTAGATGGTGGGAGGCATGTTGTTCCAGATGGCGGGCAAGGCATGGGAAAAGCCTAGGTTGATGATGGATGATTCATGGACTGGTTGGTGAAGATGAATTTTAGAAGATGAGCAAAGGTGATCATGGTGGTTGTGGTGAATGAGATGATAGAGAAAGGGGGGATTGGATGTGGTTAAGGTACGATAAGTGAGGAAAGATATTTTATAAATGATAAGATAGTGTATGGGTAGCCAGTGCTGTTGTGTCAGGGCCTCAGAGCTGTTAAGATTAGGGTCAAGGAGAACAAGTTTAGCTAACTTGTTTTGGATGTGCTGAAGGGAAAGGATAAGTGAGGCAGAAGTGCCACACAGAAGAGAGTTGCAGTAAAGGCGAGAGAGGACTAGACTGCGTGCAAGAGCAGAACTTAGAAACTCCTACCTCGGAGCTAACCGACAGGAAATCATCAGAGGAGTACCCCCGTCATCAAACGTTTCGGCCCAAACTCCTGACGTTCTCAAGGGGTGGGCCACACACCCGTTGATCAGGCGGGTATCCCTGTCTGTGAAAACCCTACCTATCCAACTCCATCGTAACGCACCGCAGGTTATATGATGATCGATGAAATTCACGACGACCTTTGCGCATCGATCTCATATAATGCAAACTGAGCCTTATAATTTCTTTGAAGCGGCCGCCGTCGCTTAGAAATATACGCTCACCGGACGCGCGCATATATTACCTCAAACGCTCAATCGCGTTTTTACGTCATTTGCGAATGCGCTTACGACCTCTCATCTCCCAAATCCAACACGATGCTGCCTCTGCAGCCTCCGACATTTTTATCATAGCCCTAGTTTTTTCCCGGCTCGATAAACCTATTTTAGTGAGGAATGTGTAGGCCGACTTACCAACCAAACCTCTCGCCCCAACTTCAATGGGCATTAGCGTTACTCGAAACCCGCTCACCTCTAGATCTTTCGCTAGCTCAGAGTATTTCTCTTCTTTCAGCACATTACTTGCTTCGATCCTATCTTCCCACGGGAAAGTCAATTCTATCAAAATGAGAGCGCCTGATGACGACGAAGCGAGAACAACATCCCGCCTCCTGCCGCTATCCCTAAGCAGCAGGGGATATTGTCTCAAACCTTCCAGGTCGGCTGTGACAGTCCAATCATTAGCTTCTGCAAGAATGTCTCTCCTCGGAGGGAGTCTTTTTTTTACAGGGTAGCGAAAAGCCTTCTCGCAGGAAGTATACCTTCCGCTGCAATGCAATCTTGCGAGAATTTGCTTTATATCAAAGTCGCATCAAGCGAAAGGAACAGAGAGATATGTCGGATTGCCCAGATGAGGTGGTTGCAGGATTTTATTATGGAGGAGGCATGTTGCTTGAAGCTAAGGTAAGAATCAAAGGTGAACATTATTTTAGATTTTTGTGTTGCGTTTTTTTGGGTTGAGTTGGAGAAAGTTGACAAGATGCTAGTCTTTAATGGCTTCTGTGCACTTTCGCATATTGGTGGAAGGACACATCGAAATTTTTGACGATGCCTGACAAGAGTGAGGTATAGGTTGTGAAAAGTAAGGGTCCTAGGACAGAGCCCTGAGGAACATCAGCAAGGAGAGCAACAGAAGAGGAAGTGTGGCAACCTAGCATATTGAGATCTGTTGGAGAGGTGAGAATGGAGCCAAGAGTTGAGTATAAGGCCATCGATACCGAAGTCGGAGTAAAGTCTTTCTAACAATATCCTATGGTTGATGGTGTCAAAGGCTGCCTAGAGATATAGGCTGACCATGACGGCACAGTTGCAATTTCCACAGATGTAGGATAAATTGTTGAAAATGTAGGAAAGAGAGGTCTTTGTGGAGAAACCAGGTCTGTAGGCAGATAGAAAGAGAGAGAAGTATTTGGTAATATGGGCAGAGATGGGCACTAACTAAAATTTTTTAGTTGATAGTTTAGTTAAAGTTTAACTATTAGTTAACAACTGTTTTAAAAAAGTTGTCAACTAAACTAAAAAAAGTAGTTAAACTTTTCTTAAATTTTTTCTAACTTTTTCTGTCAAATTTCTGACACATTTATTTTATCAAAATATCAGTGGACAAAATGAGTCAATGTCACAAATTTTATTTCATATCAAATTTTATTTCATATCAAAATGAGAGCGCCTGATGACGACGAAGCGAGAACAACATCCGGCCAATAAAACCACAATTAGAAACCAAAATTTATGGCATGATAACTTTTAGACTGAAATTTCTTTCTGATTTCAATCTTGATCGAAGAAAAAATCATAGTGTCAATGGTTTCGTCAGCCAGTTTGCATCTATGAGCAGTCAACATCTATTCAGGAAATTCTAAAGTTAATGCAACTTTTCTTCTAAAAATCGACAGACAACAATTTTTGTAAAAGTTTAAATCTAATTAATTATTTAAATATTTTAATTAATAATAATTAAATTTTAAAATAATTTTACTAATCATTGCAATTCACCATGCCACCCCTAAATTTTAAATTCTTCCCAAAGGATCTGGATGAAACACTAATTATGAATTCATGATTTAATTGTAATTGTAGTTAATTTAAGCCCATATGGCAGTGCAGGCTGGGTTTCAAAAAGGACACGCCACTACTGTTGCCATTACCTTTGTAAGAGGCACATAACCCATTCAGCCAACCTGCAAGCAGGATTTTTTTCTACCTTATTAATATCTTTCACATGACAAAAGGTTTAGCTGATAAAGTTACTGCAGTGAAAACATTTCAAAATAAAATCTGCTTAGTAGTTATGGAATTAAACAACTGCTTATTTGTGCTAATTTTCATCCCTTAAAGAAAAAATATTTTTTTAGTATGCTTATAATCTATTTTTGTCAATCTCTGTTACTGTATTTTTAGCGTATTTATGGAAACTTTTTTCCTTATGGAGATGCTTCAAGATTTGCAGAACATGTCTTCAGAACATTTGATGCTAATGCTGATGGTGCCATTGACTTCAGAGAATTCATATGTGCTCTCAGTGTGACATCACGAGGAAAGTTAGAGCAGAAGTTGAAATGGGCCTTCAGCATGTATGATCTTGATGGAAATGGATACATTTCTAAGCAGGAAATGTTGGAAATTGTCACAGTGAGTCATGTTTATTATGTTTTTAGAAGGTTTATTGAACAGTGAAACCTGTTTTCTACTTATCATCATTTCAATCTTTTTAGTTACTTTCTTGAAATTGTCACCATTGCACTCATCATATTCAGAACCTCTGTGAACATCAAATTGGAAATATGAACTGCAATGCATATGAATATGCAATGCTGTATATAAGTAATAAAATGGTAAGTAAAAACTAGCAATGTGAACACCTTGATATAGGGAAAAAGTGGGTCTATGGACATTTTTTTCAAGAATGTTTTTTGTAATACAATTTTATCTTAAATTGCAGTGCTAAATTATGAACCTGTCAAAAAAGTACTTGTAATAAAGATATGCCTGATTCCAAAACCTACCAATATGAACTTTTATTTAAATTTAAAATATATATTGTATATTTTTTTTTCCAAAAAAATGGGCGATAAAAATAGCTTTGGACATAAGCAAGATCTCAAACTTCTTTAATCCTGCTTCGCTTTTTTTTTCGCACGTGGTTTTTGGTAGTTTTTCAATAAATTGTTTGAGATGAGTCTTTAGAAAAACACTGGTTGCTATTAGAAAAAATTGAACTAATTTCTAATTATGAAAGAACTAATTCTTTCTCAAAACTTAGCAAGGGCTTCAAAGTTAGCCGACATCAGATATCGAACATTATCGCAAGGAAAGAAGATATTAAAAAGAAATAGGAAAACGAGAGTGAAGTCAAAGCAAAAGAGTAAAGGAGGGGCAATGTCAGTATATGGAAGTCAGTGGCAAAGTTTTTGAATGGTGCCTCTTAGGTTGCTCAAAGAATCTATCAATAACAGGTCCATTGCTGAAAGAGAGCTTCTTCCTCCAAACATGAAATTTTTAGGAATTTGTCACTTGAAATATGTATATATATATATCTATCTTTCTCCATTTTAAAATAAAATCATTCATAGAATTTCATCTATAACCCAATTATTAATTTTGACTCGTTTTTATGAAAATGTTTTATTTATTTAATTTTCAATATAAATTAGTATTTAAATAAATTTCTCATTTTTATAATAGATTTATAGATTTACTTAATATTTTGTTAAATTTTCCAAATGGCCACGGCTCCCTCGAGGTCATGACGAGTCAAAAAGAGTCGTACCAGTCAAAGCTCAGAATTTAATGGTTAGAGAAATCTTTGCCTGTCCGTCAAAAGATCGCCAATGGTCATCAGGTGTTTGACGATCATGCCAAAATTTTGTCTTTCAGTCAGTCTCTATCCTGTGGGTCACTATCTAATACAACAGTATTATAGCCCAATATCTTACTTGTTATTCATGCCATGTTCCTTCTGGAAGTGCGCAAAATTGCTTCCACCCTGGGCATGCATGGTAAGGCCTCTTGAAACGTTAGTGCAGGTATGTCCAATGTAAGTTTATGGGTTCTGGTGTGGACATGGACAAATGAATTCATAAACTACATTGGTTTGTTGCAGAAAATAAGAATTTGTAGGCTTATTGCACATGATCATACTATGGGATTTCTTGTTATTACAGTAGATGTTGAAGCTTAATTTGTATTTTGAGGCATCGGATACTCTCACATTCTGTGTAACAATGTTACTTAATTTCTTCTCATCCAGTTTGTATTGGGCATGCATTTGGGCAGAGTAGTAAATCCGTCCATTCTCACTGAACTTTCAATTGGTTGCAAGTTATTTTCTTATTCAAGAATGCATCTAAAATTTGATCAATCATGAGAAATTGTATACCATACTTTCCTTGCATTTGTCAGGACAAAAATAATTCCATTCATGCATTTGCCTTTATTAGACAAAGGTGATAACTGCCCCTATTCTAGCCCCTTTTTAGGGCTTTTTTGGCGAGGCAATTAAAAATCAAGATAAAAATGTGCGGATTGTTTTAAAAAATAGAAGAAGGATCAAAGAGCCAAGGACGTCAAAACAACTTGGGTGAAATTAGAAGATTTATAATCACCTTTTTCGGACTCCAGTAATCATAAATCTAATTTCGCCCAAGCTGTTTTGATTTTATCGGACGTTTTTTCAACCCAGTCCCTGCGTATTAAAAATACATGTTATACTTATTCTGATAGATATTTTTCAGGAGAATTCAAATATGTAACCGACTTGGCTAGCGCATACACCTAGGACCTACCCTAAAAAAAATCTTCAAAGTTTTCAAGCATTAATTAAAAGTAGTTCCCGATTTTTTTTTTTTTTTGAAAACAATCCGCACATTTTTATCTCTATTGGTTGATTTTTAATCGCCTTGACAAAAAAGCCCTAAAAAGGGGCTAGAACAGGGGCAGTTATCACCTTCGTTTTATTAGGTGGTTTGATGTAAACCTCGTGGGTGGGTTTGATGAAGTTTGAGGGACCAAGATATTGAGGAAGGCAAGATGTTGCTGTATGTCACTGAGCTCTGTTGTGAAGGTCAACAAGGAATTATCAGATATTTTCTAGGATAATTCAATTATTTAACTATAATGGATAGAGCACGATGACCTGTAAAAATAGCCCATTGACAACATATATATATATATCAATATATCTTTATAAAAAAAATATTTATATGAGTTGAAGACATTAACCGATAACTGATTTCAAATTTGATTCAATGAAATGAGTTTATGTTTTGATGGTGCTGCTTTGACGGGGTTTCATAGAGCACGAAGGGGTCAGCCATAAATTCTGCTTTAAAGTTTTCAAACATGAATTAAAAACAGTTCCTGATTTTTTAATCTTTTTGAATACTCATCCCTGGCTCTCTGATTTGTCTTCTATTTTTTAAAGCAATCAGCATTGTTATATCTGCATCGGTTGATTTTTAATCTTCTATACCCAGTATTCACTAAGTCTTTTATTTTCATCCTGGTTGTTTTGATTTTATCAGAAGTTTGTATATCGGATTTCGATCCCATCCCTGTGGATTAAAAATACATGTTATACATATTCTGATAGATATTATTTGGGAGAATTCAATTATGTAACTATCTGGGGTATCTGCCACAAAATAATCTTCAAAGTTTTCAAACATTAATAAAAAATGGTTTTCGCTTTTTAAATTTTTTTTTGAATACTTATCCCTGGCTCCCTTGATCTTTCCTCTATATTTAAAAAAATCCGCATATTTTTATCTCAATTGGTTGATTTTTAATCACCTCGTTTATAAACCGCCTAAAAAGGGGCTAGAATTGGGGCATTCATCTGTGGCAAGGGCAATTGCGCTGTGATGGTTGGCCTCGACCTCTCAGCTGCCTTTGATACTATAAACCACCAGATATTGTTGGAGAGACTCCAGTCTGACTTTGGAATTGATGGCCTTGCACTCTCCCTGCTACAATCTTTCCAACAGAACCCAATATGTTAAACTAGGTGATCACTCCTCCCTTCCAGTTGAACTACTTGCTGGTGTTCCTCAAGGCTCTGTCTTGGGACCTTTGCTTTTCATAACCTACACTGAACCTTTGTCTAACATTATTCATAACTTCAACATATCCTTCCATCAATATGCAGATGACACAAGTCTTTTCTCTATCCTCTCCAGCCATAGTATCTCAGATCAACTCGAAAATCTGCGAAAGTGCACGGATGCCATAAATGATTAGCATCTCGTTAATTCCTTTGCTTTCCTTTTTTCCATCATGATCCTACTAGATCACCGCCAAACGCCTGGTCTTTGCTCATCGTCAGTCACTCAACTTCACCAACTGGTACATAGATCATCCCTTCCAAACAGAGGTTTTATGTATGCCTCTCCAACTGTCTGGAACAGACTCTCTTTCACTGTCAGAGCCCAGCCATCTCTGGATCTCTTCAAGCATCACCTGAAGACCCACCTCTTCAGGACTTCATGGGACAGCGAAGACACGAGGCGCCTCTGACGCTACGCACATGGTGCTTTATAAGTTTATTATTATTATTATTATTATTGTTATCGTTATCATTATCATCATCATTATCATTATTATTATTAGTCTTATAACCATGAAAAGACCTTTTTAAAATATCATAGAAAATGACAAATGCCTGTAAAGCAAAAATATTTTCACTAATACCTTCCTTTATCTTTTATATCTTTGGCCAACATTAGTGTTATTAATATTTTCAAGTATATTGGCTTTATAGAATCCTAGTGGCACCTTCCAGGTAAGATTTGAAATTGAACTGCCTTCCATTGTTGAAAACCAAACTTGACATTCCTCAGATTTGTTTTACAAATGGATTTAAGTCTGGGGAACAGGCTGGTCAGATAAAGACTTTCATAGGTCTGCTTTGGAGAAATCTTTAGCCAAAAAAATACATTGCCCTGTCTCAATCTGTCAAATTCAAACATTCATTTTATTATAAACATATGATGATATGATGCCTCCAGCTATTTGTAAAATTACTATATTATAAACTTTAAATTAATTCTAAATGTTTTTGGATTTATGATTAATAATAATTTTTTATGCATTTGCATAAGGTTTATTTTCACTCTTTAATTATCATGACTTATTAGTAAAGATGTCTTCATGAATTTCAGGTGGCCCTTTAAATGCAATTTTGCATATATTAAAAATTCTGATTATTTGTTTTATTGAACAGATGTTTTATGTACAGTAAAATAATGCAATGTGTAAAATTTAGTAATGTTGGGATTATATCCTGGAAATTGTAGAATGTCCTCAAGGTTTCTTTGCAAATAAATTTGGATACTCAAACAATTGTTGAAATAATTTTTATGTGATTTCACCTTCATTTTCAGGCTATTTATAAGATGGTTGGTACAGTGATGAAAATGCCAGATGATGAATCTACTCCAGAAAAAAGGACTGACAAGATTTTTCGTCAGATGGATAAGAATTCTGATGGGAGATTATCATTAGAAGAATTCATTGAGGGTGCTAAAAGTGATCCATCCATTGTTAGACTACTCCAGTGTGAATCTTCACAACGCTCTTCTCCGAATTCATAAATTATGAGATTGTAACTCTTATTAACTATATATGATGTATATTTTGGTGAGGTTGTAGCTCTTACTAATTAACCTATTAAGTTTACTTGGGTGAGGTTCCATTGCATTGGTAGGTTGGCTTATTTAGCAGTTATTGAGAATTAATTGAAGCAATGCTGTCTGTTTTATGCTTATTCTTTCAATGACTGATTTCAGATATCTGTTCTTGAGATGTTATTCTTTTACTCATTGTTTCTTAAAAATGAAATTTCTTTTCTAAAATGTAACAACTTATTTCTTTCTGAATTTGAGTATCTTTATGTTTTAATTTATTTAATGTTTGGCACTGATTATAAGATCTTGTACTAATTTTTATGAACCAATAAGGGTCTTCAAAAACTGTGACTGTTTCTAGCACCATAACTGTTTTTGACAACTAAGGTTTTAACAACTTTGTATTCTTGATTATTAGAAGAAAATTCGTTCTCAATATCTTAGATATTTTGATGATTTATAGTTCATTCCACTTAAGATTTGAGAAGCAAACACCTCCTGATGTGCTCCACTTCACCACTTCATTTTGAACTCATTTTTTATCAGCACAATTAAGCTAAAGTCCATAGATGTATTTTCTTCTAAATATTATTTTACTCTGTATCCAAGTTATGCAATACACTCATTTTTCCTGATCTATAAAGCAGTTAATATGAAATCTTAATGAATCGTAGTTGCCACAAGTGAATTTATGATGGTAAGAATCATGATTTTATCTCAGAAGTTGTTTAATATGTGGTGGATATCAACTATATTATTTGTGGAGATTGAGTTGCACAATACTGGCTAAAAATATGGCTAGAATCTTCAGAAAAGTTGCTTTGCCAACATTCTGCAATAAAAGCATTCCTGACTGAATACTCATTTATGTTTCTCTTGATTTGATAGGTGAAATCAAACTTTATCCAATTTCCATAATTAAGCACTAAGTTCAATAACTACCTAAACACCTCGGTGCTCTTGTGGCTGTTTTTAAAGCAGTGTAAACTTCTGTCCTGACTAGCGGGATATACGTTTAACGGGAAGAAAAATCGATTGAACAAAACAAGACTCAATATTTAGAAGTAATTAGATTCAAAACCAAGGAGCGACAATATAAATGTAGAAATAACCAAACACAACAACTAAACACAATTATCAGAGTCTAAAACGGCCGCTCACAAACTCTCACGCAAACTCCAAACTCTTCTGCCCTCTCGCGAGAAGTATACCTTCCGCTGCAACGCAATTTTGCTAGAATTCGCTTTGGCCACCCCCAATTTTGTAGCTTTCACCACTTGGTTCAAAATCAATAACAAACATTTCAAATGGATCACGTGCTCCTCTTAAATTATTGCGTAATAATTTGTTGTGTAATTATTGTTTCATATGTTCCTTCCGACAAGTTTTATTTTAAAATTCAAACGACTTGAATTACTTGTTTGGTCGTATATTTGGATCTTTTCCAGATAAGCCCCGCCAAAAAGTTAACCTCCGCCACCCAAAAAAGATTATAAAAAAGAGGATATGAAATTTGCACTTTTAGTTTTTATTGAAGAGGGTGAAATTGAGACTTGTCATTAATAATTTGCATGAAAAGGTCAGTATTTCGGTACCTTTGTCTACAAAGGAACTCACACTGTCCACTAAAGATCGGTGTGTGGCGCATTGGCGCTTATTCTGCACCTTGTAGACGTGCCACAAAGTTTTCTGAGTATAATTATATCTCATATAATATGACAGATAATTTGTGTATCCCTTGCCGCGATTGGCTTGAGTTTCGATATTTAGCTCTGAATGCTAAGCCATACTCGTCAATAAATTTAATAACAATAACTACTCGTTTCAGCACTGATCTCCAGTACTGCTCTAGACTCTCGACCTGTTGTTTCAGCTTCGTACCAATTTGCCCTTTTGCTTTTAACCTCTTACTGAAAGCAATCGTTGCCTTCAGATGTTTTATTGGTTGCTCATGACTATGTAGATGTTTTTGTGAATGTTTCCAATCACAGAATCCATTTGACGAAAGGTGAGAAGACCCAGGTTTTGCTGTACTTGAGCACATCAATCTGCATGTGAAGCAGTAAAAACATCCATTAGAGGGAGAGAAACATAACAAGTTCGTAGCTATGAATTCCCCATTATGATTTTGGGGGTATAGCCCTAGCGTGCACATTCTCGGAATATTGAGGTCATTTTAGGTTGCTGCACCGAGTGCGCAGAGAACAAACTTTAATTACAGTGATAAACTGTTAGTGATGCACCCCTTTTCAGGCAGTATTCCCGCATCTGATTCGAAATTATGTCACTGCCCCCTGGTGTGCTCTCAACTTCAGCTTCTAAACTATCAGCCTTCATTTCTATATGTTGTTCAATTCGACACGTTACTACTGACGTTTCTGTGTCAGAATCATCAGCCATTTCTGCTGGAGCATCTTCAGGATGATTCATCACTCCTCTCTGACATTTGTATTGGTGGAACAGTGAAGAAGTGGCCCAATTTTCTGAACTTTGCTACTTCTGCTGATGATTTCATTGCTGCTTCCTTCGCTTAACGTCTGTTAGAAGCCCCTAAGGAATAAGTGGTAGTAGCTGAAACTCTTTCCGAGCTCCGGCAGGAATCCTCAGAGAGGAGACCCCTTCTTTGAGAGTTTCGGCCCTTAAATCCTCTTACACTCTCGGGGGTTGGGCCGCACCCGCTGATCAGACGGGTGTCCCTGCCGTTGATGTGACCAATCTTGACAAGTCAACTAGCAGAGGTACAACGCACAATCTCGCAACTTGAACAACCGACGGAGCTGGTTGGTTGGTTGGTTATTTATTAACGTCCATTTCATAACTAGATGATTAAGACGGGGACAACAACAGAGGAGAACAACAACAGACAGCGAACATCGAGGTGCAACCAGTCAAAAAAAAAAAAAAAAAAAATTATATATATGAATAAATAAATAAATAAATACATATATAATAAGTAACTAAATAAATACATACATGTATAATAAATAAACTAAGTAACTGATGACATATGCAAGCAAGTGAGTAGTGTCAATCAATGTCACAACATAATTATGCACAGAGTTTATGTACAGTCTTCATCAAATCAGGTTTCTTCTCTTTTCTTGGACCCACCGGAAGATGAGATCTATGCTAGCGTGATTGCTAAGCATAGTTCTCAAGTCCAGTGTCTGTATCTTGAGCTTCGACCTGATGTTCCGCCTGAGGGGTTCCTGACTAGGGCACTCCATGAGGAAATGTCTAGTGGACTCCTCCATCCGAGGACAAGTTTGGCATTTGCCGCTGTTGAGCCTCTTCATTTGGAACAGGTAGCGGTTCAGATGACATCTTCCAAGCCGGAGTCTGGAGATGAGGACCTCCTTCCTTCTGGAGGAGCATTGGAAGATGCTCTTGGTCGTTGCCTGTCTCTGGACTTCATGATGGTGAGTGCCAGTGTAGGAATCCAACCTTCTCTGCCAGTCCTCTTCGGTCTTCCTGGCGACGAATCTTTTGGCGTCATTGATAGATGCTGGGATTTGGCGATCTATCTGGCCTCGAGTTGTCGCAAGCTTCGCCAGAGTGTCGGCCTTCTCGTTACCTGGAATGCCCACGTGGGCTGGTACCCAGACGAGAGTGACTTGCTGGTCTTGTTCCATGAAATCTGAAATCAAAGATAAAATTCTGTGAATTTCAGGATCGTGGTAGGCATTGTTTCGATTTCTTAGGCACTGGATGGCACTAAGAGAATCGCTTAAAATTACAATATTCTTGTCCTCCCCCTGGTAGGAGGTTTTTAGCAGCATCAAGCAGTCCTCGATGGCTGCTAATTCCGTTGCAGAGATGCTGCTGTCGGGCGAAGCTCTGATACTGAGCTCCACTCCTTTCTTGGGGATGAAGATTCCTATCCCTGCCTTGTCCTTCATCTTGGATGCGTCCGTGTAGCAGAGCAGGCTGGAATCACTGATTTCTTCGATCTTCTCCCTAGCGACCAGCATCCTCAGAGGATCGTCGGCCGCTATTGCCAGGGTGGAGGTGTCGAAGTTGGGGTTCTTCAGTGTCCATGGTGCTCTGAGAACTTCGGCATCCAGTTCTCTTGTGATGTCCTTTTGAATGTAGTCAGGCAGGAGACCTGATACCGTTTCAAAAGGGCATGGACGATTGGTCTTCTTCATCTTCCAGTGAAGTTTGCCCTTGATGCTGGAATTCCTGAAATTATGTGCAAAATAACATTCCCTGATGGGGTTATTCGGAGTGGCCAGTGACCGGATAGCATGATTAACAGTGATCTTCTTTCGACGAAGGTCTAATGGAAGTTCACCGCATTCAACTTGTAACGACAGATTTCCACTCCCAGGCATGCTGCCGCAGCAAATCTTGAGAGCCTGGAATTGGATGCTGTCATGTACCTTCTTGTTGTGCTTGAAGCTGAGGTCAAAGGCTTCACTCCCGTAATCCATCACAGATCTAATGGTGGCTCTATACAGGTGGATCAAGCGGGACTTGCTGGCTCCCCAGGATTTTCCTGCGACAGCTCTCATCACGTTGAGGCGCTTCCGGCATCTGTTGTTAACAGCGGCCGTTTGGGCGTTCCAGCTCAACTTGTCGTCCAGGATGACTCCTAGAAACATTGCCGATTGGGTCATTGGGAGTTCCTCCCCAGCTATGCGCAGTGTCGTCCGGAAGGAGACCAGCCTTGACTTGTTCCTGTTGAATAGAACCGCACATGATTTATTAACAGAGATTTTAAAACCATGGCTGGAAAAAAACTTCTCTGTTTGATTAAGGTGCAGTTGCATCCTGTTCCTCATGGTGGAAAGATCGCTACCAGTCGTCCAGAGGGCTATGTCGTCGGCGTACATAGACACCTTGATCTTGTTCACTGGCTGGGGCAGACAGTCGAGCATCACAATGAACAGGAGCGGGCTAAGGGGGTGTGCCATTGTCAAGGGTGAGAGGGTTGGAGAAAGTCGCTCCGACTCTGACTTCCATGGTTCGATCTTGCAAGAAGTCGTTTATCCAGTGAAGCATCCTCCCTTTGATGCCTAGTTTGGATAGCCTTGCGACTATTCCTTCTCTCCACACCATATCAAAGGCTTTTTCCAAGTCCAGAAAAACTCCAAGGGTCATCTGCCTCTTTGTGGAAGAGGCAGCTATGTCTTGCGTTATTCGGACCAGCCGGCCCGAGCTAGTTATGTAGGCCTTATTCCTCCCCGCGCCGACTTGCCAGGAGACTCATGTTGGAAGCTCTCCCATTGGTTGAATAGCGGCACCTTAAATAACCAGCTTGACTGAATAGTCTTTCACAAAAAATAGACAGAAAAACAATAGAGAAAGACAAGAGACTTTTGACAGACTCATCGTGCGATAAATTGTTGTTGAATTGTTGACTGGTCAATATGGATAACGTGGAGTTGATGGACGACGGCTTCCGAACCGTCGAGAGTCGGAAGCGCAGGAGGATGGAATCCTCGGCGTCTTCCACCTCCGAGAGGCCGAGGAGGGAAACGAAGGAAACGAATGTCTTCATAAGGATGGAGACGAAGAATCTGAACCCAGTCCGGGTTCAGAAACAGGTGAGCATAGTTTTGGGCAGGAACGATGCCAAGATCATTGCGTGCAAGGATCTGCTCATCGTTCTGGCCAAGAACGAGACTGAGGTAGCCAAGCTATCTCAGATCAAGAAACTGGACGGAGTCTCGGCCAATGTCCGCGTGGCGGTCAAGCCGAAACTGTGCATCGTCGGCGTCCCCGCCAGCGTCGACGATGAGACGATAGTGGAGAGTACTGGTTGTGTTAGCGCAACCAGAGTCCACAAGACCGTTGGTGGAAAGAAGGTGGCCACTCCGGTGGTCATCGTGAGTTTTGCGGGTGCAACTCCCGCGAAAGTTAAGATTGGCTATCTTAGCTTCAAAGTGCAGGCATTTGTGCGCGAGCCGACTCGCTGCTTCAAGTGCAACGGTTATGGGCACATAGCCGTAAACTGCCAGCACAAGGCAAAGTGCCCAAAATGCCACGGGGAGCACTCCCTGAAAGAGTGCCAACAAAAGGAGTTGACGGATAAGTGCTGCGCGACGTGCGACAGTACCAGTCACTGTACTGGTCAGGCTGTCTGTCCGCAGCGCAAGATAGAGAAGGAGGACTTGACAATCAGGGCAAATAAGCATATTAGTTATGCTAAAGCAGTTGAGGCGGCCACCAGCAAAGTCGCAAGAAGGGAGGCAGTGCCAGCACCGGCACCTTCGGTCTCGGGGGTTACTCCTGTTGACTCTATAGTCAAACAGGGAAACCCTCAGAAACCAAAAAGCAAAGCGAAGAAGCGCAAGGTTAAGAAAGCTAAGAAAGCTGCGGCAAGCACGCAGCAGTCCTCGCAACCAGCTGCAACTTCTTCAGATAATTTTAACGGTGGGGCCGCAGACTCTCAGCAGGGAGTCCCGGCATTACTCGCCAAGTTAATTTTTAAAATTTCAGCAGGAATGAACAAGAGGTTCCAAGGAGGAAACCAGGACCAGATGCTGGACATGCTGAACCACGTCCTCCTCCTCGCCCTCGACAGCATTCAGGAAGAACCCGTTCCAGGTGCAGCCGTAGCTGCAATAAAGAGATGTCTGGTTGCCCAAACAGTTCAACATGGATAATGCCATAAACATTATCCAATGGAACTGCCAGGGCATCAGCCCCAAAACCGGTGAATTCGTTTCCTTTTTGAATTCCTTAAAATCTTTGCCTGATGTAATCTTGCTCCAAGAAACATTTCTAAAAAGCAAGCATTCTTTCAGACTTAGAGGATATCAAGTGGAGCGGCTCGACCGGTGGGATGATGTCTTTCATGGCGGCGTCCTCACGTGCGTCAGGGAAGGGTTGTCGTAAAGCACCGCTGTGGTCTGTCAGGAACCTCAGTGCCAGTCGACCACGATCATCACGAAGTCAAGGCGGCTCAAGATCGTCAACTTCTACGCGCCTCCTGGGAAACCTTACCCAAGAGACTTGTTGGAGTCCATCCTGAACCACCAAGACGCCATCGTGTGTGCGGATCTAAACGCCCACTCTCCCATCTTCGGAGCTAGTCGCTCTGATTCGAGAGGTAAGATCGTGGAAGAATTAGCACCTAACCTGAACTTAGTTATTTTAAATTCAGGAGAGGCTACACACATAGCCCACAACGGCAGTCCGGCACCCCTTGACGTCTCGCTGGCCTCACCGCACTGGGCGGCCAGGACTTCCTGGAAGGTTCTCCACACAGGCCTTGGCAGTGATCACCTCATCATTCAGATGACGATCAACGACAAGGCTCTCCGAGAGGACCTGGGACCAGCGAGACTAAACATGAGGACACTCAACTGGAACACCTTCCAGGCCAAGTGCTCCTCCCTCATCCTCCAGGAGCTACCCACGAACAACCTGGAGGAGAACACGAGATTCATCACCGACTCCATCGCCAGTGCAGCCACAGAGAGCTCCTCGATCTACAAAAGGCAGAGCAAGAGGCCCCTCGTCCCTTATTGGAACGACGACTGCAAGGAAGCAGTCAAAGATCGAAACAAGAAGAGAGCAGCTCACAGGCGACTGCGATCGGAGTCGAGCCATGAAGAATACAAGAGAGCGAAGGGTCAAGCCCAGTGGACCATCAAGAATGCCAAGAGGGAGTACTGGAGGTCACACTGCGCCAGCTTCGACGGTTCAACGGGTATCGCCACTCTCTGGAGAGCCATCAAAGGGATGAATGGCAATCGCTCGGGCCCAAGAATCCCCCCGATCGCCTCTGACTCTGGGGGACCACTCGGAAACACAGAGAAGACAGGCACGCTCGCCCGATCCTTTGCGCAAGCCAGCAGCAACGCGAACCTCTCCCCGCTCTTCGCACAAGCCAAGACTGCTCTCCTGCTGTCCCCGGCACTCTTCGTGCCAGAGAACTCCCCCATCTCTGATCCCATCAGCATTTCCGAAGTCCTAGATGCTCTAAGGAAATGCGGGAACTCCTCTCCGGGACCTGACGGCATCCATTACGAGATGATCAGAAGGCTCCCAAGCTCCAGTCTCCAAGGGATCGTGGCCCTCTTCAACCAGTCCTGGCTTTCAGGAACGGTTCCCTCCCTATGGAAGAGAGCCACGGTCGTCCCAATCCCTAAGAAAGGGAAGCCTCCTGCTCTTCCTTCCTCCTATCGGCCTATCTCTTTGACTTCCACTCTCTGCAAACTCCTGGAGAGGGTGATTGCCACGAGACTCCGATGGTTCTTAGAAAGCGGTAACCTGTTGAACCAGTACCAAGCGGGCTTCAGAAGAGCCCGAGGCTGTGTGGATCACATAGCCAGGCTGACGCAGGACATCGCCGCATCCTCAACCAAGAAAAGGAAGACTCTCGCAGTTTTCCTCGACATGGAGAAGGCATTCGACATGGTTTGGAGAGAGGGGATCATCGAGCAACTCTCAAGGATGGGCATCAAGGGGAAACCCTTGATGTGGATCCACAATTTCCTTCAGGATAGAACTATCCAAGTGAGGGTTGGATCCTCCCTCTCTGAACCGGTCACCCTAGAGAATGGCACACCACAGGGTAGCATCCTGAGCCCGTTGTTATTCATCATCATGATGAACTCTGTTCCGGAACCGACAAACGGGGTCGAGATGTCCATGTATGCCGATGACATTGCTCTTTGGACGTCCGGAAGGTCCATAGAAGCACTGACATCGAAAATGCAGAAACAGCTAGACAAAATGGCTTAGTTTCTATTTGCTAATGGTTTTAAGATCTCCGCATCTAAATCACAAGCAGTCCTTTTTTCAGAATACCAGAATCGGACGAGGAATGCGGGCATCAGACTGAGGGTCGGAGCGGAGGAGATCCCCCTGTCTAATACAGCCACCTTTTTAGGAATCGTCCTGGACGCAAGACTAAATTGGAAGGCCCACGCAGAGTCTGTCAAGACGAGATGCAACAAGAGGCTCAAAGCCATGAAAGCCATCTCGGGCAAATCCACCCTGCGCACAGTCTACAGAGCCACCATCCGCTCTGTTCTCCATTATGGATCTGAGGTAATCGACCTGGGGTGCAAGCGGATTCGAGACACATACGACAGTCTTCAGTATCAGGCACTGAAGATCTGCTGCGGTGCCATGAAGGGCACAAGTGCCTCGTCTTTGCGGGTGGAGTGCGGTGAGCTTCCCCTCGACCTTCGTCGTAAGAAGCTCATGGCAAACCACGCCCTCAGGTCGTCCGCTACAAATAATGAGCCTGTTAAAAATAAATATTTCATTTCAGAGCCAAAGTCCCAAGTCGAAGTGAGGTTCCACTGCAGGATGAGGATAAGAGGCGAGGAGCCTCCGCATAAGAAAGTCGAGTCGGTGATCCCAGCAGATCTCCTGGAGGACATCAGGGAGGCACCTCTCAGATTCCCTCCTTGGAGACTGAGAAAGCCGACAATCGACTCCTCGAATCTCTCCTTCGAAGCCGACAACCCTCTGCGGATGCTGGTGGCAAGGGAGAAAATAGAGGATCTCCAGGACAGCCTCCTCTGCTACACGGACGCCTCCAAGACCGAGGACAACAAGGCCGGAATTGGGATTTACATCCCAAGGAAGGAAGTAAACATCAGTCTCAGGACGTCGAGTCACAGCTGCATTAGTTCAATCGAACTGGCAGCCATCGAGCGATGTTTACTACATGTCAAGGACTCATATCAGGAGGAGTCCTTCGACATTGTCGTCCTAAGTGACTCGCTTAGTGCCCTACAGGCACTAAAGGACGGCAACAATTATGCTCCCGATATTAAAAATGTACAGTTTTTAATTTCAGAAATTCAAGAGAGCGGCAGAAAGGTCACTCTCGTCTGGGTCCCTGCCCACGTTGGAATTCCTGGCAATGAGAAGGCCGATGCCCTGGCAAAGGCAGCCACTGCAAGGGATCAGATAGACCTCCGGATTCCGGCGTCTATCAAGTATGTCAAAAGGTCCGTGGCCCGCAACATCTTCCAACAGTGGCAGACCAGATGGTATGAAGATCCTCGAAGCCAACATTACAAGTCCATAGAGAAACAAGTGTCGACGAAGAGCAAGTTCCAATGTGTTTCAAGGAGGAAGGAGGTTCTCATCTCCAGACTCCGAGTTGGAAAGTGTGCTCTGAACCAGCACTTGTTTCTCATGAAACGGCACCAGACGGGAGGTGCGAGAAGTGCCCTCAGGAAGACGAAAGTGTGCAGCATTTCCTCATGGAATGCCCAGCCCAGTCATCCCTGAGGAGAGAAATCAAGATGTTTACAGGTCTATCCGACATGAAATCCATGCTTAGCAATCCAGCAAGTGTGGACATCATTTATCGGTGGATCTGCAAAAACAGATGCGGCTTACTATAAGCCTTTTACAATTTTACTATAACTAATTAATGCATTTTATTATTCTAATACTTTTCATTTTTACTAACTTACTAACATTAACTAAAGTCCAAATCATCTCAGTTATGCAACGGACTATAATCAAATAAATAAATAAATAAATAAATAAATGGCCTAACGGTTAAGGCTCTCACGATGGCAGCACGGGGTTCAAACCCCGCTGCGGGAGCACCGTCCTAATCATCTAGATATGCAACGGACGTTAATAAAACATTATCATTGTATAAGGGGAGATGTGACATACGTCTATTTTTTATATTTTTAGTTCTTTTAGAGATCGTTTGTTATGCTGGTCTATGGGGTCGCCATCAGTTCGCCACCACCGATTGTCGCTCGGTCTCGACTGTCTTGATTAGCTGTTATTGTTATTGTGTTTAGTCAGTTATATATTGAAATAAACGGCCAGGATTTCTTTCATTATTGTTCAGGGGCCAGTTTTTCGTGCCAAATACTAGTTTAAAATCAAATCACGCACAACCTCAGTTCAATAATTATATTTTAGGTAAAAACATATTGATTAAATGATTGAAAATCATTTATACAAACTAAAATTTAAAATATGTTTAATAACTGAAATGTTTAAAGAAATTTTAAACGCCGAGGTTTTTTGAGAGCATATAAATCTACTACTTTATCAAGAAAATCTTCCGTTGGAACTTCGGTGTGATGTTCTATCGTTTTATTTGTTCGTAAAAACCAACAACCGTTCCTTTTAATTTCCGCACTTCAACGCCGCCATATAAACAAAGATCCCCTATCGTTACTACATTACATCCCTCCCCTTTTTGGAAAACCTAGTCAAATATTAGTTCACAACATAGTCTGCAAAGCGGGCGGGCAGTTTATGTTCACGCTTGGAGCGGCGTACAGCGTTCTGATCTTGCTGTGTGCTGTAGTCGCCTTCCGGAGCAGTTTGCGGCATGACATCACTGGATGCGACATCACCTTCCACCACGTCTTCGGATGGTTCCTTGAATTTTTCATAACCCGACAAGCGGTTATCTATTCCTTTGAAGAGTGACGAGTTGCGGGTGACTGATTGTCCGTCAGTGTTGCGTGTAGCAGTGATCATCGAGTGGTTCTTTGACGTAACTGTGTGTGGTACTGGCATGTACGGTGTGAGTGATCTGTTGTGTGTGATTGGTTGTTTCACAATGACCGTGTCACCCACGCTGATTGATGAAGGTTTGACATAGGACTTGTTGTCAGCATAGTCCTTCATCTTCGACTTCATGAGAGCATCTCGCTCACGAAATTTTCTATCGCCTTGTGTATCAGTGACTGTAGATGGTTCTGTTGATGGTAGAGTTGTTTTGAAGGGACGTCCAAACAGCATTGTCGCAGGAGGACGACCAGTTGTGCTGTGAGGCGTGGCACGATACTGACGAAGAAAGATGTTCAGTTCTTGATGCCAATTCTTGTGTTCGAGTTGCGCTGTCTTGATAACCTTCTTGACTGTCTTCACAAATCGTTCGACCTCACCATTGGCACGCGGCCATAGCGGAGTTATCTTTCGATGCTTGAAACCCATATATTCAGCAAAACGGGTGAATTCAAAACCATTGAAGGGGGGTCCATTATCCGACTTCAGAATGTCACACGAACCAAATTCGGATAGGATGCGATCAAGTTTTGGTATCACGCTGGCTGCTGCGGTTGACTGAACAATTTCAACCACAGGAAATCGTGAATAGTCATCAATGACCACGAGTAGGTAGTCACCAGTTGTTAACTGAGCAAAATCAATACTCAATTCACTCCAGGGTGATGACGGTAGTTGGGTCATTTGTAGTGGTTCACGATGCGGGGTTGCGACGGCGATTTGGCAGGCAATGCATGCTTTGACGCGTTCTTCCACCAAACGGTCGATCCCAGGAAACCAGACTTTTTCCCTAATCAAAGCTTTGGTTTTGACAATGCCTTGATGTCCTTGATGTGCGAGATTGACTGCACGTTCCCTCAGTGACTCTGGAATAACTATGCGGCTATTGCGTAGTAGTATATTGTCTCCACTGACACACAGTTCAGCACGCATTCTAGCGAACGTGTCAAACTCGTTAGTGTTTATGTTAGCGATGTGTGACCAATCGTTTGTACGGATCGCATCGATGACAGCGAGCAGTGTCTTGTCTTTGACGGTCGCAGTGGCAATTTCAATGCGAGTCATAGCTTTCGGTACTGCATGACCCACGAGGTAGTTGACGTACTCTTCGGCGATTTGTTCTTCACGACTCGATCGGTCACTTGACAAAGTTGGATGTCGTGATAGATAGTCGGCTGGATTGTCATGACCTGGTCTGTAGATGATGGTTGAAGGCGTAGTGCCCAACGCTCGATGCGTGCTGGCGGCTTGCATTTTGGATTGTTGTACAGACTGACTAATGGCTTGTGATCAGTATGAATGGTCACTGGCTTGCCATGGATGTATATATGAAAATGTTCACAAGACCAAACGACTGCGAGTGCTTCTCGTTCTGTCTGTGAGTATCGTTGTTCGACATCAGTCAACGATCTACTGGCGTAAGCGATGATATGTTCTTCGTTGTTATTTCCACGTTGAATCAAGATGGCGCCGAGTCCGACTGGACTAGCATCAGTGTGTATTTCTGTTTGCTTGTCAGAGTCAAAATACGACATTACTGGAGCATTGCATAGTTTCTGTTTGAGTTGTGCGAGTGCAGATTCTTGCTCATTCTTGTTTGGACCAACACTGCCATGTCCTGTCGTGTTAGTCTACGTAGTGGCTCGGAAACTGTAGCATAGTTTGGTATGAAACGAGCACAATAATTAGTCATCCCGAGTAGACTGCGGACTTCAGATGCATTGGTTGGCATGTTCATGTTAACAATTGACTGAATCTTCTTCGGGTCTGCCATGATGCCACGTTCAGTGAATACGTTACCAAAGAATTCGAGAGTGCGCTTCGCATAGACGCATTTCTGCTTGTTAAGAGTTAGCCCTTTTTCTCTCAGACGTTGAAACACGGCACGCAGATTGTTGAACATCTCCTGCTCGGTTCTACCGTACACAAGAATGTCGTCACTAATGTTTATTGCGCCCGTTAATCCACTGAGTGTCTCACGGATTGCATTCTGGAAAATCTCTGCAGCGCATGAAAAACCGAAATTGAGACGTTTGTATCGACGCAGACCAACATGCGTGGAGAATGTTGTAATGTAACGTGATTCAGGTGCAAGTTCAAGTTGATTATAACCTTGATTTAAATCCAATTTTGAGAAAACTGTTGCACCATTTAGATCACTGATCAGTTCATTTATAGTAGGCGTAATGTGTCTTTCACGTTTGATTGCTGTGTTAGCTTGGCGCATATCTACACATACACGTTTTTGGCCAGTTTCACTCTTAGGTTTGGGTACGACGACTACTGGACTCACCCACGGAGTAGCTCCTTCTGTCATTTCGATGATGTCGAGCTCTTCGTCATGCTTGAGTTGATCTTCTAACTGTTGACGAACATGGAATGGCACCCGACGATGAGGCTGCGCGACTGGTTGTACGGCGTTGTCGATGTGTAGTTTGACTTGGAAGTCCTTCAGCTTACCAACACCACGAAATAAATCAGCATATTCTGTGACGAGTTCATTGACGATCTGATCGGTGGATGTCGTACGTTCACCAATCGGTTTCACGACGTGCAGTAGGTGTAGTGCTTGAGATACCTCCCAGCTTAGGAGAGAACCTTCCTTGCTATCAATGACGTAGAACAGTGTGTCTGACTTTCTGTCTTTATATCTAACCACAGCACGAAAAGTCCCTAGCACCTTGAGAGGGCTTTGCGAACAGTATGCAAATACTTGTTTGTAGTTGCTGTGCAGCTGAGGTACAGGTTTAATTTTAGAAAAATCGAGTTGGCTCATGATGCTTACACTTGCTCCTGAGTCTGCGATGACATCGATTGTAGTGTTGTTTACATTCACTAAGAAGTGTGGTAGATTTCTTTTGGTGTCCAATCGATTTGAATGAACGCTCAGTGCATACACATAACGACTCTGCTCAGATGAATGTTCACTGTTGTCAGATGAACTTCCGTTGCTGTCGGCATTGACACGGCGAACACGATGGTATTTGCCATGACGGGTTTTCGGCAGTCGGCTTTGCGGTCTATCATGTGATATGCTGTCGCGATGTCGCTGATGTGGCGGCTGTTGTGATGCACCATCTTTCGAACGACACTGTGACGCAAAATGATTTGGCTTCTTGCACGAATTGCAGTACTTGCCATGCGCCGGACACGATGTCTTTCCACCCTCGTGTGGCCATGTGCCACCACAGTTGTGACACTTCATGTCAGCTGTTTTCTTGGAATTGTTGCAAATCTGCTTATTGCGATTCAGACTCAGTTTGTTAACATGCTCATTCTCCATACTCTTTGCTTGGATATCGGAGAGTTCTAAACTACGACCAACATCTATGAGTTTAGTGAGAGTCATGTCAGGTTCACATAAGGCTTTACGGCGTAGTGTACTTGATAAACAACCTTGGATGATTTGAGATTTTATCTCACGATCAACATTGTCGAAAGAGCATGAGGTTGCCAGTTGTTTCAAACGGGTGTAGTAGGCTGTTAGTGGTTCATCTGTTTGTTGTTTAGATTGTCGAAACGTGTAGATCTGGTATTCGACGTTTTGCTTTGGTGTGAAAAACTTGTTGAGAGCAGTGACAGCCTTTTCGAACGGATCCTCTCCCTCTGCAGCTTCGGCATCTGGAAGAGTATCAAGGATGTCGTTGACTTCCTCACCCGCGTAGTGGAGTAGGAGAGCTCTTTGACGTTTGCGATCAACAATATTTACGGCCACCATCAGGTTGCGAAAGCGAGAAACCCACTTTGTCCATCGAACTCCTGCTGAGTCGTGTGAATCGACTACAAACGACGGAAACGTTGGTAGTGCTTCAGCCATGGATTAGATAATGGTGTTATCGATAGTAGCTTTCGATGACTTCGATAACGCTCGGAGGCCAGACAACAGCGTCTATCCGAAATGAACAAACTTCCGATTTTTGTCGATAAAATTGGTGCAAACTATTTGCGAAGGTCCGTTTCGAAATTCTCGTCGCCAATGTGATGTTCTATCGTTTTATTTGTTCGTAAAAACCAACAACCGTTCCTTTTAATTTCCGCACTTCAACGCCGCCATATAAACAAAGATCCCCTATCGTTACTACATTACATTCGGGACCTTCAATGCTTATGGTCATACAATGAGTTAAAGTTTCTGGTAGAATTCTATTTACGACGGTGAAGTTAGCAAGACTTCAGCAAGAACTTTGACATCCAATAACTCTGGAACGCGTAGAGCTAAAAATATAAATTTTTTTGTTAGAAAGGTCTTGCGTTAGAAAATGATGCGCGTAAAAAAATAATGTATTTTGAATAAAAATGAATTTTTGGTTAACGTATAAAGCTTTGAGCGCCGATAACGTAAAATTCCTTAACGCGCTTGGAATTTAAAAAAAACATATTTAAAATCTACAGATTATTTCCTTTCTAAAAATATATGTTTCGTTAACGTGTCTCCAGCGCAAGTGTCAAAATTTAATTAAAAAAAAAAGACCGATTTTGTGCTTTGCTTAGAATCCTGTTCATTTTACTGAATGATCTTGAAGCAGTTGTTACTGGAATTACAAGAAGAATTTCACAAAGCCTTTGTAGTTCACAGTATCCCAAATCAGCTTCCAATATTTTGTTCAATGGGTTTTCATCTGTTTTGTACTTTTTGCGTTCAACTCAATTAGATTTTATGAAAAATTTAAAAGATTTTAAATCCGCGAGTACAGCTCTCTTATTTTTCATCTCATTAAGGCTGTGTGCAGCTTGGACGATTATACCAAGAGCTACTGCAATTGGTCTCATTACTTCAATCCGGAATGGATTCAAGAACGTGAAATCTTGAGAGCTGAACTTTGGCAGCTGCAAATCCATCACGATATTAAGTTTGTCCTTTATATCATAGATGGCTCTGTAACTGTCAAATTCAGAGTTCCAACGAGTTGAGTTTGCCTCAGGTATTGTTTTCCCAAGTACATCAAACACAGCATTACTCAAACTGTGAAATTTGCCAACCACTGAAAGATGCATTCGCTTAATAGTTGCATCACTTGCCAGTGCTTTCTTGGCTTTCGGAACGTTCAAATAGTTCGGCGATCCTCTAACAAATGAGAACAATCGCCAATAGAAAGAGAACAAAGGAAATAAAGAGTAACGCATATAGTAAAGGAAAAGCCAAAGATTAGAAATAAATTCATTAGCACTTTTATTTTAAGAAAAGACAATTTAAAAGTACTTGGTTGTAATTAAAATGTACTTACTAATAAGTACATCAAAAATGTATTTAAAGTACAAGTACTAAGTACACAATTGTGAAAGGACTTAAGTATAAATACTCAAGTACAACAAGTGTAGTTAAGTATTCGACATCACTGGTAAAATCAAGCCTTGGAAGCCAGCCGATTTTGGTTACCAAGCCATAAGCCGTGTGGGTTGTCGAGCCATCTAAACTTTTTTCAAGCCGAGGTGGTTTCCTGAATACCCTCGGCTCCCAGGTCTGCCTGGAATGCCCATGTGAGCCGGTATACAGACGAGAGTGACTTGCTATTCTTGGTCCTTGAAATCTGAAACCACAGACAAATTTCTACGAATTTCAGGATCATGGTAGGCATTGTTTCGATTTCGTAGGCACTGGATGCAGTGATGGGCAGTTACTAACTATAAGTAGTTAACTACTAGTTAATAACTACTCTTAAAAAAGTAGTTAAAAAACAGTAGTTAACTATTTTTAAAGTAGTTATTAACTACAAATAGTTATAGTTAACTACTATTTTTTAAAGTAGTTACTCTTAAAAAAGTAGTTAAAAAATAGTAGTAGTATTTTTTAAAGTAGTTACTCTTAAAAAAGTAGTTAAAAAATAGTAGTTAACTATTTGTAGTTAATAACTACTTTAAAAATAGTTAACTACTATTTTTTAACTACTTTTTTAAGAGTAACTACTTTAAAAAATACTACTACTATTTTTTAACTACTTTTTAACTACTTTAAAAAAAATTTTAAAATAAAATGAAGAAAAATATTTTATTCCAATTTTACAATTTGTTACATCACTTTATAAATACAGTTTCTTTATTTTCAACTTTTGCTTACTACCGCCATTTCTCGTTTCTGAATTATTACTCTTAGTAGTCGTATTCTGAAAACGTTTTATGTAAATTGCGATTTGGTTTTATATAAATTTGCGATTTTAATGCAGCTAATTTTGTCAAGGCATTTTTTTAGTTGTTGAGAAAAACTCTGTTACTGATGACATGGACACGGATGAGCCATTATGTGATATTTCTGAAGATCTTGTTGGCGAAAGTATAGCCGATTTGATTGAAAACGAACAAGATATTAATAATGCGGATAATGTGCTTCTTTTGCTTCCTAATAAGCGCTGCGGTAATCATACCTTAAATCTTGTGGCTACTGTGGATGCAATGAAAGATCTTGTTGGCGAAAGTATAGCCGATTTGATTGAAAACGAACAAGATATTAATAATGCGGATAATGTGCTTCTTTTGCCTCCTAATAAGCGCTGCGGTAATCATACCTTAAATCTTGTGGCTACTGTGGATGCAATGAAAGCAAGGGATAATCTGCAATACAAACGACTTTATGATAGGTCAATGGCAAAGGTTGCATCATTATCAAACTCAGTTCATCGCAGTGTAAAAAATGCTGAGGTTGTACAGGACATTACGGGTTCAACATTTTTAAAGCCAAAAATTACAAGGTGTCGTTAACAATCACCACCTCTGCGGACAATGCGGCTCAGAACAGTGAATATGATGATTTATATGACTATGGAAAATGTACCAAACTCTTGTGATAATGAGGTAGCTGAACAGCTTAATGATTATTTATCAAACTCCGCAAGAAATGTACAAACCCTACTTAATTATCCAACTGTTTGTGCTGCATTCATCAAGCTTAATTCAACATTACCAAGTTCGGCAGCAGTTGAAAGACTTTTTAGTATAGCAGGGCAGGTTTTATGTAACAGACGATGTAAATTATCATGTTGACATGATGATTTTTTTAAGAGATCGCCTGAAACATCTACTGAATACTTCTGTTTTTGATTAATTTGGACAATAAAATTTTGTTGAAAATGTTACACTAGTGTAAATAAATATGCTAATAATTATATTTTGTTCAATTATCCAGAAAATTAATTTTATCAAATGTCAACGGAAAAGTAGTTAAAAAAGTAGTTAAAAGTAGTTAACTACTATGCAAGTAGTTAAGGAGTAGTTACTAACTACTTATTTAAAAAGTAGTTAAAAATAGTTACTAACTACTTTTATAAAAAGTTAGTTAACTACTTTTTAAGTAGTTAAAGCCCATCACTGACTGGATGGCACTAAGAGAATCGTTTAAAACCACAATATTCTTGTCTTGCCCCTGGTAGGTTTTAGCAGCATTAGTCAGTCCTGAGTGGCTGCTAATTATGTTTCAGCGATGCTGCTTTCGGGTGAAGCTCTGATACCAAGTTCCACTTCTTTCTTAGGGATAATGATCCATATCCCTGCCTTATCCGCAGCATAAAATAAAACGACAAACATAAATGACATAATTAAACATAGTAGGGACACCGACAAGCAGTAAATAGGAATTTCCAAACTGATGAATACTTGACCATAAGGAATGAATATGCTAGTTGAAATTTAACTTTCTTTCAAAAGTACTATTTGTACCTGAGCTTATAATTTCAATGGAAACATAATTATATTAATATTACTTTTCCAGGCCACTCTTTTTAATTGCATTGCATATGCTGAGATTCCAAAATTTACTTTCAATGGAAAAACATTTTGGCAACATGTTTTATGTATTTAAGTATTACAATACAAGCACAAGCAAATACATAGCCAATGTAGCTATTTTGAACATTTTGAGTTCTGCAGAGATATCAGTTCACTGGAATTAATAGTTCCATAGGATTGAGAATAAACACTTAATCCCACAATTTCATTGTTGCTGTAGGGCCTCTTGGGTGATGAACTTAGTGTGCCAGCCTACAAGTTGAAAATAAATGACAAACTTCAATAATTAAAGTCTAAACTTTCAAGCAATACTCAACTTTAATTTTTTTAATGCAAGAGGAAACTTCATCTCGCAAGACAATAGGGTTATTGAACTGTTGGTTAAAGTTTACAGCCATTGTTTTTATGACATGATTCTGTGCTTGAGGCGCAGAAGAATGCCTTGGCAGATATCGGGATGGCACGAATGTCGCCTTTGCCTTTGGATTATTAAATTTTTGACTTTCTTGTTGAGACAGTCCAGCTTTGTGACTGCTGCTAAAATTCTTCTGCCCATCAAACCTTTGTTCATGTAATTTATCAGCATTGTGATCACTTTTTGGGGACTTGATCTTATCAACACCACTCGCCAGGAGCATAACCGAATCATCTGTCAAAGTGATCTGTGGACAATGAACCATTTTGTTGTTGTACCTTGATACTTTGGGACTATTAGCATAATCCTTTGCTTGGTGACCTAAAAAGCATTGATCATTTGCATGTTGCCATTCAAACATTCCCTTTGCGGTTCCTTGAGTGCATGCTTCAATATCCTTTGGAGTAGAAGATTTTATTTCAGCAAGCTTCAATCTTCTTTCACTTTTCATTTTGGCCACTATATCATACAGACGACTTCTATATTCATCAACTGTCAGCTGAATATCATCTGGAATTGGAATCAAAATGTCTTTACCAATGATGTTCTCCTCATCAGGATTGTAAAATCTATGTACATATTTATGCTTCAGAGCATTTTCTGCTGTTAGCCTCTTATTTGGATTGAATTGAAGAAGATGATGCAGCAAATCTATGGCATTCTTTAGGAGGTTTGGGGCAGTCTTCAAAGATGATGAAGCACATGCTTGAATAAGATCATCCAGTGGCTTTCTGATCTTTCTGGAGGCCTTTAAAGCAATATATTTATATTTTTAGCTAGCAGCCTCCACAATTAATACCCAGCTACATTCAAATTACCTTTCCAAGAAGTGAAGGTCCATAAGTTGATTGAATGCTATTTATATCTTCTCTTGTTGGTGGGTCAACTGATGCAATAATTTTTTCAATTTGACTAAGGGTAGATGATCCAGGAAATAAAGGCTTTTCAGCTAGCATTTCCCCCAAAATGCATCCAAGACTCCACATATCCACCCCCTTGGTGTATTTATGACATGCTAAAAGGATTTCTGGAGCCCTGTACCATCGGGTGGCAACATACTCTGTTAGATTGGGATCTCCTTGGTCATCCAAAGTAATTTGTGATAGAGACCTATATAAAATAAGTAAATGGTTAGAATAAACTTCTTCCAATCCACTAACAATATTCTACCTGGCAAGGCCAAAATCGCAAACTTTAACAATGCACTGTTCGTCCAAAAGAATATTTGATGGCTTGTAATCTCTATGAATAACATTTCCTGAGTGAATGTATTTTGTGGCATTCAAAAGTTGATACATGATGAACTGCTTGTGTACCTGTTTGAATAGAGATATATAAAAATGTTTGACATTGAAACAACCATTATTTAGGTTTAAAATTTTAACCAAAAACTTTTGATTAAAATGTTGAAGACAAATAAGAATTACGAATCATGGCACAAAATTGTGCTCATTTTATTCTGATTTCCTAGCTGATGGCAATTATCTCAAAATATCTCAATTCTTCCCTCCTAAGCATAATATACTCAACGTAAATTATGGACATAAAATAAAATATATGCAAGTTAGAAATGTAGTATACATAATAACTGTCAAAAACAAATCTCGATTGTTTGTGTCAAATTGATAAAATTGAGTTCACCTAATTTTGTTCTTATAAGGGTTTGACATTTTATTCTAAAAATTAATATTTGTGGAAGATTAAAAGCAAAATTATCATATCGAACCTCAGTAAGAATATTTCCTTTCTTGATAACATTGTGTAAATCAGTATCCATAAATTCAAATACCAAATAGATATCCTGGAAAGGCAAAACGTTCATGCTGTTAAATTCACATCTTGTGACTAACTTTAATAACCTTATCATTTTCTGCTTTTATCACATTTCTCAGCCTGATAATGTTGCGATGATCAGCAAAAGCCTGTAAAAACATAATTTCCCGAAATGTTCTCTGCGCATCCGTTGCATTACGAAATGCATCAAATATCTTCTTTAGAGCAACGACTTCCGTTGTTTTTTTATCTACGGCTTTCCAAACAATTCCATAGGCTCCCTTGCCAAGACGCTTTTTTATGGTATATTTTTTAGTGACATGAGATTCTAATTCATTACTGTTCATTCTAATATAAATGAGTGGTCAATCAATTATTCTCAGATGCAAAGTCCCGAAGTCTCCAAAGCGAACGAACGAGAAGCTCTAATTTACTCACATAATTCACCAGAGCGTTCCTCGATACGAGTGCTAGATACAAAGATCGTATAAAATTTTATTTTTATTTAATGATCTGGAATTTACCTATAAAGTTTAAATCAAATCAAAATTTCTTTTAAAATTGATTTCCTGTTTGTGCATTTTCTCAAACTCAACATTTTCACAAAATTTATAATCAACTTATAATCGACATGAACTGCATAAAACGGCTGAGCTTAAATGCAGCAGTGATCGTTCTAATCAATTATTCATGAGATGATTATCCAGGTCAAGAGGTGTGAGCTTGCCTATAATGAAATAGAAAACTTTTAGTTTTTAATAAAATGGATAACTTTTATAAAACAACCAAACATTATTTTATTTGCAAAATTAAAAGGTTCCCTGACTTTTGCTAAAATGGCGATAGCTCACATGGCGATTGCTCGCATGGCAGGTTGCGCACATATACTATTAATTAATAATAATAATAATAATTAATTAATTAATAATGACTATTGCGTAAACGATATTTGCACACACTCAGTGATGGGCAAAATAAATCGCGATTGCGATTTGAAATGATTTGAATCGTGATTTAGGCAAGGTTGCGCTTTGATTTGAACATTGTTGGATTCGATTTTTGCCTCAGTGATTTTGATTCGATTAGATTTGCCTTTTTTTGATTTGATTTGCTTTTTCAAATCAAATCATTGAAATAAAGATGGTTATATATTTTTAATTTTGTAAAAATGGTTAAAAATTTAAGAATTCTATATCTTTGGCGTCCTCCCCGTTACATAAACATTGTTGTAGGTTACATGCTTTTGTTCTACTTGTAGCTTTACCGCGTTTTAAATATGTCCGAGTTAGATAGCAATGCTTCCACTACGCATAGTTGAAAGTTCAGGTTTTGCCTCTTTTATGAGAATTGTGGATCCAAATTATGTTATCCCAAGTAGAAGGAATATAAATAAAAAATTAACTGGTGTATTGCAGACATTAAGAGACTATTTGAAGGATGAAATTGGACTACTAATTAATAATAATTTGGGCGTCAGATGTGTACATGCTTCAACAGATTTGTGGAGCAGCCGTTCACTTGAGCCAATTATTGGAGTTAAATTCCACTACTTTGACGAAGGCTTTCAGCTGAGAACAAAGACGGCTGCTTACAGACACTTCGGGTCCCAACACACAGGAAAAAATATTTGTGCAGCTTTGTATTTTGATGTGTATGATACACTCAAACTTTTTAACTATCACTTCGTAGATTTACAGGTTCAGACCTCCCTTGAAATAAATAGAAATCAAATGTAAATCCTCAAACAAATTACAAATTTCTAAACAAAATTAATGTAGGACAAATAAATAATTAAATAAAAATAAATAATTAGGCCTTCTATCAACTATTGTATTTTTTTGTAAAGAAACAAATAAAATTATAGAGAGCTGAGATAAAAATTAAAAAAATTTTATTTTCATTTTTGCCTTTATATTTTATTAAGTTTTTAGTAACTTCATGCCATTCTATTATTGTATGCCTTAAATCATCTAGATATGACTAGTGATGAAAAAGGGGTCCAGAAAAAGTCTCTAACCGGCAACTGTGTTTTCTCTCGGCGGCCCTGATTTGAACAACCCGAAATCAATTTCTAAAATTATTGGCCCTATGCACTAAGGAGAACATAAAAATAGATTTTTTTTTACCTTTTTTTATTGCTTAACTGTTCACATAAGAAATTATATTTTAAACGAATTCAGAATCATTTCAATTAAACTTGTCAAAAATTTTAGTATGCGGAAATGTCGTTTCACAGGTCTACGTGCGCAACTGTCAGTGTGAACAATTGCTAATGTGCGCAATAATCTATGTGAGCAACAGCCATGTGAGCAACCACCGTCTGAGCAACCGCCGTGTGAGCTATCGCCATTTGAGTAACAGTCTGGTTACTCGGAACCAGGCTTGGACTGGGCCGGTAGCCGCCAACTGCCAAAAGAAAGTTATTATATTTTTAGTTGTAACTGAAATTACCGTTGATTATAAATAGCTTCAAATAATAGTTTGTATTAAAAATAAGCAAACTGAAACAGCAAAGTCATTACGTAAGGAGTCTAAATATATATATGTATAATAAGCTTCCCTCGTCAATGGTTATAACGCAATTTTAATAATTTATAACGTCAATTTTAACGCAAAATTATATTATTTTTTAATAAAATATTTTTTAACACATCAATGACTGGAAAAGGATATATGATTTGGTTTGTGGCTTGGTTTGTCTTTGAAAAGTTAGGCATTGATGTAAGTAAATGTATTGGCAATTCCACCGATGGTGCGTCTAATATGCAAGGTCAATACAATGGATTCAATGCTTTGTTAAATACAGCTTCTCCGGGTCAGATTCATGTATGGTGTTATGCCCGTGCCTTAAATTTGGTAATGGGTGACGTCACTAAAAAAGCGGTTGAAGTTGTTACTTTATTTGGGGTTTTAAACGCATGTGCAGTCTTTCTCCGGGAATCATATTTACGATTCAGTTTTTGGTTGTTTGGTGTGAATTTAGCAATACATTGAAATACATATCTGTAATTGGTGAAACCTGTTGGTGGGCAAAAGGCAGAGCTCTTACTAAAATATTTGGAAATTTCTTAATCAAACCTTCCAATCAAGAAACCCAAGTTATCGATTTTTTGTACATTTGGCATGCTACAAACATTTCATGATATTTCTACTTCAAACAAATTCAATAATTATGTCCGATACACAGCAAAAGCTCTGTTAGATTCATTGACAAGTTTTCAATTTATTCTAACGGCACAATTATTTTTGAAAATATTTGAACACACAACGCCATTATAAGAATATTTGCAACCAATTGGAATAGATATACTACGAGCCTATAAGATGGTTCAAGACTGAATTAAGCAAAGTAGATAAAAATTTTGATTCCATTTTTCAAGCAGCCACAAATTTAAAAAATTGCAAACAGTGAACTAGAAAAAAGAAATATCGACATTGAAGTGCAGACGGTTTTGAAAGAAAAAGAATTATAGCCACCCAACCACTTGAAAGTGCGAAAGATAAATTTTGTGTCAATGTTCACTGGTTATAGATCATTTAATTAATAGTTTAAAACAGAGATTCTCTGAGCATGGTTGCCTTTACGCTGATTTATCTTGTTTAGATCCAAGAAATTTTGCAGAAATTTTGAAAAGAATGCCTAGCGATGCATTGCAGCACCTGAGTGAGAACAGATTAAGAAATTTGCTGAGCCAATCAACTCATTCATGCTGATGTCTTGTGAGAAGAACCTTATTTCAAGAATCAATAATAATTAAATCATTGATGTTTTAGCATCGACTAGTGAAACGATGAAAAAGCTGTTATACTAATTAACAATGAATAGAAATTTTAGACTCTAGTGTTTCTTATGTTTAAGTTGTTATGAGGTGACCCGCCATACAAAATAGCCACGACAGAACAGTCAATATAGCCCGGTGACAAAATAGTCTAGGACAAAATAGCTCAGGACAAAATATGTATTCAATGTATTTAAAAAATTGTTTGTGGGTTGAATACATTAACCGATAACTGATTCCAAATTTAATTCGAAGTTAGTGGTTTGAATGCTTTTATGACCGTTTTGAGTTTAATTGGTATCAGGGAATTTCATCAAGTGGAAGATTTATCGACTAAAATATTATTAGGATTCCGGCCACTTCCTCACTTTACATGGACTTTTCAAGTTGGTATTTAATATAAATTATCGATTGACAAGCAACATGTGAATCTGCACAAAGAGAATTTACCAGATAATCATTAAGTCACGAAGGTTCCTTTGATCTGGGTTTAACTTCTTTTGATAATTCCCCGAGTTCCCGTTGAAATGTGTACAATGAATCGTTTGATTTGGAATTTAATCTATTTTATCGATTGACGTACAACATATTCGAGCCACACAAAGTGAATCACTTTATCGGACTCACCTTATCATCACGTCATGTGGACATGTAACAAATCCACAATGAACCAATTTTACCGTTATTTTGACGGGGTTATTTCATCCTGAGCTATTTTGTCGCCGGGCTTAGACTGAAATAAATTGGGAAAATTAGGATTCAAAATTTAAATGCATCTTATAATAATTCCTACAAGGTTTAGTATTTAAAGTTGCAACAAATATTTAAAATGAAATAATGTCAGCAGACGCCCATCTCCCTTGGTATTAAATTAAATTCACCATTGGTTGGATATTTCGTTGTCTTGGTGATTTTGTTTACTTTCATAATTTGTTGGCTGTTATTTGAAAGTTTGAGTTTTTTGATACGTGTTATAATAAGCGCTTAATTGGTAGTAATAACAAATATTACTATAGGTTAATAAGAGTAATCAACAAGTTGTTATTACAATTCCGCAGTAATTATCAGTACATCTTATGGCTCGTTACAAATCCTTGTTTAAAAGGATGGTTTGAGGACATTAAGCTGAGATATTATCATGTTTCATATCTGAGGCATAGATCGCAAAATGTTGTTCAATTAATTGTGAACACGCTCAAAAGTAAAATCATTAAAGAAATTTCTGACAATCAGTTCTACACTGTGACGGCGGATCCAACACCAGGTAGTTCGAGGAAAGACATGTTGACTATTGTAATCCGTTTCGTCAATCAGGAAGGAATTGCAAATGAAAAACTCTTGCAAATAACCGAAATAACTGACAAGACTGGCGCTGGAATAGGAAAGAGTATAGTCAGTTGCTTGCAACACAATGCCGTTGATACTGACAATCTTTCTTTTCAATCGTATGATTTTGTTGCTTCAATGTCGGGAGAGTTTAAAGGAGCTCAACAGAAAGTATCTGAGTTGGTTGGCCATTTTACAAGCGGATACAAACACTAGTGAAGATTTTCTTACTACTAGTGAAGAAGTTGTATTTTTGTGTAAAAGATAGATTTTGTTTAATACTTGGGAGCAGGGGCGCAACTAGGGGGGGCAGGGGCCCCAGGCCTAATAGGAGAGACCCTGCAATTTTTCCAAATCCGATGAGTTTTTTTTTTGGTGGGGGGGGGGGGGGATAAGGGGATTTAACTGGTTTGAAACTTTGAGACAGAAGATAGTCAAACTCATAATAATAATAATCTGTTCTATCTTTAATTCTTTATTAATTATAATTGGTAGTTTTGATTTGAACAGTTTCAAAAATTTTTCGACTGCGTCGGGCTTTCGTCCCTTTTCTAAACTTGAGCCCCCCCCACAGCATTTTTCGCTGGTTATCTGATGATCAGATCAGATCATTTTGACAACCCTGCCTTGGCTGCTCTTGATGCTTTGCAGAATGGCACAATGACTCCCGAGCTTTCGGAGTTCTGCAGCCTTCATAGAAAAGACGCTGAAACTGTGCAAAGACAGTTCCTATTCACATCGACAAGTTTACGTGCTGATGAGTCTGATCCCAATGCATGTATCGAACTTCAAGATCTTTTCTGTGCCACAAGCATTCAGCCCGAGTTGCATTATATGCTCGATGTTGCTCTTACTCAGCCATTTACGTCTTCAGATGCAGAAAGGGCATTTTCTAAACTTCGCCTTATTAAAAGTCATCTCAGGACGACTATGTCTGCCTGTCGTTTGCAAAGTTTATTGAGAATATCTGCGAACAAAACAACTACTGCATTTCTTCCATGAAATGAAATGGTGAACAGATTTTCACAGACTGATCGAAAAATTATTTTGTAACTGCAAACACATCAAAATGTAATTTAGACTACAACATTTCAAAATTGTTTTAAACTGTTTAGGATCATAACTTTATACATAATTTAGATTAGGTGAAATGTTTAGGATATGAATCATATCATATTACAATTTTAAACATATCATAAACTTTTTTTTTACAGTTGCTTTAACTGGCTTGAAACTTTGAAACAGAAGATAGTCAAACTCATTAATAAATTATTAAAGATACAAAAAAAGACTGCAGACTTATAAATAAAAACTTATAATAATAATCTGTTCTATCTTTAATTCTTTATTAATTAAAATTAGTAGTATTGATTTGAACAGTTTAAAAAATTTTTCGACTGCGTCAGGCTTTTCTAAACTTGAGCCCCCCCCAGCATTTTTCGCTGGTTGCGCCCCTGCTTGGGAGACATTGCACACATATTTTAATGTACCATGACTCTTGTCTGTTAAATTTTATCAAAGTTATGAGTTGGTCATAATAGTTGTTGTTAGCGAACAATAAATATTGACAAAATATTAAGAAAACATTTTTAGGAGTTGGGAAAAACTGTCCTTTATGCCCCCCACTATTTTACCTTCGGTACGTCCCTGGTTCTGACGGGGCCGTTTTGACGAGGGTATTTTGTCCTGAGCTATTTTGTCACAGGGCTATTGTGACGGGGTGCCGTCTGATGAAGAGTGGGTATGGAAATTGGCCTTTGCTGCATAACTAGTCATTTAAATTTTCTGAACATAAAACTACAAGGAGAGAAAAATCTAGTTTCTGATCTGTATACCCACCTAAGGGCATTCAGATCTAAACATGTCTTGTTATTGAACAACAACTTGACATACTTTCAGCAGTGCATGTTCTTCATGGTCAAAGCAACAGTTGACTTCCTCACGTCATTTGCATGCGAGATCAAGGACTTCCAGCTGCAATTTTAGGATCGGTTTTCTAACTTGAATTCAAAGGCAAATGAAGTGAAACTGTTTCTAAACCCATTTCAAGCACATGTGGTTTGTTGCCCAGATGAACCACAGCTGGAGGTCATTGAGTTGCAAGTTGTCATTAGGGACAAGTTCAAAGAAGGACTGTGTTGTACATGACTTCACCAACGGTTTGACCAAGGCACAGATCTTCTCAAGAATCGATCTCGTCAGAGCCTACCACCACATCTTCATCGCGGAGGAGGACATACCCAAGACCGCCATCACTACACCGTTCGGCCTGTACGAATTCATCCGTCTACCGTTCGGACTCAGGAACGCAGCCCAGTCTTTCCAGCGCTTCATGGACGAGATACTCCGAGGTCTAGATTTTGCATTTGTCTATATCGATGACGTTCTAATTGCCAGTTCGTCAATGGAGGAGCATCTCGGACATCTGGAGCAAGTGCTGAAGATGTTCGCCGATTTTCATCTCACGGTGAACATGGACAAGTGTGAATTTGCGGTCACGTCTACAACATTCCTGGGACACTCTGTGAGTTCAGACGGCATACAACCACTTCCGGACAGTGTCAAGGCCATCACAGAATACAAGCAACCGTAGACGCTTACACAACTCCGACGGTTCGTGAGTCTGGTGAACTTCTACAGGAGGTTCATCCCACACTGCGCCGACATGTTCGCTCCTTTGACCAGCATGTTCAACAAGCAGAACTCGAAGAGCAAGGCAGCAGTGTCCCTGAACCCTGTCCAGTTGCAAGCATTTCAGAAAATCAAAGATGCTGTGCAGTCTGCCCCCCATCTCGCATTTTTGGACAAAGACAGCCACCTATAACTCTCCACAGACGCTTCCGACGATGCAGCTGGAGCGGTCCTGGAACAGGTGCAAGGTGGCCTCACTACACCGGTGGCGTTTTTCTCCAAGAAGTTTAGCCCGACGGAGACGCGGTACAGCACGTTCGGTAGGGAACTGTTGGCGATGTACCTGGCCGTGAAGCACTTCCAGCACCTACTGGAAGGTCGTCAATTTACAATCTTCACGGACCACAGGCCGCTCACATTTGCTTACAAGAGCGGATCCAGCCGGTACTCGCCCAGGGAAATACGGCATCTGGATTTCCTCAGTCAGTTTGCAGCTGACATCAGGCTGCATCAAAGGAGACCAGAATGTCGTGGCAGATGCCTTGTCGCGCACCGATGTCAACGCCGTCACAACCATCGATCTGCAAGAGATAGCCGCACACCAAGCTGCAGAGACCCAGCTCCAGATCGACATGCCATCTCTGGAGATCATTGAGGCCCCACTACCATCCAGCCACGGCAACATCTTTGTCGACGTCTCAACAGGAGTGCACAGACCGCTCCTCCCAGAGACGCTGCGTCACAAGGTATTTCTGAGCCTACACTCCTTATCACACCCAGGTGCCCGTGCAACGTAAAAACTGGTGAGGCAACGTTTCGTCTGGCCGAACATGGACAAGGACATCAGAGCAAGGTGCCGAGAGTGTCTGGCGTGCCAGAAGAGCAAGATCCACCGACACACTACGACGTCACCAGCAACACTCCCTCTGCCAAGCTGCCGCTTCCAACACATCCATCTGGACCTGGTGGGACCACTTCCGTCATCGGAAGGACACACACACATCCTCACATACGTGGATCGATTCACAAGATGGCCCATGACTATACCCCTGATCGACACTTCAACAGAAGCCATCGTCAAGAGTTTCATGCTCTCATGGATTTCCAACTTTGGGGTGCCGGAAACCATCACCACTGACAGGGGTAGCCAATTTTCCTCACATATGTTTCATCAGTGGTGCAAGTTGTTAGGCATCCGCCACGTAAAAACAACGGCCTACCATCCTGCTGCTAACGGAATGGTGGAACGTTTCCACCGTCAACTCAAGGTACTCATCCGTGTCGATTCCCACAAACCCCCGCTGCATCCACCATACGACGGTCTCTTTGATGTCCAAGAGCGCCATCGGAAATACTTCGTCGTCAGCAAGAATGGCCGGAATGAAACAGTGTCCATCGACAGGCTGAAACCAGCAATTCTGCCCCAGACTTCAGTTCCGCCCACAGCCAACCCATCCCCAGCTATCAACCCAGCAACACCACTGGCTCAACCTCAAACACGCTCCGGACGAAGAGTTCACTGGCCCAAGAAACTCGAGGACTACGAGCCCTGACTTTTCGTTCGCCAGCTTGCTCTCTGGTGGGGGAGTATTGTTGGACACAGGAACTTTGTCCCACTTGCATAATTAGAGACGCGGGCTCCGAGCTCCATGTTTGTTTAGGTTTCAGGAACTTAACGCGGTATTATTCCTTCTCGACTCGAGTCAACAATTCATCTGTTCAACATTTATTCCTCTGATTGTCTGTGTATATCCAGTTACATTACATACTCTTTCCAACACTTCTATATCCTTTCTCAAATGAGGGTTCCACACTTGCACACAGTACTCAAGGTGTGGCCTTACTAATGCCTTATACAATCTCAATATTACATCCTTGTTCCTACTCACTACTGCTCTCTTTATCATTCCAAGTACTCTGTTTGCTTTTTTAGCAACTTCCATTCACTGTAGAGATGCTTTTCTATTGTTCTGCATTATTACCCCCAGATCTCTTTCATGGTTAGACTGCTTCAGAATGCTTCTTCCAAATACATATTCAACTTTCGTGTTTTTGCATCCCATATGCATAATGGAGCATTTGCTTACATTGAAAAGCATCTGCCAATCTTCTGCCCATTTGAATAACTTGTTAAGATCTTCCTGAAGTGTGTCTACATCTTCTTGCTTGCTGAAACTTGACTGCTAAACAAACTGCAATTGGTTTCAGCAACATCAAAACTTCATTTTTAAAGTTATAATTTTTTGTTTTGTTTTTTTATGTTTTTTGGGTTTTTTTGTGTTGAAATATTTCAAAAAGAACAAATCATTTTGCAATAAAACAATTGAAATATTTCACGCTCACATCGCTACTCTTGACTCGATGGGCTCTCGACGCTTGTCTCCGGACTTTTTCTCGTGTTTGCTAATAAACCTCTAAAAATTACGAATGTTAGTTTTATGTTGATGTTATGTTTATAACATCTATGCTGTTGCAACAACAGCACGTCTTGATGAAAATTAAACTGTATTAAACATTTTGAAATGAATTGGTACATGCAATACAAATTTAATTAATATCCTTAAATTGTATAACATTATCAACAAATGTGATTTATTATATTTTTTCATTTTTTATTTATTTCTCTCTTTAACGGTTGATTTTTAAACGCGTTGTTGTTTTTTTGCGGACCTACTTTAGTCATTCTTAAAACGCCGGTAATGATACAAATATGATACACATTATTATTTATCCGATATCAAACATATGATTCGAATGCAGTGGTGTTACAATTTGGATGAGGACTGAACCGGGTCTTACCATTTTAGGGAGTGACACCAACATTTTAATCTTTATATCTTACCGATATGCGTTGCATAGGATCCGGCATGCGTTGCAATGCCACTTAAAGAAAGAGACGTGTTGTGTCTTAATTCTTTTTATTGGAGTGCTTTTGGATCAAAAATATTTTTTGTTTTTCCGTCGGATGCGTAAAGGAATAAATCAGAAGATTGAGCAGGGCACTTACTGTCCATGTGAGAAGCATGGGTTTTCCAAATTTTGGCAACAAAGGGAAAACACTGCATGCAAATTATGACATAGGCGTGCGAGTTGACTCAGAGGGTTGCGTGCCGGCGAACGGCGGTGAAACGTAACGTGTCGTATATGCAACCCAGCTCCCACCGCCAGGAAGCCCCCTCGGGTAGGGGCACTATGCAACGGTGGACCGATTAAGAAGTGCCCTCACATTCTATTCGGATATATAAGGCACTCAAAGTGAAAACTCTAACATCAATAATAATTATAATTATGAGTAACAAATAGTTGAATAATTATAACGAAAGTACATAAAATAGTGCAACGCACTACACGTTTCCTATATTTGCCATCGATTAATGTCAGTTAAATTCCAGTTGACGATACAAATTCGTGAGCCGGACAATTTACAAAATATCTTTGCTCACCTATCGTACCTTAACCACATCTAACCCCCCTTATCTCCATCATCTCACTCGCCACCGTCACATCCCCGATCGCATCCGCTCATCTTCTACAATTCATCTTCACCAACCGGTTCACAAATCATCCATAGTTAATCGGGGCTTCTCTTATGTCTCGCCCGCCGTCTGGAACAGCCTGCCCCCCATCATCCGGTCTCAGCCCACGCTCGAGCTCTTCAAGCGCCAGCTGAAGACCTATCTCTTCAAATCCCCCTTTGAAGGTCCAAGGCGCCTCTGACGCTATGCTTAAGGCGCCATATAAATAAACTATTATTATTATTATTAATGCAATGATTAACGTGACTGTTTTTGTCAGATGCTTCTGTAAGCATAGTGCTAGAAAAAATGTTAGTCCCCATTTTTTGTAATAACTTAAGTTTAAATTATCGCACTAAGCTCAAATTTAGAAGAACTGTATAATATCCTTAAACTCGTATATTTTTTTTCACTTTGATCAAGAATTAAACGCAAATCCAACAAAAATCCATTTTTTTGCATAGAAATATTGTTACGACACGTTGCAAAAAAACCTCATGAATTTCATTATTTTAGCAAAATTTTTATTTAAAACTAAATGAAATATTGTTTCAAAAAGATGTCATTCCTCCTTTTTTTTTTAGAAATAACATTTATGCACCTATTTTTCATCGAGAAAATCAGTGGTTTGATGATGTTTTCATCCAAATTTCTCCAGGCGCTGCAAATCGCTTCTTTCAAATCATTTTCTGTGTCATATTGCTGTCCATTGCTACAAACTGATCTTGAAAGAAGGTCCCAGACACTGTCAAACGGATTCAAAGCGCATGAACATGCAGGCGAGTCCATCATTTGCATGTTGGATTCCTGAAAAATGCTCTGGTTGCCTTGGAAACATGAATGGGAGCGTTATCTTGCTGAAATTCATGTTTTTTTGTTTCAGCAAAAGGAAGGAGATGATCCTTGAGCATTTTACTTCTGAGAGTCCTGCCTCCCTTTCAAAAGCACCAGTTCAGTCCTCCCAAAAGCTAAAATTCCTCCCCAGACCATCACAGAACCTCCTCCATGTTTTCTTCCAAAAAAATCTCTTTCTTTTCTGAATTTTGTTTCATCTGTGAAAAAGTTCCCATCTTTCGTTGTAGTCATTTCTTTGGCCCAGAGGAGGCGTTTTTTCTTGTGATGGACTTTCAGCGCTGGAGCTCGCTTTCGCATTTCGTATTTCAGCTGTCCGCTTGAATTAAGATAGTTGCAAACAGTCCTCACATGGACATCCAAAGCCAGGTTATCTTTTGGCTGTTTAGACGAATATTCTCCTCGTGAAGCCTTCCTGATGAGATGTCTCTGAATCTGATTCGAGAGTTTTTTCGGTCTTCCGCCTTTGTACTTCTTCCCATATCAGTCTGGATCATCCAAAAAACATTTGATGACAGCTCTTGACCTATTCAACTCATTTGCAATTTTTCTTATTAAATAGTTTGCCGTCCTAAAGACCTTAACTTGTCCTCCTTCTCCTTCTGTCAAACCTGCTTTCTTCCCCATGATGAAAGGAATGTAAAATGAAATTTTGAATTTCACACTGCTTTATATAGCTTTCTTAATGTTTGATTTTTCCAATAAGACCTTGAAATTGATGAAACGAGCCCAAACCGGAAATTATGCCGTAATAATATTTCTAGGAAAAAATGGTTCATTTCCATAATGGAACCATTGATCCACATAAAAAGAAATTTTGCACGATGCTTACAAGTGTTGTTTTATTTAATTGCTAAAACTTTCAGCAAAATATGTTAATTTGTAAGGAAATTATCTATAAAAAGTGGGTATGTCTTAACAATATTTCTACAGCGGAAGTTCTTTAAGCAATGCATTAACTCCCAACCAATTATAAACTATTTAAAATTAAAAATATAGTCTAAAACTTTTACAAAACCAAGCAAAGTCTGTGCTATCATTTAATTTTTTTATTTTTGTTGGTCGGAAATCAAATTCATGTAAATTTAATTTAGCATAACACGCATACGATTATACCATGCAGGTTGCAGAAGGGGTTGCGTGGTACGTAAAATCGAACATAACGGTCGTGCTATATAGGTGAAAATACGGTACTTCATTAATTTACTACTTTGGACGAACATTTTAATAGCTGTGCCACTCCCTTAAATCCGCTCGCTGGTTTCAATGTGCTCTAGATCCGCCACTGAGAGGAATAATAGAAGAGGAAGCTAAATATATAATGTTTGAAATTTTTTCATGCATTATTGAATTTGAATGTTCACAAAGCAAAATGTTTCATTGTTAGTCCTGAATTGTAAGTACAAAATTTCTCCTATCGTCTCCCAAATCCAGCCAGATGCCGCCTCCGTGGCCTCAGACAGTTTTATCATTCGACCTTTGGACTTCTTAAATATAGGGAATGGTTGAAAAAACAATTCACTTCAGCATGTATGTTGGCCGAATGTGTTATGTCCCGGCATATAGCGCAGTAATATAGGTGGAGTTTTATCAAATATCGCTTCTGTAACTGCAACAGTCGTAATGTGTCGTGTTCGAAATCCAGCCTGCACTGCCACAAGCACCCTTGAGAAGGAGCGCTATATAAATGGTTTCAAGAAGCGCCTTTGACGCATAAGTCCAAGTCATCTCAGTTATGCAACTAGACTATAATCAAATAAAACCTTTGACGCTATGCATATGGCTCTTCAAAGTGATTTGCTTATTGTAAATTCAGAGGTTTGTAATATTTCAGACTTACAGGGAAATATGAAATGTAATGTCAAAGTTAAGAATGCGTTTGCCAATTGAATCTAGAGATAATGGAAGTCTGATGACTTCCCTTCCTATAAATCACTGGATGCAGCTTATCAATCGCCAGGAAGATTTATCATATCAAGTAAATTTCTTAATTTTTAGAAATAATGAGATAGGGCCGGCGTCACCTTTAGGGGTAAACTCATGCATTTAACATAACATAACATAACGTAACAATTATTTATAGTGGTTAAGAAGACCTGGATCTGCGTAATAACCACTCTTTTTAGTCCTAACAACCGAATTTATGTTTATGTTTCTTAATACTTCGACTCGGAGTTCCGACAGAAATCTTCAGAGTTCTTCAAACGTTTCGGTCCCTTGAATTTCCTTGCGGGAGCGGCCCGCATGTATTTATTCTATTTTTGGAGTACATCCAGGTAGGATGTGAAAGCACTCTTTATTTGATACATAGAGCATTTGTATGGCGGCCCTACCCCAGGGCCCTCATTGCCGTATTTTTTCTATCCGATGATGCTCGGTTGGCAACATTTAATTTAATCAGACTTATGAAGAACCGGTATACATGCGAGTCACAAAAAAATTCATCGCCGGAACATTCACCCCGGAAATTTCATTGCCTGGAAGATTCAACGCCTGAAAATCCATCGCCTGGAAAAATTTCAAAAAAATTTTGAGAAAAAAGTGGCTGTATTTATATTTATATTTATATTTATATAGATGATAGCCCCAGAATAAGGTTTACAAAAAAAAAAAAATTGCATGTACTTTTGTGTATGTAGCATCCAGTTTTTCGGAATAATATATAACAAATTTATGGGTACGGATTTAATCGATTAATCGTTATTTTGGAGCAAGCATTTCAATGGCAACAAAGTTCACTGTGTTCACCGCAGTAAACAATTTGCATTCTATGGTTCAAATACGCTGCTAATGTATCATCTTCGCAACAAGCATCCTCTCAAATACAAAGATGTTGAAGACAGTGACCGTCAGAAGCAGTGCCGGATTAAGGGATAATAAAGACTTTCGATCAAATTTATACAAAATGTGCAATATGATATGTTTTCAAATTCAGTAGCCCTTGATAAATGCGTCCATTGAAGAATTAGGTTTCAATTTGGCATTTGGTTTAGCGCGTTGATATACTATATATGCGAGCCACACATCATAGAGAATCACCTTACGAGGCCCTCATTAAGTCACGCCTGTTCCTCAGATCGTCCAGTAATTTCTTTTGATAATAAGAGTGTATATGTAACTATCGAGTCTATATATATAACCGAGTCCAAAGCATATTGTTCGTTCATTGTGATCCATACACATGCTGGAAATACGTTCATTCGCAATTGCTATATTGAAGAACTTGAATTCAGAAGCACCTCGGTGAGTTTGATTAGTATTTCTTTTTTTTTATTTCAATAGTTATTTGTTTAACTTATCTGAGTAGTTGCCTAAATAATCACTCTGAAGTTGTTGGGTCAACAATTTGCCTAGCACTTCCAAGACTGATTGGGTAGGCTGGTTTGAAAAGGGTTGTGACACTCTTTAATAGTCGTTTTGCAGCTTGCTAACGGATTATTAACGGTAAAGGGGGGGGGGGGCGGCAAAAACAGTTGCTATGTCCCTGGAAGAACCTGACATATATTATTCTGATATATATTATATATATACTCCACTCTGCTATATGGCAAATAAATCTGTGTTCTTGTTTTATTTTTTAGATTGTTTATTTGTTGAAATTTGTTTGAAATGAAATGTTTTGGGTCATGGTTAAGCAATGGCTTGACGAAGATTGATGTTTAATAATGATATTTTAATTTTGATGACGGTGGCGGTAATGATGCTGTTGATGGTGAAAAGGGTGGTGGAGATGTCTGCATATTGTCATATTGCCATTTTGTTTATTTTCAGATTACCAGCATGGACAATGGTGACGGAGACAGACACAGGAATAGCAAAAGAACTTGGGAGTATGGAGCTTCTAAAAGACGTCGAGCGAAGGACGCACCAATCTTGAGCAGATGTAGCAAAGTTAAGAAAATTGGACCACTTCTTCACTTTTCAGCCAATACAAATGTCGGAGAAGAGTGATGAATTTGCAGACATTCAGAATCGTCGAAACGCAAAGAAGTGAATTGAAGTAATGAAATGATGAGATGAGTTAGCAAGAAAGCCCGATTTGCATTTAGTTTGGCTAAACATGTGAACGATAAGGATGACTCCGAGAGTACGTCTAAACTGAAAAAGCGGTGGCGCTGTTGTTGTATTAAATGGGTCACAAAATGATTGCAGCTGCTACGTCAGACGTATCGTACGTATGCCACCCATATGGACTAGTTTAAAAAGGCTGTGCCCATCACAGTAAAGCGGGAGTCTGAACGTTGGAGCGCTGTTAAAGCTAAAGGGCTGGATAAACTCTAGTAGGGCTGCCAGACAAATTATCGCCGATTTTATCGAACAAAGACAAAGCTAAAAAAAAAGGTTCATAACCAAAGAGACTTAATTGTTACAATTGTTCAAGATGCCAGTTTGAATCTTTATTTTATGTAATTTGAATTGATAATTGTAATTTGAAAATACAAACTTACACAAGTAAGCAAATAACATAATTTCGTTAGTGCCCATCTCTACGGATAGATAAGGCACTCAAAAAATCGACTAAATAAAAATACAACAACTCCAACTGCATAAGCAATATCTGGTCTTGTACCTATTATTAAATACGTCAATGCTCCAACTGCAGAACGCTTTAAGCTGCTCGCTGCCTTCCCTAGTTTAATGTACTGTGAGCTTTTGATGAATGGAGTCTCTATGGCAGCGGTTCTCAACCTTTCAGACGCCACGACCCCCAGGCAGCACGGCAAGTGTTGCGTTTACTCCCCAACAACAAAATTGATTGGGCTAAATTTCACTCAAGCACCATTGCCCATACAAAGGACTTTTTTATTTCAAATGGACTTCTAAATATATATCAGATCAATAAATTCCAAACTTGCCTCTTCATATACAATTATGAACATAACTTGCTGCCTCCATCCTTTAATAATATGTTTTTCAAATCATCAGATGTTCACTCTTACAATCTTAGATCATCCAATCAATTGAGATCTGAATTTTCCCGTACCACCTTCAAAATATTCTCCATATGTTGCAAAGGTCCACTCTTGTTCTCCTCTCCGCCGTCGTCCCTTGTTTCTCTAAACAGTTCCTCACTATTTAAATCCCATCTTAAAAAACACATTCTATCCACCTGTTGAACTTGTTATCCACATTTCCACCTTATCATTCATTTTATTACCCTGGTTTTTTCCTCGTTGATTACATCGCTTATTCATTATTCCGATTATTCGTCGCCTCTCAGTTGTTGCCATTAATTTTCACCTGTCGTTACCATTAACTTTATCAAATCATCAGATGTCCACTCTTACAATCTTAGATCATCCAATCAATTGAGATCTGAATTTTCCCGTACCACCTTTAAAAAATTCTCCATATGTTGCAAAGGTCCACTCTTGTTCTCTCTGCCGTCGTCGTCCCTTGTTTCTCTAAACAGTTCCTCACTATTTAAATCCCATCTTAACAAACACATTCTATCCACCTGTTGAACCTGTTATCCACATTTCCACCTTATCATTCATTTTATTACCCTGGTTTTTTCCTCGTTGATTACATCGCTTATTCATTATTCCGATTATTCCTCGTCTCTCAGTTGTTGCCATTAATTTTCACCTGTCGTTACCATTAGAAGTTTATATATATGCAAAGACCCTTTCAAACGCCCCTTTAAATTTGTCAAATTGAAACAACCTATCCCCTAGACGTGAATTAATTCCCTTGGGATAGTTCATTAATGAATTTGTGAATCTTTTTTTGGTGTGATTTTTTTTGGCTATTTGAATATAGTTTTTTGAAAATAAACGAATTCAAACCTGAAAAAATTGCCGTTATTACCTGTAACTTCTAAATATTATCATATATATTTCATTTCCATAAAGTACATTATCAAATAACATAATTAGTTGGTTGTACCAGGTTCCGTGCGCAGTTGCTACAGCCAGCCTACAAGCCAGTCGCTAAACTATCGCCGCAAGCATCTTTGCCATCCAACAAAACGGACTCAACATTAAAAAAAATATTAAATTTTCATTGTCTTAAGAAATCCCTGGTCAAAACATCAAGGACCCCACAGGTTGAGAACCGCTGGCCTAATTACGATGGCAGCGAGGATTCGAACCTCTCTGCGGGACGTTATTAAACATTTTTTTTTTACTATAAAAAGTAACTTGCTCAAAAATATATTTGGAGTTAAGGATAAGATTTTGTCAAAATTATGTCTTTAAAAAAATGTATTATAAAATATTAAGTTCTCAGTGTCTTAGGCGACCCCTGGCAAAAACCTCAATGGGTCGTGACCCACAGGTTGGGAACCGCCAGTTTAAGGTGTAAGTAATGAAATTATATTTTAAGAACCAACAACTAAACGCGATCCATATGTTTTGACATGTTTTTATTATAATAAAATATTATTATTTTAATCAGTTCTTGACGCGCGGATGTTTTGAGCGGGTGCTGCCAGTAATATTATGAAACTAAACTATTTGTTTATCTGTCCAGTAGCTGAGACAATTTAGGTTTTTATTTATTTTCTTCACTAGCCATTACCCAGCATGCGCTGCAATGCCATTTAAAGAAAGAGAAGTGTTGGTTTTGGTATATATATGCGTATTTTTATTAATTACAATTAATTAATTTGACTAATAACATTTATTAATATTATTAGTTGATTTTTTGTTAAAATTAATAGTTTATTTACAAATTTAAGATTTTAATTTTTATTGCTTTTATTCATTTTCTGGGAAAAGGTTGTTTTATCCAATCAACTTGATTCACACACACAATAATTTTTGTATATAAGATAAATCAGCAATTTTATTTTTCAAAGGCAATGTTAGTGGTTCTACTTCTAGCCTTAATTGTCTCAAGTGTCATTGCTACATCTTTCATCAGTGAGAACGGTTTCAATTTATTTTCTAAAGAGGATAATTTGGGAAGGAATACTAATTGTTATTATGGATTATCAAGCAAACGTGATCAAGTTCAAGAAAACTATTTCTGTTCATCTAGCAAAGTGAAATATTGTAATGCATGCAATCAACGTGTGCCGTTGAGCATCAAACATTACAAGAAGCAAGCATTATTACTCCTGGAAATAATTGGCAAAGACACTATAAAATTTAATGCCATCAAAAGCCTATCAAAGTTTCTTGAAGCACCAGAAACTGAAAAAATGCATAATGTTGAAACATGGTCAAAAATAGAGCCTTACAAGTTTATCAATGCCCGGCGTAACAGTAAGGTAATTTCACTGAAACAGCCGAAGTACTCAAAAAAGATACTTCGGAAGAAACCTCTGCAAAAGAGACAACCTAAGATGTAAATCTTTTTTTGAATATGTGTTACATTAATCTAACTCCTTTAGAAATTAACCATTTACGAAAACGCCTACAAATCATCAAAAAAGATGACATTAAACATTAGCGTCTTTCCCATAAAATTTGTTCTTCATTAGAATGACATTAACAGGCTATTGTGTTCTGTAGAAATTTTTTATTAAGCGGAATGTTTTTACGGACATTAATTGCGTAACGATTAGATACTGATAATTTCATAAAAATTTTGATCATTACATTTTGTCTTCATGATTTCTTTTGATCAATTTATTGAGATTGTACTGAATGAACCGATGCCCAATTGGATTGTACCGCTAACTTTCTGGATGGAACAGAATCCACGTGATGACACCTTGACATGTGTGCTATGTTTGATTTTTTCTACCAAGAATCTCACTCTGCATGCTGTATTCGTATGCAGATGGTTGTGCAGATTTAAATAATTATTTTCTACCTGGCGTTGCTAGACCAGCAGCAGATTATTTTATGTAAAAATTTGTCATTTTAAAAATATACTACATATACATACTAAATATGTTAGGTTAATGTGTTTTGTGATGAGGTTTACATTTAAACATTTTTATGAGAATTTTTAAATGAGAAACATTTAATTAAAAACAAGCTCGGTTTTAACCCTTAACCTTCCAAGGCAATACAAAAACACGTGAATCTAATAAGAATATGTCTGCACCATTTATATTAGCACAAAAATTTGTAATTCGATATTTTTTTTAAATCCTGTCATTTATTGACTATGTTCCACATTGGGTAGTTCTCATCAGTGCATGTCCATAGCACAAAATCAAGCTCTAAATAAACAAAAACAAATTAATATCTAAATCAAAAAGCATCATCACAGCAATCTAATTGACTCATATTTGAACAGGAATTTAATAAATAATATCAGTAGTTCAGTGAAAGTAAGTTTACATTATAGTTCACATTATAAACTTGTCGTGTTATCTATTTTGCCACAAGTTGACTTGAAATTGTATAACTGAAAACAGCGTTTATTCTAAACAATTTCCTTGGTTGACTCTACAATAGGGTAAGTCGTCAGTGCATTTTTTTCGGTTGACATGTTTTTATTATAATAAAAGACTATTTTGATCAGTTTGAGACGCGCATATGATCTGCGCGGGTGCCGCTAGTATATTATAATTTCATTTGAAAAAGCTTATACAAGTTTGCCAATAGATATATCGCTAATTATTGCAAATATTGTAACCTTTTTACACTGTGGGACACGGAATTTCTTCCCACTTTCATCATCGCACACACCCGATTCTAGGCTTGCAAGACGATAAGAATGTAGGTCACTGAACTTCATCCCGTACTCCTGGTTCCAGGCGCGCAGGACATATTGATTTCATTTATAAATACATTCCACCGCCATTTCTTTGACTTGATGAGTGGTCTATAAGCCAGCAATAGGCTTCATCAGGTCGACTCCATCCATGCCGGACACCAGTGATGGGCAAATCTCAAATCGAATCTCAATGGTCAAATCTCAAATCATTTGTAAAATGATTCAAATCTCAACAACCAAATCTCAAATAGAATCTAAAAATTCCAAATCAAATCAAACCCCAAATCGAATCAAATCTTCCAAAATTTACTGCTGCCGTAGCTTCGCAAATTTTTTCGAGCAAAACACAATGAAATTAACAGCCAACATTCATTTATGACATTTTTACAGTTTTATTACCATTTAATAAAAATCATTAAACCCAGTTTGCGTTGTTCCTAAAACATGATTGTCCTGAAGAATATCCTCATTGTCATCGAAATTTTTATCTGACAAAAATTCTGAAATTTCATCAATGTCATTCAATGGCTCTGAAGCCTCATCACGTTCTCTCATTTCACTTTTATCTTCCTTATGATCAAACGCAAACCTGGCAGCTTCCTCTGAAAATATTGTGAAGGCTTTAAGCATGTTTCTGGCATTGTCAGTAACAACATATCAATGTCAATGCTTTGTATCCCATGCTCTGACAGTTTTTCCTCAAAAGCTGCACAAATATTTTTTCCTGTATGTTTTGAGCCGAAGTGTCTGTAAACAACCGTGAAGTGTTAAACCAGGCTAACACTTGACTTTTAATCGAACGTACAATCGGTATAACTCATAAACGGATTTACGACAATGAAAAGCATCAGCGCGGTAAAAACTCGGAGAATGTCAACAAAACATCCTTCGTAGGGATGTACAGTCACTACAGTGAGCTCCTCCCTGGGAAGACGGAATCATTAGTAGATGTGATCCCGGTGATGATTGAAACGAACACATCTTCCTGATCTTGTGCGTGGGGGTTCAGGTGGGTTATTGGGAGAATTTGTGATGGATGCAGGAGCTGTCTGGTCAACAAGCGTCCCTGGCGTCGTCATCGGCATCTTGGCAAGTTTGACACGATCCAGTGAAACACAACTGGTGGATCCATCGGGAAGTTGACAACTAACTTGACAATATGTTGCTTGGTATCAAGGACTTTGTAAGGACCCTGGTATGGAGCCTCTAAAGGTTGTCGAACTCTATCTATCCGCAACCAGACATATTGTCCAGGTTGCAAGGTGACTGACTGTGGGCGGATGGTTCGACCATGGTGTATACCTTCAGAGAGAGTTGTAAAGTCCAGTTGACGCATGTGCTTGTGGAGTTGCTGGATTGCTTCAAACTGTTCCTTAGTAGAAGGATTCGCTTTGTGAAAGAAGACATGTGGCATCAAGATGTCTGAGTCAGTCATGGCTGTAAACGGTGAATACCCATGTTCAGTCGGTAAAGCTCTCAATGCTAAGCAAACTATTGGAAGTGCTATGAGCCATTCTTCATTTCGAGACACAAGTGCTGTCTTGAGTGTTCTATGGAAACGCTCGATCATCCCATTGAACTGAGGATGATAAGCAGTGGTGCGTAATCGATGAAAACCAATAGAATGGGACAAAGCATTGAAGAGACTGCTTTCAAACTGTCGTCCTTGATCTGTAGTGAGGCACAATGGTACTCCAAATCTACTAATCCAGTGGGTTAAAAATGCCTCAGCAACTGTGGTAGCTGTGATTGAGGCTACGGGAACACATTCAAACCAACGCGTTGCTCTGTCGATGAGTGTCACAACATATTGCATCTCTGAGGTGTAATGAGAACCAAGTGTTTTGGAAGGTTTCAGAGGTCCTACTATGTCCATGTGAACTGTTTGAAATCGATCATTGAATGGATTGATGGGTTGTTCTGGGATACTCTTGTTGTGACGATTGACCTTGGCTTTCTGACAGTCTAAGCAGTTGTTGACCCATTGTTTGATGTCCCCTTTCATTTTAGGCCAATAATACCTTGTTGCAATCAAATTAGTAGATCCTCGTATACCTGGATGTGCCAGATTGTGAAGGTGCCTAAACACTGATTGTCGTTGTGCTAAGGGAACATATGGACGGGGATAAATTGAGCTGTTTTCGCAAAGAATTGTCAAGTCCGCCGAGAGTTGATGGGATGTGAGAGCATCCTTGCACTTTTGTATTTCCGGATCTTCAGTCTGTGCTTTGGCAATACTCGCTAGATCTGGGTGTTCAAGTTGCAGTGCAGTGACTGGCCTGGAAAGTGCATCTGCTACTATGTTTTCAGCTCCTCTGATGTGATGTATTTCAGTAACATATTCAGAGATGATGGAGAGACGTCGCTGTTGCATGTGGGTCTTCTGGTCCCTGTTGGATTGAAAAGCTTGGCAGATGGGTTTGTGGTCTGTAAATAAATGGAGTTCTCTGCCTTCAATGATGTGCTTGAAATGGAGGACAGCTAAGTATGCTGCCAAAAGCTCTTTGTCAAATGCAGAGTATATTGATTCTGTTTTAGAAAGTCTCTTGGAATAAAAAGCAATTGGCTGTGGCATGCCCAAAACAACCTGATGAAGTGCCGCACCGATGGCTACCGAAGATGCATCAGTCACTAGGTGGTATAGGTTACTAGACTTGCTAATGTAATGAAGGTTGGCCGCATCTGCTAGAGAAGATTTTATGTCTTCAAAAGCTTTACACTGAGAGGTTTCCCACGTCAATTGATGGTTACGTTGATTTGTACTTCCCAAAAGAGTATACAAGGGGGCAGATATCTGGGCAAAATGAGGGATGAATGATCTATAATATCCAATCATGCCAATAAAACGTCGTAAACCTGCATAGTCTTTCGGTTTAGGAAAATCGATGATGGCTCGTGTGTTATCTTCAGGTAGTGATATTCCAGTCGAAGATAGTCTATGGCCTAGAAACACAACAGAGCTCTGGGCAAACATACATTTACTGACGTTGATCCGGAGGTTGTTTTCCTCCAGCCGCTGAAAGACAGTTCTGAGGTGCTGTATATGCTCATGCTCATTGCTTGAGGCTACCAAGATATCGTCAATATACACACAAACAAACGGCAAGTCTTGAAAAGTTGCATCCATGAATCTTTGGAATGTTTGAGTTGCATTTCTGAGACCAAATGGCATGCGAGTAAATTCAAACAAACCAAAAGGAGTTGTAACGGCTGTCTTTGGGATGTCATCTGGATGAATGGGGATGTTGTAATATGCCTTCACCAAATCTAATTTACTGAATACTGAACTGCCACTGAGTCGGCTTGTCACATCAGAAATTCTTGGCAGAGGATATCTGTCAGGTTTTGTGACACTGTTGAGTTTCCGATAATCTCCACAGGGCCGCCATTGGTTGTCCTTTTTGGGGACCATGTGTAGTGGGCTGGAATAAGAACTGCAAGATTGTCGAACAATCCCAGCCTTTAACAGCATTGCGAATTCTTGCTTAGCGGCCTCAAATTTGTCAGGTGGGAGTTGTCGAAAACGGGAACAGATTGGCTTGTTTGATGTTAGTTCAATTGTATGCTGTGCTGACAATGAAGGTGAACGGAGGTCTATCTGCCAAGGGCCAACCAAAGCAGTGTGACGTTCTATTAATGCCTTGATGAGTGGGGGGGTGTCAGGTGGACAGTCGAATACAGGGGCAATAATCTCCCCAACCGTTGTTATCATTGCTGTGGAGAGTGACGTCTTCGTGTCCAGAAGTTGGCGGTTGCGACAGTCAACAAGTAGATGGTGATGAATGAAGAAACCAGCCCCTAATATTGGTTGTGTGGTGACTGCCACTATGAACGTCCAGGTGAATTCTCTTCGGAGATCTTGACTGCTTATCGTTAGTGTAACTTCTCCATGGATCTCGAGAGGCATACCGTTGGCTGTGTTCAACTTGACGTTTGTCGCTCTGACTGGAACTGAAATGTTTGATAACACTTTTGGGGGAATGATCGATACCGCTGATCCGGTGTCGACTAGAAACTTGAATTGATGACGTATGGTTTTAGCTGTTGTGGAAAATGCGACATAAAATGTAGGGCCGAATTCGATGGTCGCAACCGAAGCAGAGCCTTCTAGTTTACCGACTGGCTTGTGAGACACCGGAGAAGCATTTCTAGACTGGGCAACTCGAGCGCCACGCTTGTCAGGCCAAACGCACCAGGGTCGGCAGGATTTAGCCTCAGGACCAAAATAAATGTGTGCACGACAAACTTTTGGTGGTTGACCTGGAGTGAATGGCTCCACTGTTCTGTTGGTTCCTATGGTTCTTTTGATTGCATCAAAATCCAGTTTTGGTTTCTGGATTGTCTGTGTGTGTTGAACTGATGTCATGGTAATCAACTCGTCTGCCAATTTCCCAACCTCTTCCAAAGACAAATTCTTCTGTGCTGCAATGACGAGGGCCAAATTGGCAGGCGAACCATGTCTTCAGGTGCACCAACTTGTTGTGCTAGCTTTCTCATTGCTACCAAATGTTGCGAAGGCCTGCCTGTTAGCGGATTTTGTTGCAGGAACTGGTCAAAGAGCTCCACTTTGTTGGGCATGGTTTGCTCAAGCACTGCACTCTTCAGGCGGTCGTAATCCATGGCCTCGACAGTGTCATCATCAAGGCTCATTACCACAGACCCTGGTAGGGCTGCCAATGTGTGATAAAACCTTGTTGAGCTAACCGTGATGTTGGAAAGAGTAAATTGTGCTTCCATTATTCTGAACCAAGCCGATGCCTCGGCTGGGTTGAAAACAATCGGTTTGATAGAAATTGAAGCTGCTTGCGATTCCATTTTAGAGTTTGTGTTCAGAGTTGGGGTCACCAATGAAGTGTTAAACCAGGCTAACACTTGACTTTTAATCGAACGTACAATCGGTATAACTCATAAACGGATTTACGACAATGAAAAGCATCAGCGCGGTAAAAACTCGGAGAATGTCAACAAAACATCCTTCGTAGGGATGTACAGTCACTACAACCGTCTTTGTTCTCAGCTGAAAGCCTTCGTCAAACTAGTGGAATTTTGCTTCTATAATTGGTTCAAATGAAAGGCTTTCCATCCTTTGGCTGTCTTTAAAATTTTCGCTACAATCCCATATTTCCTGCTATCTAACTCGGACATATTTAAAAGGCGATGATGCTACAAGTAGAACAACAACTGGAGTAATCGCAGTTTAATATCTATACAGACATTCCTTAGTAAACAAAGATAAACCACGCCCCCCTATTATAATAATAAATTATGTATATGTTGAAATAAAACAAAACAAATTATTTCAACACAAAACGTTGTTTAATTATTAAAAAATTAGTGAAAATTTATAATATATATGTATTTAGAATATCTGTGTCACTTAAGATAGTTACACATAATGAATGTCGCTTTTGTTAAACATTCAAAATGCTATTCCAAAATTAAATTTAATTTACTTTTAACCGTATATATATAAATATTTTAATTTGACAAAATTGTTTCAAATTATAAATATATTTTATATGCTCCCAATATCAATATGTACTCGGAGAGCTATAAAGGGATTTTTAACCGGGCTAATTAATGAACATTAACAAAAAACAAATAACACACAAAAACAGGTTATTTAAACTACACATATAAATGATGCAAGTGTTGAAATAATATTGAGCGTTTATAGCCCACCAATATCCATATTGAGAGCTAAAAATAGATTCTGAATATCAAGACTCTTTAAGCCATACAGATAATGAGGCTAGCTAGTCAAGCGTTGAACCAATATTATAATGAGTGCCTCTTTCCATATAGCCCACCAATATCCATATTGAGAGCTAAAAATAGATTCTGAATATCAAGACTCTTTACGCTATACAAATAATGAGGCTAGTGTAATATTAATATTATAATGAGCGTCCTTTTCCCTAGCCCACCAATATCTATATTGAGAGCTAAAAATAGATTCTGAATATCAAGACTCTTTAAGCCATATAGACAATGAGGCTAGCTTGTCAAGCGTTGAACCAATATTATAATGAGTGCTTCTTTCCATATAGCCCACCAATATCCATATTGAGAGCTAAAAATAGATTCTGAATATCAAGACTCTTTAAGCCATACAGATAATGAGGCTAGTGTAATATTAATATTATAATGAGCGGTCCTTTTCCATAGCCCACCAATATCCATATTGAGAGCTAAAAATAGATTCTGAATATCAAGACTCTTTAAGCCATACAGATAATGAGGCTAGCTTGTCAAGCGTTGAACCAATATTATAATGAGTGCCTCTTTCCTATAGCCCACCAATATCCATATTGAGAGCTAAAAATAGATTCTGAATATCAAGACTCTTTACGCTATACAGATAATGAGGCTATCTTGAACCAATATTGTAAGTCTAAGGTTTACTTCTGAAGAAATTTAATTTATCTTTCTCACAATACTAATCTATTTGTCATCAGACACTTATTTTTCAAGTTATTTGCGCTTAACAGCTTTGATTCAAATTCGTTTTGTTTTTATGCTACAAACTTGACAGCAGGGTTGTGTTGTTACTATACTAATCATTTTGACAGGAATTATATCCCTTGGGCTACAACGTATATTTTTTTGTTTCTTGTTCAGAATTTTTAAATAAACGAATTCAAACAACTAAAAACAATACAAAAATCTTCGGTGAATTAACAAAAGACAAATAAAAATTACATTATTGGTTACAAATTTTAATGAACTGCAACAATTGGATTCTTGAAACAAAAATAATTGCTTATTCATTGAAGTAAGTTCTTAGGAAATGTTTGGGTTGGCAAAAAATGCCGTCGACCGTAAAATAGCGGACGTTTGCGGAGGAAGGCGATGGGAGACAAAATCTGCAATTTTTACGGACGTCTTTTATAGACGCCTCCTGCAATATACCGATGATAACTTTCCACGTATATATAAAATCCTTTGTATAAAGTTATAAGCAGACATTGTTTTTATAAGCTCTTAGTTATGCAATGGACTTTCATCAAATAAATAAATATGAGCGCTGCATGCTGATTGGCTCTCGCTACAACTGCTCCGACAACTTGTTATTTGGTTACTCTAACATGGCTCTTTGTAAATGGTTTTTTATATGAAACCATTTAAAATGTCTAATGACGTCATTTTGGAGATGACTAGGACCAGGGACGTTGTCCCCCGACTTTAGACTAGATGGAAAAAACATCATCTTGTCATGATTTATGAGGGTTTGGCCTCGTGACTTTTGGCTAGAAGCAAATAAAGGTCTCCTCAGGTTGTGCGAGGGTTTGTCCGCTAAAAAAGCTGAAATGACTAGGATGTGTTGTTGCAAATTCCAATAGTAATGAAAATAACAGTAATAATGAGTAACATCATCCACAAGAATGGATGTGTTCATTTCTTTCTGATTTGATCTGTCATTCATCAACTAGTCATTTAATTGCTTTGACCATACCTCCTTTAATGAATAGGTTGTTCAAGGCTGATATTTTTTTTGTCGGTTGAATAATACTAGTTATTATTTACATCGTTTTAATAATTTTTTGTTTTGTAGTTAATAATAATATATTGCATCAACTAACGATTTTGAGTTTAGGCTACGATTCCTTTTTAATTATGCGGAACGAATAAACGCATTTCAAAGAAATCTTGGAAAAAGTAGGTTTGCTGTCACGGAAAGCTTTTCTTGTTTTAAAGTCTTTTATGTTAAAAATAATGTATACAATAAACTATATAAAATGTTGAAATTTAGCTTTTAACCAATAATAACCCAGTTATTTCGGTATTTATTAGAATTAATAAAAAAAATAATAATTAGTAATTAATAATTAATGTTTTATTAGATTCTATTAGTCTACGTTATGTTTTAAAAATTTTATTATTTTTATTATACACCAGATTATGAAAAATGTCACTAGGATTTACATTACCCACTAGTAGATTTGGAATCTCAGGTCGTGCATGTTTCTCGATTGACTACTTTATGGTGAATATCTCTCAAACTAATTTGAATTGGAAGGTCAAACTTCAGATTATGGAAGAAAACTTCATTTTCTAACATGCTTAAAAAAAAGGGTTCTCTAAAATTGGTTGAAGTCGAGATTTTAGGCACTTGTATGTTCTGCAGAACATTTATTATATCTTTCTTAATATAACGTTCAAACGTTTTTTTCTATGATTATAATGTTAGTTAGATTGTAATTACCTATACTTTTATAAAGTGATTCTTAAACGAAAATGAATGTTTGTTTTAAACACGTTTTTATTAATATCTTGCTAAATATATGTAGTTAGAAATTCAACTTCAGACATGTTTGTCTCCAAGTCATGGGTGATATTTAATTTTAGTACTTGTACTTTAGAATGTATTATTGAAAGGATTTGAATGCAATTTTACCCTAATATATTCATTTCAATATTGTTCACTTTTAAACACACTATACTTTCTATCGCCTATTGATTAGATAAGCTAAACGTAATCGATCTGACAAGAAAGATTTAAAGATATAGATTTAATTCTTAGCACGGAATATATGCATTAAAAAATAAAACCTTGGTCTAATCGTAAGTAGACCTTAGGACAAGGGGTCATTCAAAAAAGCTCGCAAGTGGGGGGCTTCAAAAGCATACTAAGAATACTGAGAGGGGAGGGCAATTGCTTTTTGCGAAATAAAAACGAAATAATTTATTTTTTTATTGATTTTATTTTTATTTCTTAAATATAATTTTATTGATAATTTTGGGACCGTCCATAAAATATGTCACGCTCGAGGGGGAGGGGGTAAACCTCTATGTAACGTGATACAAATTAAAAATTAAAGTTAAGGTTTTTGCGGACATCTTTTGTTGACGACCCCCAATGAAAAAAGGGTCCTCAAATTCAAATTTTGTGTTTCCCTGCGCCCCAATAGAGATCTGCCGTCATAACTCTGCTCATTGTAATATTAATTCAACATTAGCCACATTATCTGTATAGCGTAAAGAGTCTTGATATTCAAAATCTCTTTATAGCTCTCAATATGGATATTGGTGAGCAATAGGAAAGAGGCACTCATTATAATAGTGGTTCAATGCTTGACAAGCTAGCCTCATTATCTATATGGCTTAAAGAGTCTTGATATTCAGAATCTATTTTTAGCTCTCAATATGGATATTGGTGGGCTATAGGAAAGAGGCACTCATTATAATATTGGTTCAACGCTTGACAAGCTAGCCTCATTATCTATATGGCTTAAAGAGTCTTGATATTCAGAATCTATTTTTAGCTCTCAATATGGATATTGGTGGGCTATAGGAAAGAGGCACTCATTATAATATTGGTTCATAGCTTGTCAAACTAACCTCATTATCTATATGGCTTAAAGAGTCTTGATATTCAGAATCTATTTTTAGCTCTCAATATGGATATTGGTGGGCTATGGAAAAGGACCGCTCATTATAATATTAATATTACACTAGCCTCATTATCTATATGGCTTAAAGAGTCTTGATATTCAGAATCTATTTTTAGCTCTCAATATGGATATTGGTGGGCTATATGGAAAGAGGCACTCATTATAATATTAGTTCAACGCTTGTCAAGCTAGCCTCATTATCTATATGGCTTAAAGAGTCTTGATATTCAGAATCTATTTTTAGCTCTCAATATGGATATTGGTGGGCTATAGGAAAGAGGCATCATTATAATATTGGTTCAACGCTTGACAAGCTAGCCTCATTATCTATATGGCTTAAAGAGTCTTGATATTCAGAATCTATTTTTAGCTCTCAATATGGATATTGGTGGGCTATAGGAAAGAGGCACTCATTATAATATTGGTTCAAGCTTGTCAAACTAACCTCATTATCTATATGGCTTAAAGAGTCTTGATATTCAGAATCTATTTTAGCTCTCAATATGGATATTGGTGGGCTATGGAAAAGGACCGCTCATTATAATATTAATATTACACTAACCTCATTATCTATATGGCTTAAAGAGTCTTGATATTCAGAATCTATTTTAGCTCTCAATATGGATATTGGTGGGCTATATGGAAAGAGGCACTCATTATAATATTAGTTCAACGCTTGTCAAGCTAGCCTCATTATCTATATGGCTTAAAGAGTCTTGATATTCAGAATCTATTTTTAGCTCTCAATATGGATATTGGTGGGCTATAGAAAGAGGCACTCATTATAATATTGGTTCATAGCTTGTCAAACTAACCTCATTATCTATATGGCTTAAAGAGTCTTGATATTCAGAATCTATTTTTAGCTCTCAATATGGATATTGGTGGGCTATGGAAAAGGACCGCTCATTATAATATTAATATTACACTAGCCTCATTATCTATATGGCTTAAGAGTCTTGATATTCAGAATCTATTTTTAGCTCTCAATATGGATATTGGTGGGCTATGGAAAAGGACCGCTCATTTAATATTAATATTACACTAGCCTCATTATCTATATGGCTTAAAAGTCTTGATATTCAGAATCTATTTTTAGCTCTCAATATGGATATTGGTGGGCTATATGGAAAGAGGCACTCATTATAATATTAGTTCAACGCTTGTCAAGCTAGCCTCATTATCTATATGGCTTAAAGAGTCTTGATATTCAGAATCTATTTTTAGCTCTCAATATGGATATTGGGTAGCTATAGGAAAGAGGCACTCATTATAATATTGGTTCAACGCTTGACAAGCTAGCCTCATTATCTATATGGCTTAAAGAGTCTTGATATTCAGAATCTATTTTTAGCTCTCAATATGGATATTGATGGGCTATAGACGCTCAATATTATTTCAACACTTGCGTCATTTATATGTGTAGTTTAAATAACCTGTTTTTGTGTGTTATTTGTTTTTTGTTAATGTTCATTAATTAGCCCGGTTAAAAATCCCTTTATAGCTCTCCGAGTACATATTGATATTGGGAGCATATAAAATATATTTATAATTTGAAACAATTTTGTCAAATTAAATATTTATATATATATACGGTTAAAAGTATATTAAATTTAATTTTGGAATAGCATTTTGAATGTTTAACAAAAGCGACATTCATTATGTGTAACTACCTTAAATAGGACAGATATTTTAAATACATATATATTATAAATGTTCCTTAATTTAAAAAAAAATTAAACAACGTTTTGTTTTGAAATTATTTGTTTTATTTTATTTCAACATATACATAATTTATTATTATAATAGGGGAGGCGTGGTTTATCTTTGTTTACTAAGGAATGTCTGTATAGATATTAAACTGCGATTACTCCAGTAGAACAACAAGCATGTAACCTACAACAATGTTTATTTAACGAGGAGCACGCCAAAGATATAGAATTCTTAAATTTATAACCATTTTTAAAAAATTAAAAATATATAACCATCTTTATTTCAATGATTCCTGTTCAATGAACAAAAGGCAAATCGAATCGAATCAAAATCGCGGAGGCCAAAATCGAATGCAACAATGTTCAAATCGAATAGCAACCTTGCCTAAATCGCGATTTGCCCATCACTGTCGGACACATAATTTAGATTCTCTAGCCTATCACTTTTTCACAATTTATTTATGCCGTCACTGCCATTACATCAGAGGCGTGAATCTGTGATGAGAAATCTGGCACTGCTCTTGTTTGCTATTTGTGTAGTCTATGTCTACTCCAACAGTAGATGCAATACGCAATGATGCTGTCAAATGTTCGTCAAAAGCAGAAATCTTAACTTCGATTTTTCATTCTAGAAAACAGTTGTGCGCAACAGTAGGTATTTCCTGGCGTCCAGTGAAAGATTGATATCCTTGTCTGATGACACATAGTGTTAGAGAAGGAAGGTTGGATAGAATGAACGATAAAGAGTTGAAGAAATATAAATCTCAACAACTGCAGAGAATGTATTTCGTAAGAAGAGATCTAAATAGTGAGAAACTGTTTACTTAAGTAAGGGATGATGGCAGAGAAGAGAACAAGAGCGGACCTTGACAAAGGGCGGAGAATTTTTGGATAGTGGTGAAGGAGAATTTATATCTGATTTGACTGGATGATCTAAGATTGTAAGAGTGGTCTGCAGCGAAAGTTTTATTTCTTGCGAGTGGGCTTCGCACACATCTGAAAAAAGAGATGTCAAATTCCTAGGCGAGACATTCTTGCAGAGGTAAACGACTGGACCGTCGCAGTGGCAAGAGAATTTACCTCTGAATCGACCAGTGTTGCCGTAAGTACTCCAAAAATGTACTTAAGTATAAGTATAAGCGATGAAATGATTTATTTATTTATTTAACCGGTCGAAGGTCGAAGCCACTAATACGACCAGCCTCAGCAAAAACAATACAACCAGTCAACATCGAGCGAGGAAAAGCAGGTTACAGATCAGTCTGTAATTGTTAAAAATTCCGAAAAATCTATCTCGAGGATTAATGCTCTGAAACGGGAGAAAGTGCCAGCAGATACCACACCGTCTGATAGGGAATTCCAGACAGCAACAACTCTGTTCAAAAATTTTTTTAGCAGCATTAGCTGAGCACTTCCTCGCACGTAACTTAAAGCGGTGTCCCCGTGTTCGATTATACTGTGCAAATTGAACAAAATTTAAAAGAACACTATTCACAAGACCATTCAATAATTTAAACAGAAAGCAAAGATCAGTAATTAAAAGTCTATGTTCGAGTGTTTTGAGCCCTAGCATCTTAAGTCTGGCTGGATATGGCTGGTGATAAATGGTGGGAATTGCCTTCGTGAATCTTCTTTGTACTGACTCAATTCTTTTAACAAGGTATTTGAGGTGGGGATTTCATACAGGGGAGCAGTATTCTAGTATAGGCCTAACATATGTACAAAAGGCTTTTATTAGAGTGGTTAGGTCTCTAGTAGAAAAAGACAATAGGATCAGTTTGGATATGGTTGATTCTTTTTTCACGGTATTATCAATGTGCTTGTCAAAGTGGAGAGAAGAATCAAAGATCAATGATATAAAGCTAAAAAATTATTCCTTTCAAATGATCCTGAATTTTGTAAATTAAAACAAACTTAAAATAAAATTTTAAATACGCACGACGTGACTTAACAATATATAAATATATATATATATATATATATATATCGATTTGTAAAACGCAGGTCGGATTCACGTCATGACGCGTGATAATGCCCCAGCAATGATTAAGGCAATGGATGATACTCATATTCTATCATTTGGCTGTGTCTCACACACGCTTCAACCTAGTGTGAACGAAGTTCTCAAGGTGCAGCATATTGTTGAAGATGTCCAGAATGTAATTTACTATGCTGACAGTATTATGTTTTAGTTTCAGTCATAGTTTTTAAGTTTGTAGTAAAATTGATCAAGTATGATTTCATGGGTACTGAGTCATTTGTTAATAAAATAATAATAAAATATCGGAATCGGGATATCGGCAAAAAGCCATATCGGTCAGGCACTATCTATGTCTATAGCTGCGTAGTCCATTTCTGGTAAATAATTGAATACTGCTTCTCAAAAGTCATAATACTAACAGAATCTAAATGCCATTCTTTGGAGGGTGAATCAGAGGATGAAATTTTAAAACTTCAAAATAAGGGCCACCGTAATCTCCTACTCTGACAAAACATTAACTGGAATTCATGAAACATAATTTAAACCTGGGTCAACAGGTGATATCAACAAAATCCAACGTATTGAAACAATAAAAAGAAAGGAACTGTACATCATCCTTATTTTATTCAATAAAACGATTTGAAACCTAATGTTGCAGGAAACTTAAAATTGAATGCAAATAAATTATATCGACCCTTTCTAGAATATTTTGAAACAAATTTCCAAATTTAATACACTTTCTTTATCCAAATCTGTGTTTGAAAAATAATTGCCAAATAATATCATAAAAAATCAAAGCTATCTTAAAGATTTGCAAATCACTATATTCCCCTGATTAAATACTCCTTAAGATTAAAATTTTTAAATGAGGAATGCTATAAGTCTGGCTCATAGAATCATTAGTCAAACAAGGACTATAGCAACCAAAAGGTCAGAGTTAAGAATGTCAATCTCAGTTACATATAACTAAATAATGAATGAAAAGTTATTTAGCTACTAAATAACAAACGAAAATGCAATAACTTTTAATGCAAAACCTAAAAGATATTTAATTTCAAGTGACTATTATTTAAGACCAGACCATAAAATAATCACAAAAACATGACTACAAATTAAGCACAGGTGAGAAATATCTCACAAGCACCACTAAATTGCACTGACATATCAATTAGGATCCATTTGCAAGGAGCCTAAATTGTGAAGTCCTTTGGATTATTGAAAGATGAATCATATTCAAACATGATAGACGGATTCTCAGTTGTAATCACAAAAGCTGAATAATTTTGACTTCCATGCATGGTAATAATTGAAAGTAGCAACAAGCTTTAGGAACGAAACAAGTTAAGTAAATTATCATGAAGAAGCTAAAGTTATTGAATTTTGTTGCTGCATGAGTGCTGAAGAAACCATTTGGACATCATCGAAAGATTCATTTGAATCACATTTTCCATTAGATTTTTCTGAAAATATCTGAACTGTTAAATAACATTTGCAAAATTTTAGATAAGATTTTTAATAGCATCAATGTTCCCGCTAAGCTCAGCTGATCTGCACCAAATTCTATAACACTTTTTTTGAACCAGTACAGTTAAAAATTTTAACTTGAAATTATTAAAAAAAAAATAAATTTCTGAATAGTTATAAAAAATTACTTTTTTTTAATTGCATGAACTAATTGCAACCATTTGATTGATACTTGTTTATGAAAACATTTCTGATATTTTTCCTGTGGTAAAGCTTTGCAATTCTTTGATTATATTGCACCATTACATTAAAGCCAAAGGTGGAAAGTCAGCACCTAAAAACATGATAAAGAGGATAAAAATGGCTGATTGATTTTCAAGATATCATTATAACAGCATGAGGATAGTGATTAAAATCTAAAGGTGGCGAGCAAGTTGGCTCAGAGAGTGGCATTCCTGTGAACGGGGACGAAAGCAACAGCTACGTGTAGTGTTCGCAACCCAGCTCACATCACCAGGGAACGCCCTCGGGTAGTAGCAGTATATAAATGGTGGATCGATTAAGAAGTGCCTTTACATCCTTTCCGGATACATAAGGCACTCAAAAAATCGGCCAAATACAAATATAAAGATGAGATATTCAACTTTGTAGAGGCATTGCAGATTGAAGTGCAGAGAATAAATAAACTAACTGGAAAATGGAGTGGATGTTATCTGTTTGGATGTCCATCATGTTACTCATAAATGTTGCTTAGATTAAATTGAATTACTAAAAAAATTAATTGATAATTTAGGAAATATATAACCATGTTTGTGATACATGTTAAACTTCCAGAGATTTGAAGAAACCAAAATGATGTGTTTGGCGCATATTTTTATCCACTTGTTTAGCCAGAGATTTTTACCAAAATAATTCATCTTTTCACACTTATTGATGAAACTACTGATAATTGATATGAATTTTGAAAATTGATTGATGCCTTTGGATGTTGTATGTGTTTTTAATTCCTCGATATTTTTTTCATTTTCTACAAAGTTTGGCATTTAAGAACTCTAATATGTTAAGTAAATACCCTTAATACTACTAATAATGGCTGACAAGCTCAACTTTGTGCACATACTGGATGACATCAGAGGGAACATTGTTGTTCCTACATAAGCTACCTACATAAAGCAAAATAATTTGCCATACCTCTGAGATTTATATCAAATTTTAAGGTAAATGACTTGGTATATATATCTGATGAATGAACACTGACATCACTAGGAGCAGCATCAAATCTATTTGAATCATCATTAAAATCTAATTAAATTATTATTAATTAATAAATTCTAAGTATATTTAATGTCTCACAAGCACTTTTACCTGTTGGTTCTGCTGGAAAGAGATCTTGCATGATTCTGAGAAATTGTATATGGAGGAAGAGGTGATGAGTTATAAGGGAGAATGTCTGAAGTTTTGAAAAATTACTTTTAATTAGTTAATGAATTAGATGATATAAGAAACATCATAACCACACAATAGAATAATTAAGTTTATACTTAGTTTCTTTTTGCTCCACGGTGTTCCCCTATTGTTGCTATACAGTTTATCTCACAAAGTACTTCTCATTCCAGAATTCCACAACTCCACATTAGATCCCAAAATCTCACACACAACTCCACATCAGATCCCAAAATCTCATCAAAAGATCCTACAAATCCTTCAGATCCATGGAAATAATCAGTTCGATTAGTTGCTCAATAAACTTATCAGTTAAATTATTAGTTTGCACTCCACGTTTATCGTTTATTGCAGTGTAGTGTAATTATCAGAGCTAATTTTGGCTGAAGTCAGTTACAAAATTGACAATTTTAATTTAAGAGAGAAAGTTCAAGGTACAATATGAAAGCAAAAAGAGGCCTTAAAGTTTGAGGAGATAAGAGGTCCTATTCAGTATGACCATGAAAATGTCAAAATGAAGGTGATAAAAATGGTAGGTTACCATGAGTTAAAGAAGGTACAGCAATACCAGAACATCTGATCAGTGTATGTGGACCAGCCCCCAAAGAAATATCACCAAATTTAGGGCTGAAACAAAATTTCTCTTGTTGCGTAATCGCATATTTGTACAGTGCTAGAAAAAATGTTACGACAGTCCCTATTTTTTGTAATAACTTAAGTTTAAATTATCGTACGAAGCTCAAATTTAGAAGAACTGTGTAATATACTTAAAGAACATAACTCGTATATTTTTTTTCACTTTGATCAAGCATTAAGCGCAAATTCCTCAAAAATCCATTTTTTTGCATAGAAATATTGTTACGACAGGTTACAAATAAACTCATGAATTTCAGTATTTTGGCAAAAATTTTTATTTAAAACTAAATGAAATAATGTTTCAATAAGATGTCATTCCTCCTTTTTTAGAAATAACATCTATGCACTTATTTTTCATGGAGAAAATCAGTGTTTTGATGATGTTTTTATCCAAATTTCTCCAGGCGCTCCAAATCACTTCTTTAAATTCATTTTCTGTGTTATATTGTTGTCCATTGCCATAAACTGATCTTGAAAGAAGGCCCCAGACATTTTCTATCAGATTCAAGCAGGGTGAACACGCCGGCCAGTCCATCACTTGAATGTTGGACTCCTGGAAATATGCTCTGGTTGCCTTGGAAACATGACTAGGAGCATTATCTTGCTGAAATTCATGTTGTTTTGCTTCAGCAAAAGAAAGGAGATGATCCTTAAGCATTTAGATGTACTTCTGAGAGTCCTGCCTCCCTTTCAAAATCATCAGTTCAGTCCTCCCAAATGCTGAAATTCCTCCCCAGACCATCACAGAGCCTCCTCCGTGTTTTCTGCTATAACAAACCTCTCTTTCTTTTCTGAGATCATGCCAGTAGTATTTATAACCATCTGGCCCATCAAGGTTAAATTTTTTTTCTTCTGTGAAAATTACGCGCTCCCATCTTTCGTTGTAGCTGACCCTCTCTTTGGCCCAGAAGAGGCGTTTTTTCTTGTGATGGACTTTCAACGCTGGAGCTCGCTTTCGCATTTCGTATCTCTGCTGTCCACTTGAATTAAGATAATTGCAGACTGTCCTAACATGGACATCCAAGTCCAGCTTATCTTTTAGCTGTTTACATGAATATTCTCCTTGTGAAGCCTCCCTGATGAGGCGTCTCTGAATCTGATTCGAGAGTTTTTTCGGTCTTCCGCCCTTGTACTTCTTCCCATATGAGTCTGGATCATCCAAAAAACATTTGATGACAGTTCTTGACCTATTCAACTCATTTGCAATCTTTTTTATTGAATAGTTTGCCTTTCCCAAGGCTTTAACTTGTCCTTTTTCTCCTTCTGTCAAACCTGCTTTCTTTCCCGTGATGAAATGAATGTAAAAGGAAGTTTTGAATTTCACACTCCTTTACATAGCCTTCTTAATGACAATTTAATGTTTGATCCTTCTAACGAGACTTTGAAATTGATGAAACGAGTCCAAACCGGAAACTGTCGTAATAATATTTCCAGGCCAAAAATGGTTCATTTGCATAATTTACGGGAACCATTGACCCATATGAAAGGAAATTTTGCACGATGCTTACAAATGGTGTTTTACGTAATTGCTGAAAATTTCATCAAGATATGTTAATTTGTAAGGAAATTATCCATAAAAAGTGGGCATGTCGTAACAATATTTCTAGCACTGTACATAAATTTCACTTTTTATTATCCAACTCTGTTACTTTAAAAACCTATTTATTTTTAAAACAACTCGGAAGGTAGCTTTAGAGGCTAAAGCTGAGTGGTTGCAAATATGAATTTAGCTTTGACATATTTAAAACCATAATAATAAATGCAATATACAACTTAATAAAATAAAATTATGTATAAATTAAAATAAAACAACAATAATATCTATAAACAGTTAGCATAAATAATGGGGTGCCAATTGCCACACATATTCCAAATAAACTCAACACATATTTAGACAATGAAATCATCAAGATATTGTTGATTAAATTGTTGTTTAGCTTTCAAATCATTTAATCTAAAAATTTGGAAATTTCCTCAAAAATCATGAATCACAAAATATTCATTTTTCAATTATTAAAAAAGTTATAAGACTCTGCAAATCTTTGTTCTATCTTATTCATAAAAATAGTTGAGTGGCTGGTTTTCATAAAAAATAAAAATTTAAAAAGTAAGGTGCCCAACTAAATTGTAAAAAAAATCTAAAATACAGGTCATGTCTAACCAACATTTTGTATTATTATTATTATATTATTATGTAGATCATAATGTTCATTATTCAATATATGATTTTTTTGAGATAATTTTGTAGACAAATTTTTCCAACTTAATTTTATCTGATCTTTTTAGTGCTAAACAATTACTTTAATGCAAGTGATTAGCCGACCTTTTGAAGGATGAGCATCAATGTAGTCAAGTCCCTCTCCTGCAAAAAGTTTCTGCCTTTCCGTTAAAGATTTCTTCTTTGAAGGAATAGACCTCAATGCTAAAACATCATGGAAACTATTTTTATATCTTTATAGATTAATTAATATGAAAGTGCAATCATTTGGGATTTCAACATTAAGGAGGCATTTGAAAAATTAAAGGTTTATAAATAACACAGACTAGATGGTATTCTCTTGAAAACTCGATTAGCAAAAAATGACTGGAAACGTTGAGCATAAAAACCAGGCCGGTGGACTGATATGGTATCCTTGAATAAAATGATTTATAAATCCTTAATATATTTAAAATTTTAATCAAGCCACAAAATATTACTGACACCATCAATAACAAGTGACTTGAAAGTGTGTTCTAGTTTTTTTGCAAATCTGTAGCTCTGTAGAATATCGATGATACCAATGTACAGAACTAGTTTTTCTCCACTTTGCATAATAGCTGGAATTCCACCCCTAAGGTCAACAAAGTTAATGGTCATCAAATAAAACTTGAGAAATTTTACAAAGCCAGAAGAATCCATCTCAATTACTTAAAATAAAATGGATGAATTATATATAAAATAAATAATAAAATAAATTGATGGCAAACAGTGAAGTGTTCATGAATTCAAGATTTGTAGCATCTGCTTCAGCATGAATAGATTCCAAGGCTGTTGAAAATTGGGCCATCCTAACTTTATTGGACTTCAACTTGTAACCTTACCAATCAATCAATGAATCAATCATCTAAATGATTCCAACTTAATCAGGTAATCTTACACACCACCTGTTGTAGATAAGTCTGGAGATAGCTGCAGGCAAAACAACAAGAAATCAGAAAATATTAACAAAGAAAACTATATGAAAGCAAACCTTGCTCTGTGATTTGAGTTGATGCAAGCCAATTAGCATGCTGTAATCCATTATCTTAAAACTCTGAAGCACCTGATAATGATAAAATTTGCATTAATTATATGTATAAACATATATTTCATAAAAAATTAATTTTGATATATCACATGTTTTAATTATGATTGCAAAAAACATTTTGCTTTCAATAAATAAAATGTAAATCTGACACGGCAATCCCTCTCAATTGTCTTAATGAGAGCCAAATAAGTTTCTGATTCTACAAAAAGGCCTTCAGGAAAAAACTCAAGAAAATCAAGATCTTTGTAGGTTGGATGAGTCTTGGTGAGTTCATGAGCACTGGCTTTTCTCTTATAACTACTGCCTTTCAGGTCAAACTTGGAATGCATCTCTATCGTGGAAGGCAATAAGTTGTTCATGATGATGAATCTGATGTTTTTCCCACCACACTAAAACAAAATTTTGGTAAGAGTCACCAAATAAATCAATCAGTAGTGATATAAAATACATTTTAACCTTAATGCCGATGTATATGATAACTACACAACACAAATTTTATTGTTATTATTAATATTATTAATATACAATAATAATATGTACATTAGGGTTATACTCAAATATATGCGTTACAATCTTTTCAACAATTTGAATTGCCCACCCTCTGAAGTTGTTCCTTTTACGATATGTAGTAACTGTGATTATTTTCATTTCAATATATTTATTATACTAGCCATTTCTTTACACAAGTGAGAGAGTATGATAAGGAAAAAAAAGTAGTGGTGTGCAATTTTAAGAAACTGTTTGCATAGACACTTTTGTAAAATTAATGAAAAAAGGGTGATCAAAATTATTTTTTTCCATATCTCTAAGATTGGTGTAAAACATATCAAAATTAAAAAAAATACTCTAAACCTTAATAAAATAAATAGACTTAGAAAAACATTGATTTTTTGAAAATCAGACTTACATAATGTAAGATAACTACCATTGTAAATATGGTAAAACAATGATTTTGGGGAGATTTTATTGTCTAGTTATAACTTATTATATAATCTAAAACCGAATATTTTGTGATTTACGACTTTTGAGAAATGTGGCTCAGAAAATGTGACAGTTTTGTATAAATTCAAATATTTGAAATAATTTGAAATCCAAGCTTATTTAATCAATATTATTTTACCATTATCATTGCCTATATATAAATATATGACAAGTTTCATTCAAATGTACTTGGTAGTTTTTGTTTTATAAGCTTTAAATTCAGCAAAAATCCAAATGACAATCTTTGTGGCAATTTATCTTGAAAGGTTGGTCACAATCCTTCTCCATAGTTCTAATATAGATTTACAACACAACGAAAATTCAGAAATGTACTTTAAGCTTTAATAACATAGAAGTTTATTTAAATTTTGACAATTAATATTAAAATCCTCACATTTTCTGAACCATAATCCTCAAAAAGTAAGATCTACAAAATATTCATTTTTGATTAGTTAACAAATTATAACAAACAAACCAATTTTGCTAGAGGTTAATCAGATCATATTGACTTCCACTGCCATACACTGATTTTGAAAGAAGGCTTGAAACATTTGCAATTTGATTCAAGAGGAATTTACAGACCATTCCATCACCTTCATGTTGGACTCCTAGAAAAATGCTCTGGTTGCCTTTGAACAATGAATTGGAACATTATGTTGCTGAAATTCATGCTCATTTGTTTCATCAAAAGAAGCTTTTAGTCCCTGAGCATTTGGATGTATTTCTGCCTTTCTTTTGTAAGAATCATTTGAGTCCACCAAAATCCTTTTCCAACCAACATTCAGTGCTGGAGTCAAAGAATGTTTTGAGAGATTTTTCAGTCTTCTACCTACATTCTTTTATATCAGTTTGAATCATCTAAAGAAACATTTTATGAAACTTCTTCATCAATTTAATTCCTTAGCAATTATACTTGGTTATTTGTTTCTTTGTTATTGAATAGTTTGCCTTCCTGAAGGCCTTAATTTATCCTATTTCTCCATCTATCAAAAACCTGCATTTTTCCCCATGAATGTAAACTGGTGAAGTTTCCTCATATCTTTATGCTTTCTTAACGACAACGTAATTTTTGATCTTTCCAATAAGACCTTTAAATTGAATAAATTAGTCCAAATGGAAGCTGTCACAATGTTATTTGCAGGCCGCAAATTGTTTATTAAAATTCCATTTCGTTTTTACATGATGCTTACAAATGAGAATTTCAGCAAGATTGTTAATTTATATGAAAATTATTCATACAAATGGATATAATAATATTTCTAGCCCTGTATAATGATAACTCATTTTTTGGAACTCCCAGTCACAACTGGTGAAGTTTCTGAACTGTGACATTATATATTAAACATATGACAATTAAAATGATCATTTTTGGCACTAAATAAGGATTTAATTTTAACTATGCATGATATGTAATATTTTTAAATGATGTATAGTGAGTAAAGATTTATGAATAATAATAATAATGGTATACATGTATAATGGTCTTGCATAATTGAATTAATTAAAAGAAAGTACTTGGTAGCAGTAAAGTCCGTAGTACTTGGGAAGAAGAGTTCTGGGGTTCTGGTTGAGGTTCTGTAACAGAACAGAGAATCAACAAAATGAAATTCAGACCAAATTAAATTCATATTTGTAAAAAAACTTGTAGTTCTGCTTGGTATTGTTTGGGTTGAAGTAGAATATTTTATGGAGAATGAGTCATGTTAAGTTGTTACATTAGTCTGTTTCACGATGAGATTTATATTTATTTAAAAAATAAAAGCAAAAGTTTAAATGTCTCTTTAGTTAATTTATCTTTTTAAATTAAAATATCAGTTGATTTAAAAATTTAGGATTTTCATTTTTGTTGCTTTTAATTATTTTCTGGGTGGAGTTTATTCATTGGACATAATTTGTTTTTATTCAATCAAAATGCCAGAACATGCATCACATGGCAGACTCTTTATTTTATATATATATATATATATATATATATATATATAGAGAGAGAGAGAGAGAGAGCCTTTGATACAAATATCAGAAAAGGAAACTCTTGTAGTAAGATTTGAACTCATAACGAAGCCACACTAAAGTGAAAGCCTTAATCTCTGGAATTTGAAGGACAAGATGGAGTTTGCTAGCCTTTCTGCTCCGGTGCAATGGAGCATGAAGTCACGTAATTAATACAAATTCATATTGTAAGAAACATTACAGTTTTTAAAATAAATATGACCAATGCTTATTACAATAGAATACCAAGCTTATAAACTGTTGTGGTGAGGAACCGATGATAGTGGAGCATGCCAAAAACACAATGGAACATGTTCTATAAATACCCTTGGGCTACCGCTTGCGCTCTCTCTCATGTAGTGACCGTGTATTGTTGATTGTTTACTTGTATAACTTCGTCTTCTTCAGAATCTCAGAGATATAACATTTTGGTGATAAGGATGGGATCGAAGATACATTTGATACATCAGTCAGCTTAAACCCCGTGCTGCCATCGTGAGAGGTGCAGCCTTAACCGTTAGGCCATGAGGGCGCACTTCATCATGATCCGGAACGTGGAGGCACATTTACTAAGTGGACTGTCAGAGGAGGAAGGGTGCTTGTGATGAAACTTGATACAGAAGTGTACAATCTGTTCCGAGACCACATTCTACCAAGGACAACAAAGGATCTGAAATATGATGAGGTCAAGACAATCTTGGAGACGTTATTTGGAGATAAAGACAGTATCTTCAAATGCAGATATGACTCACTCCGGGTTAAGCTTGAGGACATGAACTTCAGACCATACACCACGAAGGTCAACAGAATGTGCAAGCTGGCCATGGTAGATGATTTGACTAAAGAACTGTTCAAATGCCTGGTCTACATTTCTGGGATGAAGATGCAAGCACATGCTGACTTCCAAACAAGGTTCTTGCAGAACTTGGAGCTGCAACCAAACTGCACACTGGAGGAATTATACAACAAATGCAAACATATTCTGACCCTCAGAAAAGATGCGAATGCCATCAGAGAAGTCTCAGGTGCTGTGCAGGTGGTCCAGAGCAACAGCAGAAGGAAGCCTCGACCAGAGTTCCATAGCAAAGAATCCGGCCGACCTTCAACTGCAAGGAGATGCTTTATCTGTGACAAGACAACTCATCTGTTAAAGAGTTGTCCAAAGAAGATGCGAGTGAAGAAGATCGATGACAACCAGAAGAAGGGGAAAAGAAACTTGACCAAGATCGATTTTGGAAGCATCAAGCTTGAAATGCAGCTTGACTCAGGTGCAGATGTAACTATCATAAACACGAACACATGGAAGAAGATTGGAGCTCCAAATCTGGACAAGTCTTCAGTGTCACTGTCAGCTACAAATGGTCGCTGCTTCATGGCTAAGGATGTGGACCAGCTTCTAGGCAATGAGTGGACCAGGCCTTCAATGCCATCTTATGTCAGAACAGAGATCAATTGAAGTAGGAGGTCTGTCCCAAGAGTTGTCAGACAGATACCCCGAGGTCTTCAACAAGGAACTGGGCCGATGCTCCATGAAGAAGGCAGAATTTATAGTTAAAGAAGAAAGTTACCCAATCTTTTGTAGGCTGAGGAAGATTCCCTTCGCTAGAGAAAGATGTGGTCATCGAGTTAGATAAACACTCGTACAAGCAGGAGTTCCGAGTATTCAAAGTAGTGGTTGAAGCAATGGAGGAAAAGCCTGCTCAAAAGCAAATGCTCGTGAGTCCATACAACAGAGGAATATGTATTTCCTGCAAGAGGGCACATCTCAGCATGCTAGGAGTCAGTGCAGGACCCCAAGGAAAAATTTCTTAGAGTATGCAAATGACTGAATGACAGCAGCCGACATCGAAGGGAAGAAGCCCTATCCTCAAGTGATTCAGGAGAGTGGACCAAGGTCAGGCAATATTGGCATCCAGGAAAACAGACACCAACATCAAAGGTTACAGACAACATCATCATTATGGCAGAGATGACAGTTCCTTTGAAAGACAGGATAAAACAAAGCAACATGCTTAAAGAGGAAAGGAACGCTGAGCTCAGGATGGATTTCACTGATAAAGGGTACTCTGGTGCACCTCTGCCATCAGAGTTGGAGCATAGGAATTGGTGAGTAGGTCCAGTTACACTTTCCTGAAAGAAATTGGTCTACCGAGCAGAGAAAGAAGCAAGTCGAAATGGATGCATGTCGAAAGCTGCCAAAAGGGCCTTCCATTGGCTGTGGACAAAAAGAGACGTCCAATAGCATGTCTTCATCAGACAGCTAATGGGAGGAAGGGAGAGCCTCCAATCAAGTCAGCGAGAATCTTCCAGTCAAGTAGGGCATGATACATAAACAGCAAAGCAAGGGGCCAACCATCCATCCATTCATTCATCCTGCATCCTACATTTTTAACATTCATTAATCAAGGAGCGAGGAAGTAAGAAGCGAAGAAGAGGTGGAAGTAAAGATATAAGCCAGCTGAACACCAGGTGTGGCCCAACACCAGAGAGCGTCACCAGATCAAGGTCTAAATTCTTGAAGACTGGGTCACTCCTCTGAGGAATCTCTGCTGCAGCTCCACACTGGAGTTACTTATTATATGGTTTAAATGCTCCTGATACTTATGCCATTAAACAAATTCACTTTTATTATTATTGTTTTGTTATTGTTATTATTATAATAACATTGACATTAGAATCCAGCAAGGACATAAAAACAATTTTATAATAGCAATTACAACTTTTTACAATAACAATATTTAATATATTCAATTCCAAGATATTTATAAATAGAATGTTATCATAGCAACAAGATTCTTCCAAATTTTGAAAAATAACAACTCTAATTTTTTAATAGCAAAAGGCTAAAATAGGTGATGTTGAAATAAATAGTAAAAGTGGACAAAAATAAACCCAAAGTATCTGTTGACATTAAGAAATCACAACTTGCTTTAAGATTATATTGAGATATATCTAACCATGTAGTAACCAGGTAACAACTTTTGAAGAAATTCGGCCTCTTTTCTCTGTACAGTCTTAATAATGAATTCATCATCACTTGATAGATAAAAAATACTACCACTTGCTCCTGGATTAGAAAGCTCTTTCAGTGGTTCATTACATAGTGAAAGCTGTGCAACACAATGCAAAATCTTAAAAAATGCTAAAATGTGTAATGTTGAATTTTGAAAAGCAACAAAGTTATGAAGTAACGAAGCATTGAAATGGAAAAGAGCTTTCGATAAATTACTCCTTAACTAAGGAAATTCAGGCTTAACCTTTATAACCTTTTCCCACCAAACAAAGAGAAATGAACCCTTTAATCTTCAAGAAAATTACTCTGGAATTGAATTTTGAGCACTTACAAGAAAGTCTTCAGGTTGAATTCCAAACAAATCCCTAAAATAACGAAATGCAACAGGAGCATAAGTTTTAAATCTGAATTCACTGCATCTATGGGCAGGTGTCAAATTGGATCCATCCCTGGAATAATGTGTTAATACATTAATAAATGGACTAAATTAATTATTTTAAAATTTAATGCACTAAAATAAGATGACATGTGCAATATACCGTCTTTCCATAAAAATAAGCCCTAGCATGAATTTTCAAGATGCAAGTTATAATGCAAGCCCCAGTAAGATGATCAGCCAGTGTTTAAGATACCATAGATGTCTTGTAACATATGAAGATGCATTAACAACACATTTGAAACATGAGTTTATCACTTTCATAGACTAAATTTAAGACAACTGTGCAGCTATCATAAATTAATAAAAGATGTTTTGATAGCAGTTTTTTGGTCCCTCAACCTGGCCTTCCAGATCTTGTCCTGAGATGTGTATAATTCAAATGATGTCATCTAAGGAAGGCATTGAATTGGCATAGATTAACAGCTCAGATGTCTTATTCCAGGCTTCTTGTTTAGAAATTATCACAATTGTAATGTCAGGCTAGACAGTGCTTTCTTCATGTTCAGCTTCATTGAAACAAAGCATCATTGTCAGGCATTTAAGAACAACACCATCCTCATCATGAGGCAACAGAAAGCAGGTGATGCAAAAAACCATAGACAAGATAAACAACTTGCTCAGGTTGTGCATAATGTTGTTCAAGCCTGTGAAGTCCAGAAGCCTTGTCCTAACAAGATGCAAATTTCACAAAAATGTGTTCTTTGTGGTATGCCAAAGAATTCCCATACATGAAAAGTCGATGAATGGTCTTCAACACATATTTTCTGATAAAAATCAAGCAGTGCCAGGAAAGGATAGAAGCAATTTGACAGAGCCCTGCTGTCAGGAAACTTCAAGATATGACAGTTTGTGATGCTGCCAAGATTCCTGCAGCCTCTCACCATTTAAGAAATAGGTCTTCCTTTCGTGGAGTCACTGGAGAAAAGCATCAGTAGCATAATCGGCGGTTGGCCAAATGGATATCGTTCCTGCATGCGGCGTTCATAACAACAGTTGTTACGTGTCATGTTTGCAACACAGCCTGCACTGTCAGAGTGTGCCCCCAGGTAGTGGCGCTATATAAATAGTGATTCAATTAAGAAGTGCCTTCACTTCCTATCAGGATACATAAGGCACTCAAAAAATTGGCTAAATACAAATACAAAATCAGAAAATGGCTGGGACTCAAACCCGGGTAATCTTTGTTGCTCTTTACATCAAGAGTGCACAGCTGCTGCTGAGATCTATTGTCAGAGAATACAAGGTGGGGAAAATCAGAATACAGCTGATGATTAGCAATTCTACAGACCCAATATCAAACCACTGCTGAGATCAGGAAGAAAACTCAAGGCCCAAGAAGAAATCAGAAAGTCCAAAGAAGCCTTGACATTTGAGAAAATAAAAGGTCAGATCTAGAATGACTGCCACAGTCACAGCTTCATTAATGCAGTGCTTGTAAATGGTTACAAGCCCCCTTAATTTTAACATAACTGCTAAAGTATTGAACCAATCAAAGTTAAATTTGGAATTTATATGCACATTGTGATGTAACAGACTTGTGCAAAGTTTCTTTTTGATTAAACAAGTAATGCTTGCAAATTCATCAAATCATCCTAATGAGGCCTCAGAAAAACATTACAATCACTTTTAAACTTTTTATGATAATTCCATTAGAAAATTTCCACAAGCTTCTTCAAAAGAATCACATAACAATAATTTCCCTGCAAGATTATATATAAAAGGTATTTCAGTTTAACACTTTAGTAAATATTATTACTAAACCCTTAGAATCAACCCTCAAGCAGGCATAACTGTTTTTATAGGAATAAGATATCAGTTGTACATAAGAAGAAAATGCCAGCCTTAAACATTAGATTGTCTGTAAATACTTGGGAAGTGCAATATTTAATGGGAGACTTTGAAGGCTTTGAATATAAAAAAAGATCACTAAAAAGTGTGTGATATGTATGTGAGGGCCAATGAAATGATGGATTGAAGCCAATACTATCAATGCTACTTCTACAACTTAAATGAGAGTTATTAATATAATTTTAGCATACAGTATAGCAAAAAGGAAGCTTGCTTGTGGTCTGGGATGGAATTTCATCAAAATGCATAGCATCTTTAGACTATCTAAAAGGAGTACAAAATTCTTCAAAGTATGGTGAAACATTGGAGAGGTTCTTGTCTAAGAATAAATATAATGATAACTTCATATTTTAAGAGGATATGTCTGTAAAGTTGCTCAAAAAATTTTACCAGATATGAAAAGTCAAGTTTATGATCTGATCACCAATATCCCCATAGCTGAACCTAATTGAATATGTTTGGGGAATGATTGGCAATGAAATATATAAAGAAAGGCATATCTCACAAAAGGAAAGCTGGCAGATGCCATAATAAACGAATGGAATGACCTGAAAATTGTTTGAGACAACCACTAAATCGCATAAATAGTTGCATTATAAATACTTTAAATAATAAAGGACAAGTCACTTTTCACTAAAAATAATGTTTGGAAAAAATATATATATAATAATTGTATGCTAATTTAGCCATAAATTGAACTTTTTCTATGTGCTTTTTCTGTGGCCTAAAACCAGTGATCATTTGATCAATTGAAACAAATTTTGCACAAGTGTGTAGCATCACAATGTATTTATAACTTCAAAAATGTGGCATTAATCAGTTCAATATTTTTAGAGTTATGCTAAAATAAAGGGGTGCTTGTAACCTTTTTACACAAACCGTCGGTCAAGAAAGACAGAGATAGATGGGAAATGAGAGGATCTATGCAGCGGGCAGATCAAATGATCAGATAAATGCAAATTACAGAACTTTAAAGAACTAAAAAGATCGAAGCTCTATCTCTCATTCTCTCAATGAGAATATAATAATGAAATAATAAACAATATAAAATAAAAATTATGAGTCAAGTAAATTATTTGGAAACAACAAAGGCAATTTAGTATGATAAGTGCAATTTTAAAATGTGAATTTGATAATAATTGAAGGAATTAGTAAAAATAATCCTAGATTTACAACCTTGGAAAAAAGATTGATTCTACAACATCAAAATCTCCATAAAGAACATCTCTCTTTGGCTTTGGAGATAATCCACCAATGCTTTGTCCAATTCCAAGCTGAATTGCAGACATTAATTCTGATGTGGGTTTCTTCAAAAAGACAGCATAAAACTTGACTGAAACATCCAATCATTCAAGATGCATAACAAACTCAAAAATTACCCTTTTATACGTGACCTGACCATCTTCATCGACCCTTCTATGTCCAATTTTATATTCTTTGGATGACCTCGAGGAATTAGCAGGAAATTTAGAATCAGTTGCCAATAGAATTGGATAAGGTCCAGGCATTCCCAACTGACCACTCTATTATGCCATAAAAACAAATTCAATACTTATGAACTAAAATGTTAACAAGTACACATTAGTTACCCCCACAATTGGTGCATTCATATTTACATTGAAATCTGAGAAAACAAGAATTTCATCAGGTCACGAAATCATATAGTTAATATTTTTAAAATTTTATCAAAAACAAAACAAGAATTTTGAGGAACTTATTGCCATTTGTCACATCTTAAACTATGTAATAATTCACAATTAGTGCTAAAAAGAAGAGCTTAAGTCAATAAATCTCTAAAAAAAAAAGGACTAAATTTTTGGAGCCCAGTGACTTTAGCAGCAATATAGAAGGGTTTAGTTTTCAGCAGTCTTAAAGGCATATAAAAGAAAAAATTATACATATTTGCAAAGAAGATAAGATAACCTTTATGAAAACTCTGCAATTGATTGAGCCTTTATTTTATAATGAACTTATTTTATTTTACAAAGGTTTTTCTGTCAGAGAAGAGATTTCTGGAAGGGCCTGCACCTTATCAAATGTTTTAAACTCAGTAAATATTATAAGATCATGCCTTTGAAATTAGCCATCGCTATCTGCAGATTTTTGTGTCCCGAAGTTAGAACGCAAATTAGAAACATTAGCAAAGTGAACAATTGCAGGAAAAATTGGTCGCACCTTGAAATCACAAATTTCCACAAACATAAAAATATAGCGAATAGGTAACCACCAACTCTACCAATAAATCCAAGACCAAAACAATTTAGCCAAAAGATGCCTATAAGTTCATAAGTGACAAATTTGCGTAAGGCCAGTCGGGTGTGCAAAAATCGTGTTTACATGCGAACCGAAACAATGTAGAATAGTTATATACTTAAAAGTATGAAATATTTCTTTGAAAATAGCAACCAAATTTTAGTTACAAAATAAAAAATTCTGGTTTATTATCTAGTTTTATGATTCTGAAGTTGAATCATCCGTATTTAACACACTGGTGATGATGGTGATTGTTATACTGACCCGTGAACATCTTGAAAAAAACCGAAACAATTAAAAAGTTCATTAAAAAATTAAATTTATAGATAGTGTTCAAATTGATTGATATTAGCGCGAGCTTATTTACTGGTTGTCTCTTACTCGCCAGGTCACGGAGCACTTGTTATAAGCATATTATCCTTCCGCCTTGACCTTATGGTTCTCCTGACAGGCGGATGTCTTTGTCGGTTTTCGTCTTTGAAACTCAACGTTTTGTCATCGGTTATAGAAGGCTCTTGTTGGCCGATCGCTTCTGCTTGGATTGGAGCGATTCCGAAAGCTCTCATTGGCTTCCTCGTGTCTACTTAACCGCTGTGAACCAACAAATTTCGGCTACTCTAGATTCTCTTTAGCTTTCTTGTGTCGAACACGTCCACCCCAGTTGCCTACAGCGTCCATGGGAGCTCTCAATAGCTTCTTCACACCTAGACCCTCTGCAGGAATGTCTCGCTTAGAGGTTTGACATCTCTTTTTTCAAATGTAAAGATATCTATATTTCCATGATCGCAAACTTTAGTATCTAATTTGGTAGATATGTGGAAATTAATAAAAATAATTAAAAATGCACAAAGTCCATTTTGTAAAGGGATGAGTCTTAGGGGAACGTAGGTTAAAGCGGAGTACTTAAGGGAGATTCTATTATGCTTACTAGAGGTGGGAAAAATACTAAATACTAAAATACTTTTGAAAAGTATTTAAAACACTAACCTTTGCTTTATATCCGGTGTTTTCCCCTCCATCTTCAGGTGCGAACAAGTCCTCCCCTTACTAAAAAGAAAACCAAGCTTCGACAGCAGCACCCCTTCCAATTATCTTTCCACCATATCGAAAATGTTAGAGAGGCTCGCCACATCCAGGATTCGCCATCATCAACCATCGGATACACTCATCTCAACATATATGGGAAGTACCCATCTTTTGACTATATCTCAATTAATACGCCATGATTATTATTCAAATTTTAGTATGTTATGCAAATATTGCTTCCAAAGTTATGTAATATTTTCAAATTTAGTAAAAAAAAAATCCCAAAAGCCCAGGACGAAAAAATCCCGTCAAAACGCCCCCGTCAAAATAGCCCGGCGACAAAATAAAATTGTTGAATGTCAAAGGAATGTTGAATGCACCTTAAAATTTTTTTGTAGTTTTGAATATATTAACCGATAAACTGACTCCAAATTTAATTCGAAATTAGTGGTTTGACTGCTTTTATGAACGTTTTGAGTTTAATTGGTATCAGAGAATTTCATCAAGTGGAGCTTTATCGTCTAAAATACTGTTAGCATTCCGGCTACTTCCTCAGTTTACATGGACTTTTCAAATTGGTATTTAATATAAATTATCGATTGACAAGCAACATGTGCTCTCTGAACAAAGAGAATTTACCAGACACTCATTAAGTCACGTCGGTTCCTTTGATCGCCTAATTTCTTTTGATCCTTCCCCGAGTTCCCGTTACAACGTGTACAATGAAGTGCTTGATTTGAAATTGGAATTTATTCTATAATAATAATAATAATTATTATTAAATATATAATGTATAACAATAATATATATATAATAATATATTATATAAATATATAACATATAACATTATTATATAATATAATATAATATATAAGCCTTGGAAGGCTTTTCGACAAATCTCTCACCGACAAGAGCATGCAGGACGCCATTCTCCAACAAGCCATCAAGGGACTGCAGGCGATCGATGCTAAGGCGGTTCAAAGTACTGGTTCGTGCTCCTTCCAAGACTGCTCTGGCCGTTAACCATTTATGAGATTGGTTTGTCAGTGGTCGAGAAGCTAGAGAGGAAAGTCAACCGATACACCAGAAAATGGCTTGGTCTACCTCCAGCGCTGTCATCGGTAGCCCTCTACAGTAGGAGCACGAGCCTGCGACTACCACTAAAGTCCATCGTGGAAGAGTACAAACTCTCCAAAATAAGAACGCAGTGGAGGCTCAACAACTCCGCGGATAGCAGGATCCGCGAAGTCAAGCCACTGCTCAGATCTGGAAGGAAATTCCGAGCTCAGAATGAGATCGACGAATCAGTTGCCAGGCTGATGTTCGAGGAAGTGAGAGGTCCTACCCAGACAGACTGTCATGCAGTAAGATGGAACCACCTGCCAAAATGGTCCCAGGCGAGCTCATCAGTCAGAGCCGCTATGATTAGCCAGGAAAGGAGGCGAAAAAAGGAACAGGACCAGGTCACGAAGGCGGTTCAGCAATCACAGCAGGATAAGTGGACAACGTGGGAGGATGTGATGCAACGATTCCTTACCTGGAGCGATATGTGGAAGATGTCCCCGCTCCGACTTGCCTAAGCGATAGGGTCAGTGTACGACCAGTTGCCCTCCAGGGACAATTTGCAGAAATGGGGTTTGGAATACCGGCTCTGTGGCGGTACCGAGACCCGGTGCTCAGCAATTGCACGTATGCCCTTGCCAATGGTCGGTACACATGGCGACATAAACAGGTCCTTCGAGAAGTGTGTGAAGCCGCAAAGCAGCAGTCTCCAAAGCAAACTTGCGATCGCAAATCAGCGAAAGATTTACTTCACAAATCTTTACACTGACTCGCTCACTGATCACTTCAACAAAGCATTTGATCGCTCCCAGACTTTCTTTAAGATCCGGAAAATATTCAACAATATTTTTACCCAGAAGAACAAGCAATTCCTCTCCTACAGGGATAGGAGTTGAAAGAACATAATCTCTATTTCGAACAGGTGCCATCAATTGGCATGCCGAAAAAGATTCACAATATTCTCGAATTGGTTTACACCTATCGGGAAACCGAAAGATAAATCGAATTAGCTGTTTCGTACTTTTGGTAGCCATGAGTCCCTCAATGGGATCGTCATGCCCCATCTCGACAACAGACCAAATGCAAACATTAGGTAATTGCCTTACTGCCTGACCCAAAGAGATCTCCGTATGAAACGAGGTTTCCTTATCAATGTAAAACATTTTACATTTGTCATTACCTAATGACCAAAAGTATTTGAGTGAATGACAGTTACTTTGCTCTGGATCAAACTTGACATTGTCCTCGGTATCCTTTGACACCTGATGAACAACTGTCATCATGAAACTGACGTCATTTTGCGAATCGACTACATCAACTATATCGCCATTCGAAGTATCTTCATCCGCAGAAACGTCGTAACTGAATGAACAAAAGGAATTAAGTGTAGGATACTCATTTTGCTCTGAAGTATACTTGACATTGTCATCAGTATCATCCGATACCTGATGAACATCTGTCATGAAATTCGCAATACTTCGATCAATTACATCATCAATAATGATATCATCATTAACAATATCTTCACGGGAAGAAATGTAATGATCCCTAAACTTGACATTGTCATCCGTATCACATGATACCTGATGAACATCTGTCATCATGGAACTCGCGTTACTTTGCGAAGTTACATTCACTACAGAATCATTAGAAATATCTTCCCCTGAAGAAATGTGATACTCTGGAACAAACATGACATTGTCATCAGTATCCTCTGATAACTGATGAACATCTGTCATCACGTAACTCGCGTTACCTTGTGAATTTACGTTCACTACAGCATCATTAGAAACATCTTCATCTGAAGAAACGTGATGATTCCCAATATCCCCCAAAGAAACGGGATCATCAACAATGTCAGAAGTACAATGTTCCTGCAAATTAGGGATCTTTTCCTCTTCTTAAACAGCACCAGAATCAGAAACAACAAGAGAAAGAATATTGTCTCTACGCGAAGTGTTGTCCCTACGAATACTATTCAAATTATAATCGATGATATTGTCTTGATAAACAGAGTCTAACAGTCTTGCCACCTTAGGCGTTATAATGACTCGTTCATTTAAATCGGGAACTAGTGCAAACCAAACTTTTATTTTTGGTGCTACGCTAACAGTACTATGGTCTATCATGGCAGGACGAATAGATAATCTAATATAACAAACTGTTTCTGGTTTTCCCTTGAGACCAGATAGCCGAATCATTTTGCTAGGTACATTATGTAACAAATGTATACAATCTTCTCTAATACAACATATTTCCGCCCCACTATCAATCAATGCTGACATCAAGGGTAATTGATCAACAAATACATCTTTGTTTGATCTAACATAAAATTCTTCAGCACAAATCTCTCCCTCACTCATTATGTTGGTAGGATCATATTTACAACAGTTAATATTAATGTTTCTGCCCGTGGGCTGACATACGTTGTTCATGGTGCAATTCTTGATGTAATGTCCTTTTCGATGACATCTAAAACAAAGGCCTAGTCTCTTATCATTCTCGATCATCATATTACTATCTTGTTGGTTGCCAATAACCATAGGGGAAAGTCCCCTGTTTTCCCTGAAAGAATTAGAATTACCTGAAGTAGTATTCTGATTATAATAGCGTGGTGGTTTAAACCCAGTTTCATGCGTAACCATGTAGGTATCCACCATATGTGCGAGCGATCGATGATCTAACCATCCGTCTTGCTCATGCCTTAAAACAAAATCGAGGCAACGGACCGGCAATAATTCTTTTAATTTATCCGCACAAATTAGACTCATCAACTTATGAAAATCTTCGTAAATATTTCTGCTTTCTACGTAGTAGGATAAAGAAGAATACAAATCGGAAGCAATTTGAGAAAAAGTTTCTCCTGGGTGGTGCTTCCGATTAATAAAGCGATCTCGTAAAAGGAGGGGGCTTACTTTGAACTCCCTCAAAAGAATTTTCTTTAATTCCTGATAATCCTCCAGGTGAACCCAACCCACTCGATTTAATATGGATCTAGCCTTAGAATTAAGATATGCCTGAAGTACTTTGGGTTTAATATCCTCTTCAATTTGAAACGATTCAAATTGTTTTTCCAGATACTGGAAATAACCTGGCATCAAAGGTAATTCCCCGACGATATTTCTTAATGCATCTTGACATCGTGTAGAACGTACAAGTATCGGTTCTATATCTCTACGTTGATTGCGTTCCATTTTGTTTCTCTCCAATTCCAACTTCATCAATTCTATTTTATTAGCTTCCTCCCTGGCTCGACGTGCTTCCTCTAGCTTCAAGTTTTCTAGCCTTCCATTTTGTTCTATTTTCAACCTTTCTAACATCAGTTCCGATTCGCGCAGATATAACTGACGTTTCTCATTTTCAACCGTGGCTTCTAGGTTCATTTCACGACGGGGCGTCTCATCTGTAGAGGCTAGTCTATGTAGGTGCGGGGATGTATCGGATGTCGTACTAAATTCATATAATAATGTATCGTCTGGGTTACCGGTTGGCGATCGTTTCGCTAAATTCTCAGATTCCCTTCGATCAAAATTTTCATGAGACATCGTCTAAACTCAAAGTTTTTTGCTTGGGTCCACAATAGATTATTTTCAGATAGGTGGAGGTCCACAAGGGTCAAAGTCATGCGAGCACTGATTAGGGGGTCTGGGGGAGCGTCGTAAGCATTTGGAAGAGTTTGTAAAAAATCAAGCCTGCTTTTGACCCCCTGCAAGCCTGTGTTTTTGGATTTTGTCTCCATTTTTGAAAGACATTTTCCATATTTTGTTTCTTTTAATGAAAAGTATATAAGTAATTTATTTTATTTTTTATCATAAGATTTGTTAGATTTTTAATCTTAAGATTTGTTATTATTGTTGATTAGTCGATAATATTTTAAAATTTTATTGTATTTTAGTTATTTTAGATATGTTTAATAAAAAGTAATGAATTAATATTAAAATGCTGTGTTAAATTCAGTTAAATTTAATTCTAATAGATGAACAATCTACCAGTGTTAAATCAGACTTTTTATTTAGTGTGATGCATGGAACTGCTTGTCGTTCATGACTTCTTTGATATTTGGAGAATAGCTAGTAATTGCAATTCTCAAACAATTTTCAAGATGTACATCAGTTAATTGACTTCGATTTTTAGACTTGATAATTTTCATAGTTGAAAATGATGATTCACAGGTGTAAGTTGATCCAAATATTGTCAGAACTGATAAAGACAATTTCTTGGAGCAAGGGTATTGACCCTCAATTACAAACGTAGACCAGAATTCAGCAATAGTAACTTTTTCAAATTTCATTTTTAGGGTATCATCGCTCTGCATATCAACAGTTTCCCGCTGAAGTGATGCTCTGTTAATGCCTAATGAATTTTCAGCTTCCATTGTCCATGGACCATTTGGATGAACTGATAAACATTACTCAATTTTTTGAAATCTTCGAATCTATTAGCAAAATTATCATGAAGTTTTTGTGTGAAATTCTTGAACATTGGAAGAAATGTTGCTATTTGCTGTTCTGAAATAAAACTTTTTGTTACTGGAAAGTGCAACAGTTCGCCACTTGCCAAGTCTTGAATAAACAAATCTAGTTTACGTTGGAATGACAAACATTTGCTTTGAACATCAATAATCAAATGCTTCCTGCCTTGCAATATCAGATTTAATTCATTCAAATTTTTTAACTTTTTAAATTTTTAAATTTATTTTTTTGGAAATAATTGGAGGTCCACTTAAAAGCTATCGGCGGTCCGGATTGTGGACCGCGGTCCGCAGTTTGAGTACCCCTGGTCTAAACGACCTATCTATTATTAATCTATATGTCGCAAGAAGTCCTATAGGGAAATTATATAGGGCACACTGACGCTCAGTTACTAGCTACCATTAACGAATGTCTCACCGTCGATGCCCTTGACTCTGGATGACCTCCAATCGATGAAAAATTAATAATATGTATTAGTTTAATAATAGGGATAAAATAATAAGTTAAATAAAGTTTAAATAAAAATCACTAAAGTAATTGACTCCGATTTTTGCAAATCCATCTGTAGATGATGTCCACACTCGCTGGATTGCTAAGCAAGGAACTCATATCAGATAGATTTGTATTGAGTCTGATTTCTCTCCTCAGGGCAGATTTGGCCGGACATTCCATGAGGAAATGCTGCACATATTCATCTTCCTGAGGGCACGCCTTGCACTTTCCGTCGGGATGATGTTTTAAGAGAAACAGGTGTTTAGCACATTTTCCAACTCGGAGACTGGAAATAAGGACCTCTTTCCTTCTTGAGGCACATTGGAACTTGCTTTTAGTCGACATAAGTTTCTCTATGGTCTTGCAATGCTGGCTTCGCGGTTCTTTGTCCCATCTGTTTTGCCACTGTTGGATGATGTTGCGGGCCACGGTCCTTTTGACATCCTTGATAGACGCTGGGATCTAGCGGTCTATCTGATCCCTTGCAGTGGCGGCTTTTGCCAGAGCATCGGTATTTTCATTGCCAGGAATTCCAACGTGTGCAGTGACCCAAACGCTCTAGGGCTTCCCTTTCTTTGGTATTGGGACGACTATAGCTCTTTCATAAAGAAGGGACCATTCCGGATGACCAGGATTGGTTGAAGAGAGCTACGATCCCTTTGAGGCTTGCGGTTAGCCTTCTCAGAATCTCGTAGTGGATGCCATCAGGTCCCTGAAATGAATTTCCATATTTTCTCAGTGCATCAAGAACTTCGAAGACGCTGATGGGATCAGAGAGGGTCGAGTCTTTTGGGGCAAAAAGTTCAGGGGTCAACCGCCACTCAGTCTTGGTTTGTGCGAAAAGCGAGGAAAGGTTCGCGTTGCTGCTGGCTAATGCAAAGGATCGGGCTAGCATTTCCGCCTTTTCTGAGTTTTCCATAGGATCCCCAGAATCTGAGGCGATCGGCTTTACTGTCGCCTGCCTATCGACTTATATGCACATGCAGCCAAGGCTAATTAATCTTGCAAAAAATAATTAAAAAGTTATAAGCTTGGTGCTCTGGAATTCTTGAAGTGAAAGGCTCGATAATTGCGCTGATATGTCAAACTTAGGTTCTCCCACATGAACAGAGCTTTGACATTGAACGGTACTATCGAGTAGGAGCCTGAATTCCTTTTGCAAATTAGTGTTTGATGGCCAATAAATCACTCCTGCGGTTATGCTGTTATAAATGTATCCAGTGGCGGATTTAGAAAGAGACCGGGAAGAAATGGCCCCCGTTATTTTTAAATTATTAAAAAAATAAATACTTATATACCTTATACATTTTTACAGTTTTATTATTTTTTTATTTATTTATTTATTGAAACCAAAAAGAGGTGTCTGATAAAAATTGGTGTCTGATAATCAGTACATATAGATAATCTTTTATTTTCCTTTTGATCAAACGCAAACCTGGCTGCTTCCTCTGAAAATGTTGTGAAGGCTTTAAGCCTGTTTCTGGCATTGTCAATAACAACATATCCAATGTCAATGCTCTGCATTCCATACTCTGACAGTATTCCCTCAAAAGCTGCACAAACATTTTTTCCTGTATGTTTTGACCCAAAATGTCTGTATACAGCCGTCTTTGTTTTCAGCTGAAAGCCTTCATCAAAGTAATGGAATTTCACTCCTATAATTGGTTCAAATAACGGCTGCTCCATAAATCTGGAGATTCGATTTACTTTTCAAATCGAATCGAAAAAAGTCTATGTAAACTAAGGAAGTAGCCGGAATCTTAATAATATTTTAGACGTTAAATCCTCCACTTAATGAAATTACGTGATACCAATTAAACCCATAACGGTCATAAAAGCATTCAAACCACTAATTTCGAATTAAATTTGGAATCAGATATCAGTTAATGTATTCAACTCACAAAATTTTTTTTTAATTTATTGACGGGGCTGTTTTGTCCTGGGCTATTTTGTCACGGATGTTTTGAAGGTTCACCGATGTAACTATGTCTGTAAACAAAAATTACATTAGCTTAGCTGTAAATTTTTTTTAAAAATTAAAACATGGTTGTGTAAAGCCACGAAAATAAACTAGTGATTAGGTTAGCATTGGGAAACCTCCGACGGTGGCATGTGGATGCACACAAATTATGCGCGAACATCCACGTGCCGACAGAACTCGGGCTTTAAAAGCTTTCAAGTTGAATCGAATGCACATTTCTGAACTGTCTCAGAAATAATTTTTTTAAATTTGAATTCATATTTAATAGGGATAATTAATATTTCGCAATTTCTATAAATTGAAAGTTCTTCGAGGAAACGTTCAAAACAAGCATTTAAGTTATATCGAACAAATATCTTTTTCTAGCACACTGATAGGGAATGAAAATCAATCGCCTTAAATAATTTGAAAAGCAATCATACAATTGATAACAAGTCCTTAAATAACAGTTAAGTTAAATTTTAAATGAATTAGACCTTTGCTTCGTGAAATAAATTAAAGTTTAAGAATATAAATTCATATTAAAAGCACAAATATTTCATTTGTTTTTTTTTTTGCTTCTTTCTCTCCAAATAACATCAGGACTATTTATTTAAAAAAACACTAGTTTTCTTAAATTCTTTGTTCGTCAAGGAGAAGCTGACGAAGATGCTACGGACAAAAACCTTCTGCCTAATCGCCATGTTGCTGATATCTTATGTGTCTTTGGTGCAAAACAAGATGACAGTCATAGATTCAGATCATGAAGGCCGCGACTTCTTAAACGATAATCCGAGATTGGAGGTGAAAGATAAATGGGAGGTGTATAGATTGGTGACCAAATCCAAGAAAAATCTACGGCTCAAGGATAGTCATGGTTCTCAATCTGAACAACTGCTGGAGGAGAAAACAAAAAGATGTTAGATTTCAGTATTTTTTCATCAATAAATCTATATTTACTGTATCAATTAGCAATAAGGGCAAAAGTTATTATTAAATTAATAATAGGAATCATAATAATACATATTTTATTATATTTGTAAAGGCACAGGTGTTGACAAAAGTATTAAAATAATAATGTATATAATAAATTTTTATTAATAGTCTTTTAATGAAAATATCTTGGTTAACAGCTTTACAATTTTGATTATTAAAAAATCTAAAAATACTGGCCAAATTATCCTTACCGTCCTTGTTTTTAGATCATCAATTGTGATATATTTTCTAACAAATCGCTGTTCGGTAAACCACAATTGGTTATAGAATAATCTTTAAAAGAAATACTGATATTTATTGAATAAATATTTTAGTCTAAATTATCTCAAAGTAGTCTATTAATATGTTTAATTTTTTATGGGTTAAAATTTCGTAATCTTATAATATTTGTTTAAACATATAAACTTTTCAAGAGTTAAAAGTTAACATTATTGACAAAGATTAAATATTTTTTGATGAATTATGACTAAACAAATGCTCAGAAAATTTTGTAAATAAAAATTGAACCAAGGCACAACAATTGTTGTAAAATATGAAAGAGCAATAATTTTAAGGTGGATTTGTCTGTAGCTTATTAAATAGTTAAATGAATATTTTGTGACTCATGATTTTTGAGGATTAGAATATGCGACATTTTTTTAAAATTTTAAATCTTTTAATTGAAATATTTTAAAAATTAAACCTATATATTCAATGATAAGAATTTGAATTTTGATTATTTGTTAAGTCATAACTAGACGAACAAACTTACCAAATATTATTTTTCTATTTTATTTACAACAACAAATGTATGCTGTGTACCTGATTTTCAAAAAATAAACATATTTATATAGGGGCCGTCCATAAAGTATACTCTATTTCGGACTATTTCGCTATATCGAGCCAGGTGACGCGACTAATTTGGTTTCATAAGAAATTGAACGGACACTTCTCATTTAAAAAATCAGGGATTTACATAAAAAATATTATTTGGCATCATCTCTGATTTATCAAAAAACGTTTTCTATAAAATTTTTAAAAAAATGTAATAAAGAAAATGTTGACTTTTTATTTCGTATTGAGCCTGTGCAAGTAGTTTTATAATTTGTACAATAAGTATTGTGATATAACCAGGGCCGTATATAGGGGAGGGATTAAGGGTTCGACCCCTATTTTACTATAATTAATTAATGCATTTTATTATTCTAATACTTTTCATTTTTCCTAACCTACTAACACTAACTAAAGTCCAAATCATCTGAGTTATGCAACGGACCATAATCAAATAAATCAAAAATAGAAAGCAAATTCAAATGATTCTTAGCACATATTTAGACAATGGTTTTATAAATAAATTGTCATTGACATTTATCAATTAAATATGCTTAATTTTCAAAATATTTAATTTGAAAAACGGAATTTTTTTTTATTTCACAATTTCTGAGCCGCATTCCTCAAAAATAATAATCACAAAACATTCAATTTTAATTTACTTAACAGCTAATTTAATTACCTAAACTAATCTACTAAACCGCATAGCTTTATCACATTTACAAAAATAGTTTTAATGCAGTATGTCTGACTTTCGAAAAATCAACGTTTAAAATCAAGTCAATTTATTTTACTAAGGCGCAAGTTACTTTTTTTTTTAAATTTTGATATGTTTTGAAGCAATCTTAGATCTTCGGAAAAAAATTAATTTAAACAAAAATTTTGGCCACAACATAAATATACCGTTTATATAACGTTTCCCGGAAAATAAGACAGTGTCTTATATTAATTTTTGCCTCAAAAGACCCGCTAGGGCAGCGGTTCTCAACCTGTGGGTCGCTTGACGTTTTTGCCAGGGTCGTTTTTGCCCGAGGCACTAAGAATTTAACAGATTTTTTATTATTTTTAAAAATTTAATCAAACCTAAATCTTGAAATTCTTAACTCTATATATATTGTTGATTAAAGTACTTATTTTTAGTACAAGCTATTTTAAGTAGCGCCCAATAATCATCCCAGCCTTTCGTTGGATTTCTCTATTACGTCGCTTAATATTTTGGATCAAATGTTTGAAATTTTATTCTATTTTGTAAGAAATTACGTTCCTTAATCCTTATCTACTTCTTCCTTTTCCATCAACACATTCCTGTTAAGTTTGTTTTTATTTATCAATTCGAAATACAGGAGTATACTTAATGTTTTAAATAAAGATGATTTGCTCTCGCTTTTCATATATATAACTTTTTATAAAATTTGTAAATGCAATTGCGAAATATTTCGTATAAATTTAAACATTATATTTAGGGGCCAAAGACATAGCGGCAACAATAACTTTAATTGAGTGAAAGATAGCCCAATCAATTTTATTGTTTGGTGTCGCCAAAGCATGGCAAGTGTTGCCGAGGGATCGCAACGCCAAAAAGGTTGAGAACCGCTGCTTTAGGGGTTATTTTCGGGGTGTGTCTTATGCAGTGGAACCCACTTATCTCGAAGTCGGTAAACTCGCCAACCCCATTAAGTCGACGCTTTTGAAGTGGAACCGCCATATTCCCTCTTTATCTTATCATTTTCTCATCGGTTATGTCGATGCTTTTATGTCGCCGAAACCCAATATCTCGAACACAAAAGATGGTCAGATTCGCCACTTAAATAATAATAAAAACATAGTAAGAGGTTTATTATAATAATAAAAATCTTGACCCTTGACTAATTACCGACTTTGACGTGAAACCGCCAAATTCCCACGTTGTTCTAGCAACAATCGGTTATGTTGATTCCTTTATTTTGCCTAATGCAATTCACTCTTTTGTCTGAGGTTTAACATACTATTCTGTTTATTTTTTTGCTCTAAAATGTCTGGAAGTGTTAAGAGAAAACTGGATAATCAGCCAATAGAGAAAAAGTATGAAATAGTGCAGCTAGAAAAAGGAACAAAACCAGCAGACCTTAGTCGTCAACATGGCATTCCAGCAAATACCATTTCAGGATGGAAAATGAAGGCTGTTGATAAAGCAAAGAGAAATCTGTATTTGATTCAGCAAGAAAAAACAGAATGGTTGACGATGCAGTACTTCAATGGTTCACAAATGCGAGAGCAACAAAACTTCCCGTCAGTGGTCCCTTGCTGATGGAGAAGGCGGATATCCTTTCTGCCAAGCTAGGACGTCCTGACTTTAAAGCAAGTCAGGTGACTGGATCATTTCATAAAGAGGCACAACCATTGTCTTCAAAGCAATTTATGGAGCGAGCGCTGCAGTTCAACAGGAACAAGTCGATTCATGGCTCAACACTCAAATGCGCACAATTTTGGATACGTATGAGATGCGGAACATTTTTAATTCGGATGAAACTGGGGTGTTTTGTAAAGGCTTTCCATACAAGACTATAGCGTTTCAAGGGGGAGGTGGAAAAAAATCGAAACACTGACTTACTGTGCTAGTTTCTACTAACATGGAAGGAAGACCAAAACTCCCGCTCTACATTATGGGAAAAATCCAAGAATCCCAGATGCATTAAGCAGACTAAAGTTCTCCTATGCGATGACGATCATTATAAATCTCCAAACTCTGAATTCCTGTCTATTTTCGGCCAACAAGCACGAATAAATAAATATTCCACCACTACACGAGTAGTTACAGACAATCTTATTGTTTATATCAAATTTCAAACTAGTAAGTCCAAATCATCTCAGTTATGCAAAGGACTACAATCAAATAAATAAATAAATAAATTTCAAACCAGTTGTACTTTGATTTGCTGAAGTATTTTATTTATGGTGTTTTTGAGGTCTTCCACATACATATTTTACTCAATAGCATTTTTAATCTTGTGAAAATTTAGAATCGATATCAACATTTTTATTTGATTGCATTGCAATTAATTTGAGGAGGAAAGTTTACGAATTAAAGGCTGCAATTTTTTTCTATACAGCTGATATTCCCTCTACTGATAAAAAATAATAGCTACTAAAGTATTAAACCGAAATACCATTTATATATAGTCTTGCAGAGAAAGCATTATAATGTGATTCTTTTGAAAAGCTTGTAAAAATTTTCAAATGGAATTATTGTCGAAAACTGCAAAGTCATTGTAACCTTTTTCTATGGCCTAAAAATTCCAAATTTAGCTTTTATCGATATTTTAGGAGTTATGCTAAAATTAAGGAGCGCTTTTTACAAACACTATATTATTTAGTGGACACGAAAAAATCGTTCATATCCAAAACGGTTATTAGGAGCAGCCTTCAACTCTATGTCTGATATGCATTCATCATTGTACAACATTTTAGATTTCTTAGAGAGTGGCACATTGCACTAATATATGAAGTAAAAGCGTCACCGTTCATTGTCCTAATAAATCAAAAGTACGAGGAAGTCATTGTCATGAAATTTTTTTAATTAAAGAGATAACCAAAGAATCTGACAGAATATTACTTTTAGTTTTGTTTTATTAACAGAAAAAAAACAAGATTTGCAAAACAACCCAGAAACCCAGATTAGATCTTAAAAGACAACAAAAACTCACCAATAGTTACCAGGTTATTTTGGTATCACTTCTTTGGTGCAAACCTTAATTTCTAATTGTCTGGCAATGATAAGTTAAAAAAAAACTTGCAATTATGTTTTTAATTGAATGCAAGAATGCAATTGCTATATTTCTGAGTTCATCATCATTATCAATATCAATTTCGAGCAGTCGAGCATAAGACATTTATTCATCACCAGAGCCATTACGCCGTCATCATGATAAACGTTGTTGTCTTCCATTTGTTTGCCTTCAAAATGGATAGACACCTGAAAAGGCACGTAGATGTTCCCCAATCAAATTTGCTGAGACTGACTTGCAATCTTTATTTCGAAAAGAACAAACATCACTGAGTTTTCTTTATTCGATTTTATGGTGTTTTATTTCAACTCTATTTATAATATTTGTTTTACTGTGGAGGGACTGCAATGGTTGCTTACTGGTTCAACTCCCCCTTCCCGGCAATATTAAAAGATAAAAAATGTTAACTGTAAAAGTTATTGTTTTATATTGTTAGTTTGCAATTGCACTAAATGTAGTGCAAATGATGTGTTTTCATACATTATTTCTCTTTCCAATGCTCGGCAAAACGTTGATTGTAATTTGTCGGAGTGGTAAAAAATGTTATCGATAAATTTAAAGAAATGCATGTAAAAGACGAAGAAAATGTTTAAACTTTTCTGAATTCGCGAAGAGTGCTCAAAGTGTTTAATGCCGGCGACAATTTACCCAAATTAACATCCATTTGAATCAATCGTTAAAAACAAAGATGCAGAAGAATATTATAAACGGGTGATGTTTTTGCCATTTCTGGATGACTTGTGCTCCCAATTAGAAAAAAGATTCATTAAATAGATTTGACATATTCACTAAAAAGCAATGTTTTATCAACGTTGCATAGCTAGATGATTAGGACGGTGCACCCGCTGCGGGGTTTGAATCCGCGCCGCCATCTTGAGAGGCGCAGCCTTAACCATTGGGCCATGCGGATATATTCACTACAGATGATCTTCCTTAATCTTTTGAAGAGCATTGATTCATGACAGAAAATCAAATTAAGAAATGCTTAAAATTCAATTTCATAAGTCGCTTCTACCAGATGCAGATTTTAGATTCATAATTTATTTCGCCGCAAAAAAAATTGAGAAAACTCTGGAGTGATGCTGCATTTTTATCATAACTCTCCTTTTGGTAAAATTGCCGGTTTCAACCTCAGTTCTAGAAAGATCATACTCCTCGCTACAAAGAATCAAGCCTAACGTTCGAAATTCAACACGTGAAATGAGACTGAACGGAGCCTCTCTTCGTGGCATTCACATTCTATCTAGGTAGATCCTCATTTTCTAACTGGCTGCGGATTACGTTACTGCTAATATCAGCAATAAACTATGCTCTGATGGACTTACAGATTCTAAAAAAAAGTATTAGACCTGTGAAGAATTAGACCACATTATAAAATCAAATGGTAATTCTGACCTTTTAAGACCTTGTAGATGTGAAGATTGGAGTGTTAGAGAAATCATTACTATATGCAAGCAACGGCATTTCGTGAAATTTTGTTAAAAACATAGAAATGGAAGACAAATTTGACAAGAAGAGGAAATGTTTCAAGAGATGAAATAGCACCAGGAAGTTTTTCATGTCGTCCACGATTAAGTCTCTTTTGCTCAATGTTTGCTTTTCTCCATATTCATAAAAATTATGAATAAAAATGAATTATTACAACAATTTAACAGAGAATGATAATAGATATAACAATAGATTATAATGCAATGCTAAAATATTTTTCAAACATTTACGGCGTTTGTTTTTAGCAGACAAAACTCAAAATGTTACTTCTGAAGCAAGAGTGAAATTAATTTTAAATTGGCTTTTAGCAAAACCAAAGTGGATGATTAGTTTTTTGCTGAAGATTTAAAATAATTATTTTCTAGAGACGATCTAAGACACTTTGGCGGAGGGCCACACACTATAACTTGGGTGGAATTAGGGATGGGGGAATTTACAATTTTTGTCGAATGTGGCAAACTATTCTAATAATTTAAAAAATTAAATTAAAATACATTTTTCAACTTTTATTTGAATTTTTTAAAATAATTTTTTTAATATTTTCCAAATAACGGGGAGGGCCGTGACGCTATTAATTATATGTGTACAACACATAATATGCATAACATTTCAAGAAACTCTTGTGACGCTTTTAACAGTAAAATGAATTTTATGTTTTTTTTTTTAAATTTTGAAATTGTTACATCGCATTTCGTTATCGATTAAATACATTTTTAATTTTATTAAAACTTTTCATTACGCATAATTTCATCAGTTAAAAACATTTTGGTATTTTACAATTTGTTATCGAAACATTTGGGTTTATGTAAAATCAAAAATCACATTGCGGTAAACTGAATGTATCTAAATTAATTTTACTGATTTACCAAACATTCATTTAATTTAAAGTAAAGACGAAACATTTCTAAATATTCTACAAATACCAAATTTTGATTTATTTGATAGGAACAATTGAAGCGAATATTTATTAGCTTTGTTTGTTGGAGAAAACTACCTTCAAGGCGACTATGGCCAGGATTAGCCCACATATCGATAACTAGGCTAATAAGTTCTAGTTTGTTTTTATCAATAAATCTATAATCAACACCTATAGATTATTATTATAAATTATTCTTAATACTGGTCATTTAATAAGCATAATATTTTCTAGCGATTTATTTGATTTATAATGTCATTTATAATGGTTTGTCAAATAAATTTTAACAACTGCAAATAAATATTCACATCTAAAAATTTATTTTGTACCCCGGCTAAATATGCTAAAAATGTGACCCCGGTCGTTCCCTACTTCCGACTTTCGTTTTTGTTTACGAAGACTTACTGAATTGCGCTTAAAAAGTGCAATGAACACAAGTAAAATTAATTTTGGGAAGCAAATTTATAGTTTAAATCAAACTATTAAATTGTAGTTTACAGCATATGCAAATGCGAGTTTAAATATCATCGCGATACCTCCATTCAGACCAATTATCACATATGTGACTTATGATTGTAGATTATAGTTAATAATATTTACTCATTTAATTGTTGTCTTTTTTTTGTTCTGCCTTCTGACTGCTCTGATTTGTTACCCATGCTTGATGTTTTTGTCAGGTAAAATTGTGTCTGGAATATCGTGTTCCCGGGAGCATATTTACAAACGCGTGTCTAGAACGACGCCGGGCTGATTAATATTCATTTATTAGCTAATTTAAGCGCTATGATTGGACAGATGTTTCCTTAAAGTAGGTCACATATATCGTTTTAACTTCATAAAATATAAATTTGGTTAAAGTGACCATTGTTTTAGTTAATTTTAAAATTTGTCGATTGAAATACACACTCAGTCCAATATATAGGACGTAACCGTCTTTTTACGATATCTCAACTAATACGTCACGAAAAATTCTAAAAGTTTAGTATATTATGTAAATAGTGCTTCCAAAATTTTGTTTTAAATTTGGTGAAGTATTTAAGTAATTTCAAACTAAAACAGATCCCAAAAATGTGTTTTTGCTGTGCCCAAAAAAGATAACTTCAAAATTTATTTTTTTACACAAAAAGTTATTTAATAGGAAATTATGTTCCTTTTCTTTTCTATTATTTAAAAAACATCTTTTGTAATGTAATTAGAAATAACATATAAGGACCTGTTAAGCTCTTTAGCAATCCTCGATCTTGAATATTTGGCTTTCCTGAAGGCCTTAAATCTTCCCTTTCTCATTTTCGGACAAAGGTTTACCTCTACCATCACTAAACTATTAATACTAAACCAAAAACTGAAATTTCTTAAAAGTATCTTGTTTATATACCATAGAAACCTACTTTGAAGTTCATTCTGAAGCGAGTAGTTAATGTCGTTAAATTTATTGTCAAGCTTGGCTTAGCATTCAGAGGTGACTACGAATTGGTTGGATCACCTAGTAATGGAAACATTTTGGGTATTCTTAAACTTATCGCCCAGTACGACGACTTTCTTGCAGAGCATATCGAAACTCAAGCCTATCACGGCAAGGCAAACTATCTGTCATCTACAATAATGGAAGGGCTTATCAGTTTAATGGCTGAACAAGTTCTTGTAAAAATTATTTCTCGAGTTAAGAAATCAAAATATTAATCCATCTTTTTGGATTCTAAACCCGATGCAGCCCACATTGATCCTTGTATTGAGGTACATGGAGGAGGATGGCCCAGTGGAACGCTTTGTAACATTCCTGACATGCTCAATGCGTTGATGAAATTTCTGAAGATGTATGACCTAGACCTGGGAAACTGCCGTGGGAAAATGCATTGTAATGAGTGTCAAGTACAACGTTCTACAAGCAAAAATGAGAGAGAACGGTATCGTGCCCTAGGTTCCTTGTATATTCTTTAAACTTGATTTTGAATAATAATATAGAATGCTGCTACAGTGCTGTACATGTTTTTGACTTCCTGTTCGTCTTCTTCACAATTTCAACGCATCGGCATCAACTTTTGACTGAAGCGTTGAAACGTGTCAATTCATCATTGATTTTCAAACGTGTTACAAGAACGCGCTGATCCTGCAGAGCAAACGCAACAACGTCTTGCGTGATTTAGACATGACTATCAGCAGATTAAGGATGGAGTAACAAATTGCTAATGATCTTGAAGAAAAAGAGTATGTGAGCTTTGAAGGAAAAGGACTCTTTAGACAGATAAATCAGCTTGAAACAGGTATTTACATCACCTATTAAAACACAAATAAATTGAGAACTGATTACGATTATGAAGCAGGCACGACTTGTAAATTTGGCTATCATCGAGTCAGATGTACTGCGTGAATTAGACTTCAGTGATGTCATCAGCTACACGGAAATCTAGAAAAGTATCTAGACTGTAATTATAACTGTTATAACTTCATTCATTCTCTGATTTTAACCATATTTACTTGTTAGATATATACTATACTTTTTCATGAAAAATTAAATTATTATAACTGAATTTCTCTATGTAAATAAATTTGGCAAGTACAACTCGTGTTCATTTTATTTCGTGTTTATTTATTGGAGGTATAGTAGTCTCCTTTCAGTATTTTCTAACTAAAAGTGTATTATTTATGTATTATTTTACAAGTATGTGGTGTTATGGTGAGCGCAATAAGGGGAATTGGAAAGGGGGCTTTCCTTCCAAACGAGCCCAGGGCCACCCATCGGCTTAATCCGGCACTGATCCGCCATTCTCGAAATATTTTCCACAAGAGAATTTCACTATCTCAGGAAACAAATTATGTCAAATCCATTTGGAAACATCTGCCTTAAATTAGAATTCATTCATTAAATATGTTTAGCTGAAGATACACAAATTTCACCCAATCAGAAAATTAGTTATATATTATTAGTTATATACTTAGTTATAATTATATTATTAGTTATAATTATGTTATATTTAGTGACATGCTAATTTAATGATAAGTTTATTTTTTATTGGATATATGATACGCATGATATATAGCGTCATAAGGTGGTATCAAATAAAAGAGGATAACGGTACGATATTTTCATCTATCTCATGATTTAAACACCTAAAAATGCAATGTTGTTTTTATCCACTGTAGTTGTTACAATATTATATCATTAATAAAAATTGTTTAATAATAACAACTCAATGTCAGAAATAATTTTAAAGATTCTATAAAATTGTTTAAATCAAATTGAAAGTTGTCTTTTTCAGAGAAAGAAAACATTCATTATTTGAAAGCAATTTGAAAACTTGAAAGCAATTGAATTGAGGTATTTTAAGTACATACCGATGTATAAGATGGATGAGATGATGGGTAATTCCGGTTATATTAATAGTTTTAATAACTCCATTTTTTGCATAATAATTAAATTTTCATAATTACTTTGCATGTTGTTAAGTAGTTTTCTTATTGGCAAGCTTTAATGGTCTAAACTTGCAGCCAAAACTCTTTAACAATCGAATGCTATCGCAACAATGCATTGGCACCGTTAAGCCGTTAAAGACTGATTTCTTGTATGTTTGTAGCAAATTCGAATGACTTTGGCTCATGACGGCGGTATGTTTCTGGTGATGGGTGTATGACGACAAAAAGAGCAGATCACACCAACAAATTGTGGAATGATATCTGCGACCGAAGTAGACTTGATCTACTTGGGAAAAAGAAGGTCAACGTGTTTCTTATTTCTTATTCAAGAAACGTATACGCTGAAGACTTGAAGATCCACCAACACTCACCCCATGGAATACCATGAGCTAAGAGCAGGCAAGAATTACTCCAAGTGTCGATGGTCGGAAGAAGAATATCACATACTGGCAAAGATTGAATTGGAACTTAAATAGGAAGGATGCAAAAATGTGAACGTGGAAGCTCAAAAGATATTCCAGCATAGATCCCTAGGATCCATTAGAAACCACAGACGCTAATCATCATACAGAAGGATTTTTAGAGATCAATCTGTGGATATGGAGAACATGGAATCAAGAATTGAAAGCGACAATGTAAATAATCCAAAAGTCTGAATTCATTAATAATAATAAATTTATAAAGCGCCATGTGCGTAGCGTCAGAGGCGCCTTGTGTCTTTGCTGTCCCATGAAGTCCTGAAGAGGTGGGTCTTCAGGTGGCGCTTGGAGAGCTCCAGGGATGGCTGGGATCTGACGGTGGGAGGAAGTCTGTTTCAGACAACTGGAGATGAGCCTCTGTTTGAAAGGGATGATCTATGTACCAGTTGGTGAAGTTGAGTGGCTGACGATGAGTGAAGACCAGGTGTTTGGGGCGATCTAGTAGGTGATGGAGATAAGGTGGGTGGATGTTGCTAGAGTGTAATATATCATGAAGGCAATTTTGAAAGTGATACGACTATGGATCGGCAACCAGTGCAATTTCTTCAGGCAGTCCATGCTATTGAGGTTAGGGCTGAAGAGAACAAACTTGACAAACTTGTTTTGGACGCGTTGCAAGGATTGAATTAAAGAGAGAAAAACAGAATTAATCTTGCAATACAAAGGCATGCACCAAATTTGTCAACAAAATCAATAAGGAGGATTAGAAGCAAACCCAGGTATAGACAATTTGTTAATAACTTCATAATAGATCAGATTACTTCAACAAGTAGAAAAGCAAAAACTCTTTTTCCTAACACCCCCACTGAAAACGCATTAATCAGTGAAATCAAAATAAAACAATTAATTCTGAATCGTTATAAGTGCATACAGCACTTCCTGCTGAATAAAGTCACTACTGCTGAGCAAATCAACAGATAAAAACACTCAGCAAACTTTAATTGACAAAGAATACAATACATGGACTAAAAGACTAATACCCCCAGTGGCCCGATTCAGCTGAGAACCATAAGATCTACCCAATGCAAAATAGAGCACGAAAGTTCGAACCAACAGGACACAAAACGTCATACTTTCGTGAAAGCCAAAGTCAGACCTAGTAAAAAGAGCAGAGAACGATTGAAAGACATTGAAATGTTGTTCAAAATTAGCTCAATAAAAAGAGACCAGCAGCAGGGACTCGTTCAGTGTTGAGTGAGGATTACAGGAATGAATCAAATATAGCTCCAGTCGAAGGCTTGGTCGAATATTGGGGACAGAAAGCGTTTCCTCACGAAGATGGTCTCGCCGATAATATATGGCTGGCGAAATCCCTCATCAAGAAAAGGAAAAAAGAACCGAAAAATTTAAATCTGACTTTTGTTGATGTGTCGAAAGCATTTGACTCAGTCTCTCGCCAGTCGATCATGAGGGCTGTTTCTCGACTTGGGGCATCGCTGCTGTTGATTGAATACCTGTCAGAATTATACAAAAATAATTGGGTTCATATAAGAACGTTCTTACGTGTAAGATGATGAGCAGTCGCATTCCCATAAACGGAGGCATGAAGCGAGGAGATCAAATGTCTCCTACACTTTTAAATGTTTTTAAATTATTGACACGATCTTTAGTGAGGTGGACAGATCAATCAACAGGAGATGCCGCATCCAAAATTAAATGCAATTACATTGCCTTTGCAGATGATCTCAGTGCCGGATTAAGTGGGGGCGAAGGGACAGGGCCACCCACCAATGTAGACTTTCAATCAACTTTATATAAATGTGTAGTATGATACGTTTTAAAAACAAGTAGCTCTTGATAAATGCGTCCATTGAAAACGACTTGTTGACGTCCTTTTTTTACTGTCCGACGGGATTTCCCAAATCCATGTGCGGACCAAAAAAATTATCAATCTGGATTTCTTAAACATTATGTCCGTTATGTTTTTGTGTAGGCTAATAAAAGATTGAAAAAAAATAACAATAATAATAATAATAATAATAATAATAATAATAATAAGAATAATAATAATAATAATAATAATAAATAATAATAATAATAATAATAATAGAATAATAATAATAAGAATAATAATAATAATAATAAGATAATAATAATAATAAGAATAATAATAATAAATAATAATAATAATAATAATAATAATAATAAATAATAATAATAATAATAAGAATAATAATAAGAATAATAATAATAATAATAAATAATAATAATAATAATAATAATAATAATAATAATAATAATAATAATAATAATAATAATAATAATAATAATAATAATAATAATAATAATAATATAATAATAATAATAATAAAATAATAATAATAATAATAATAATAATAATAATAATAATATACTAATAATAATAATAATAATATAATAATAATAATAATAATAATAATAATAATAATAATAATAATAATAATAATAATAATAATAATAATAATATAATAATAAATAATAATAATAATAATAATAATAATAATAATAATACTAATAATAATAATAATAATAATAATAATAATAATAATAATAATAATATAATAATAATAATAATAATAATAATAATAATAATAATAATAATAATAATAATAATAATAATAATAATAATAATAATAATAATAATAATAATAATAATAATAATAATAATAATAATAATAATAATAATTAGAAATTTACCTCAAATGCATTAAAATGTGTGCAGTTGTCGTTCTTGTTTACAAGACCCTTCATCGTTGTTTTCCAAGAAGCCTTTAAAATTTTAGCTTCTGGAACATCATATTCGACAACTTGTAAAAATGTAAGTATTAACAGATGAAAACAAATGGAAAATATTAGTGATCTGACTTGTTAAAATAATTTTTTATGACTACCTATGTAAAATATTTATTTTAAAATGTTTCTCTAGAACATGCATAAATTTGGTGGAAGTTACTTAATGGCTAGTCATCAATTATTAGTTTAACTAGGTCCTACAGCGGATAATGTTAATGTCGTACTATTTTTGTAAACTAGCAGTGCCTCGGTTGGTCATAGATACTCCGGCGCGTTGAGTTGGTATTGCAGTACAAACCGTGACGCATATTTACAAACCCGATTCTAGAACGATTCTGGGCTTATTAATATTCATGTATTAGCTAACTTAGGCTTTGTGATCGGACAGACGTAATGATTATCAAGCATATGCTTGGTAAGTCTTGCTAAGGTGTACTTGGGGTAGTGCTTCATCCCTTCTAAGTCGGCTGCGACGGTCCAGTCGTTTGCCACTGCAAGAATGTCTCGCCTGGGGGTGTGCGAAGCCCTCGCGCAAGAAGTAAATCTTTCGCTGATTTGCGATTGTACGCGAGTTTGCTTTGGAGACTGCTGCTTTGCGGCTTCACACACTTCTCGAAGGACCTGGTTATGTCGCCATGTGTACCGACCATTGGCAAGGGCATACGTGCAATTGCTGAGCACGGGGTCTCGGTACCGCCACAGAGCCGGCATTCGGTGTCTTCCACCAAACCCCATTTCTGCAAATTGTCCCTGGAGGGCAACTGGTCGTACACTGACCCTATCGCTTAGGCAAGTCGGAGCGGGGACATCTTCCACATTCTGAGCTCGGAATTTCCTTCCAGATCTGAGCAGTGGCTTGACTTCGCGGATCCTGCTATCGGCGGAGTTGTTGAGCATCCACTGCGTTCTTATTTTGGAGAGTTTGTACTCTTCCACGATGGACTTTAGTGGTAGTCGCAGGCTCGTGCTCCTACTGTAGAGGGCTAACGATGACAGCGCTGGAGGTAGACCTAGCCATTTTCTGGTGTATCGGTTGACTTTCCTCTCTAGCTTCTCGACCACTGACAAACCAATCTCATAGATGGTTAACGGCCAGAGCAGTCTTGGAAGGAGCACGAACTGGAGTAACCATACTTTGAACCGCCCTTGCAGAGGTGCCGCCTCGATCGCCTGCAGTCCCTTGCTGGCTTGTTGGAGAATGGCATCCTGCATGTTCTTGTCAGTGAGAAATTTGTCGAAAACCCTTCCAAGGCTTTTCACCGGTTCTTTGGATAGGGTGGGGATTCGCTGCTCCGCCATATCAAAGAACACGTCCTCGCAAATTTTCCTCCTGACTAGGGCGAGACTTCTGGATTTCGCAGGTTTGAAAGCCATTAGAAACCATTCTAAAAGGTTGTTCAATTTGTCCAGGGTATTTTGGACAGCCTTCTTCCTGTTCGCGATCAGCGTGATGTCGTCCATGAATGCCTTTATTGGAGGCATGTTCACACCTTTACCAATGTGCGCCTTTGGAATACAAGACCCGGCTGCCTTCAGTTGCATCAGCATCACCAGTACGAATAAGGAAAGAGAAATTGTGCACCCCAATTGTGCTATTCCAACTTCTAGAGGCACCCACCTTGTAGTGTACGTCTTGGCGGAAAACCGCATCATGAACCCGTTAAAGTATTCTTGAAGGATGTGAATAACGGGCTGAGACACATGATGAGCCTCCAATGTTTTCCATAGGAGCTGGTGTGGTACCGACCCATATGCATTCGCAAGGTCCAACCACACGACGTACAAACTCAGCCGTTTCCTCTTGGCTCTCTGGATAGCTTCCCAGATCATCGAGGTATGCTCGATACAACCGGGTATACCTGGAATGCCTCCCTTTTGGACTAAAATGTCTACGTACTGATTAGACATCACGAACTCCGTGAGCCTTGATGCCATTACAGAGAAAAATATTTTCTCTTCTACATTCAACAGCGACACAGGCACGACCCCAAATCTCTCGATGCACTTGTTGTAGATGAAGTCACTGAAAGATTTCACTGATCCATCCTTTAGGCTTTTCTTAAGTTCCTCATCCGGTCCTGACCAGCCTTTCTTGTCGTTTCCTCGAGGGAACCTTATCCTACCTCTTGGGAAGGTCTTGTCCTTGGCGAGAGACTCGGACACACTCGGAGCTGTGGTGTGACTCCTGTCCGGCGTTTTACCTACCTGGAACTTTGCGATAGTACGCTGTCCCAATGCCTCTTAACCGAAATTTGATTTTGTTTGATGGACTTTGAGTCCCCTCTCGGTTGCGAAAACTCTTTCACACGTACATCTTCTAACTGGCACGCCATTGCCTTTTTTCCATCAACCCTGCAGTAGGAATCGACCGGGGTCATGTTTTTAGCGGGGGCCGGGGTACAAAATGCATATTTATTTATGACATTTTCTGTATGTTTGCCAAAGAATGAGGAAACATTACTGTTTCTTAAGTCTAAGTATTTTAAGAGCAGTTTTATTCCACAAAGGTGCTCCAAGTATCACGCTTTTGTTTATTGTGATGAGTTATCATCAATTATTTATACCAGGCGTCGGTAGACATGTGATTAAGATTTGGAGTGACTCCATTAGGAGTTCAAATCATGGCTTCTCTCAAGAACTTTCCAATGTCAAAACTTTTGCACCAAGGTACCTTTCAATCATATTTGCGTGAATAAGCATTTTTAAGAATGAAATACGTGAAGAACAATTTGAGAACAAACTTGTCCGATCATAATCTCAGGTCACTGTTGATGTTATGTACATCAAATCTAAAGCTAGAAATGTCTGATATTTTGGCATCCAGGAAACAATTTCACCATTCCCACAAATGCGGGTGTTCATGTGAATCATGGGTATCAATTAAATAATAACTGAATAAAATAACATTAAATAAATAATTAAAAACGACATCTATGTTTTGATTCTTTTTTATTTGAACCTCAAGTGTGTAGTTGCCCCCCCCCCCCCAAACTGCTGTTTGGTAATAAATGCGGCCCTCGGGCTGAAAAGTTTGGAGGTCCCTGGTCTAGAGGGAACAAATCAGTCGAAGTTCCCGACATAGTTTACTCAGACGACGGATGCGAAATAAACTCTCCAATTCCAATAGTCGAAAAATTCAACAAACATTTTTCCGATCTTGGACCAAACTTGGCGAAGAAAATCATACCTCCAAGCCATATCTTTCCATGAATTCCTTACGAGCTCTTCCACTCTCACATTGCCTTTTTTTCCTTGTTTTGCCAGACGAGATCATTTAAATAGTTAAAAAATTGAAGACCTCCCATAGCTGTTGTTGGGTCTTTGTAAGAATAACAGAAAGTTGAACAGAAAACTTTATTGGATGTCAAATATTCAGAAACAGAAACGAGAACGGAAATATCGCTAATGGCTGACAAGTACGTATTCGCATGTAACGTCGCACAACCCGCAATCCCTATCGTTCAACTCTCGTACCCATTCCGTACAAACTCCCTCGCTCCCGAGGCCTGTTCCTTTTATACGCCAAGATGGCGTCACAACACCTCCGCGCCAGCCAAAGAGTCTCCCAGAGCTTTGAGGCGTAATCTTTCTGACCGTCTAGGCAGTGTAAGTTCTTGATCTTGTAGGTTTGGTCGCTGGAAATTTCTTCGTCCTCTTGGTCAACCTCTGGGTCTTCTCGGCGGTTGTACAGTTGTTCGTATTGTTGGAAGTGGAACATTTCTTGAAGTTGGAGTGGGACCCGGCAACATGCCTGGGTCATCGTCCTTATCTGCTCCGTGTCTGGGCCTCAATTGCTCAAAGTGCCTCTTCCAAAACATGGCGAGGTCCCAAGACTTGAACTACAGCTGCCGGGATCCATCTAGGAACGCGATCTTTACCCGGACCGATGCGTTGTACGTAACAGGGCTTCCCGACATTGAATTTGGTGTTGCTCGTTCTCTTGTTGGACGTAAGCTCGTTCTGTCTGTTTTGTAAACGTTTGACTATTTGAGACACCAAAGGCAAAAGTGCATCTAATTTTCCTCGTAGTTGTCTCCCGTTTAACAATTCACTGGGTGAAAGACCCGACGTGCAAACTGTCTTCGTCATCTTCACCGACTTCAAAATTAGAATCTTGCCCACTTGGTAAATGACTAAGAGCATCCGCGTTACCATGGTTTTCTGACCGTCGGTATTCTAATGAATAGTCGTACTGATGAAGTATCAATGCCCATCGGGCTAAACGATTTGCCGCTAACACAGGGGTCAGTTTGGATGGACTGGATAGCGACAAAAGGGGTTTGTGGTCAGTCACTAAAATACATTTTCTTCCGTATTTTGATTTATATTTTAAATTTTGATGATATTGACCCTTTATTAAATATAAAAATATATTAATTTGTTAATCTTTTTGATCTTCATGTTTTACCTAGTGTCAAAACGATCATCGTCGTTTATCTCATTACTTTTCCTCGAACAGATGTCATGGCTCTAGACAATATGAAGTACATTGAGAATCATCTGGACAATCAAAAACCAAGACGAAACAGATCAAAATTTCACGTCCTCAGGGATTACAGGGACGTCAGTGCTGCAGATCTTCTGAAACTTCTCAGAGATGCAGGAAAATGATGTATTGAGAAACTGTTTTGTTATTTTAATGGGCACACAATTTGAAGTATAATAGAATTTATTTTTAGCGCGATTTCAAGGTTTCAAAAATTTGCGACTCCCACTTTGTCTACAATGTTCTCTTGAGATTAAAAATTGTAAAATATATGAGAATTTAAAGAAAAATTGTTGTGAGGTTGTCTTCAATGGGATTTTTGTTTGTTCTTAAATCTCTCTAAGGGATCGAATACAAGCTCCAATAAAGCTATTTGTAATTTCTATTTATATGAGCCTATGAAGTCCTTTATTTTTTGCCATTCAAATGCATTATTTTTTTAAGTAATATTGTTAATGCTGTCGTATCAAATTTAACGGTGGTTCTGATGATGCTGATGACGATGAACATGTTGATGATAGTAAAATAATTAAATAATAATAAACATATAACAATGAATGTAATATTTCGCTAAAATTATTTAAGTCTTTCATCAAACAGGGAATTTTAGAATTTCAAAAGTTTGTGAATTAAAATATTATTTAGGATTTTTCTGAATTACTGCGTGATAAATTGAACAAAATTTTATGATCTTATTTTTAATCTTTGAAACTTTATTTTCATTATTTCTTTATTATAAACGCTTAATTAATAATCTGACTAAAAATGCACTATTACATAGAGGCAGTAACGCACTTCATCCTTTTCTCGATCACATCAAAAGCAATTTTAGCGGATAATAACGAACCAAGCAATTAAAGTCATCGCAATTAGAAACATGAAATTGGACTTCGAAATCATTTTTCCTACAACTTGAAAAGAATTCGCTTTAAAAATTATTAATGTTAGGTTTCTTATATATTAGACTGAACTTTATAAAAAAAAAACAGAACTTTGCTTTATTCTGAAATCATTTGGAATAAACCACGCAACTACCGGTAACTCAAACGTACTCCAAGAAACAAGAAAATCACACTGGAACTACTCGAGAGACCACTTAACCAACTCCATAACGTCTAGAACAACGATAACAACATTTAATACGTGCATTAATTAGAATCTTAGAAGTGAAGCTCCAATAATAACATTTAGCTTCCCCTTAGCGCATGTCACTCGATCGCTCTGGCCTCACATATGATCATACGCAGCCAGTGATGGGCAAAAATCAACTCGAATCTCAATGGTCAAATCTCAAATCATTTGTAAAATGATTTACATCTCAACAACCAAATCTCAAATAGAATAAAAAAATTCCAAATAGAATCAAATCTCAAATGCCCAAATCCCAAATCGAATCAAATCTTCCAAAATTTACTGCTGCCCTATCTTCGCTAATTTTTTCGAGCAAAACACAATGAAACTATCAGCCAACATTTTTACAGTTTTATTATTTTTTTTTTATTTATTTATTGAAACCAAAAAGAGGTGTCTGATAAAAATTGGTGTCTGATATTCAGTACATATAGATAATCTTTGTTTTTTCCTTTTGATCAAATGCAAACCTGGCAGCTTCCACGGAAAATATTGTGAATGCTTTGAGCATGTTTCTGGCATTGTCAGCAACAAAATATCCAATGTCAATGCTCTGCAACCCATACTCTGACAGTATTTTCTCAAAAGCTGCACAAATATTTTTTCCTGTGTGTTGGGACACGAAGTGTCTGTAAGCAGCCGTCTTTGTTCTCAGCTGAAAGCCTTCGTCAAAGTAGTAGAATTTTACTCCAATAATTGGCTCAAATGAACGGCTGCTCCACAAATCTGTTGAAGCATGTAAACGTCTGACGCTCAAATTATTATTAATTAGTAGTTCAATTTCATTCTTCAAATTGTCTCTTAATGTCTGCAATACACCAGTTAATTTTCTATTCATAGTCCTTCTACTTGGGATAACATAATTTGGATCCACAATTCTCATAAAAGAGGCAAAACTTGAACTTTCAACTATGCGTAGTGGAAGCATTGCTTCGGCTACAAGATGTTTCACAATTCCTTCGGTAAGGGCCTTTTGCTTTGGATTGGAATCATAGTATGTCAGAGAAAGAGAATTTTCATTAATACCTCATGCCACAGCCATGAATGGGAGCAACGAATGACTCTATCCGTCTTTTGGCTATCCTTAAAAAATTTCGCTAAAATCCCATATTTCCTGCTATCTAACTCGGACATATTTAAAACGCGGTAAAGCTACAAGTAGAACAAAAGCATGTAACCTACAACAATGTTTATTTATAACCATTTTTACAATATTAATAATATATAACTGTAATGTAGTAACGATAGGGGATCTTTGTTTATATGGCGGCGTTGAAGTGCGGAAATTAAAAGGAACGGTTGTTGGTTTTTACGAACAAATAAAACGATAGAACATCACATTGGCGACGAGAATTTCGAAACGGACCTTCGCAAATAGTTTGCACCAATTTTTATCGACAAAAATCGGAAGTTTGTTCATTTTGGATAGACGCTGTTGTCTGGCCTCCGAGCGTTATCGAAGTCATCGAAAGCTACTATCGATAACACCATTATCTAATCCATGGCTGAAGCACTACCAACGTTTCCGTCGTTTGTAGTCTATTCACACGACTCAGCAGGAGTTCGATGGACAAAGTGGGTTTCTCGCTTTCGCAACCTGATGGTGGCCGTAAATATTGTTGATCGCAAACGTCAAAGAGCTCTCCTACTCCACTACGCGGGTGAGGAAGTCAACGACATCCTTGATACTCTTCCAGATGCCGAAGCTGCAGAGGGAGAGGATCCGTTCGAAAAGGCTGTCACTGCTCTCAACAAGTTTTTCACACCAAAGCAAAACGTCGAATACCAGATCTACACGTTTCGACAATCTAAACAACAAACAGATGAACCACTAACAGCCTACTACACCCGTTTGAAACAACTGGCAACCTCATGCTCTTTCGACAATGTTGATCGTGAGATAAAATCTCAAATCATCCAAGGTTGTTTATCAAGTACACTACGCCGTAAAGCCTTATGTGAACCTGACATGACTCTCACTAAACTCATAGATGTTGGTCGTAGTTTAGAACTCTCCGATATCCAAGCAAAGAGTATGGAGAATGAGCATGTTAACAAACTGAGTCTGAATCGCAATAAGCAGATTTGCAACAATTCCAAGAAAACAGCTGACATGAAGTGTCACAACTGTGGTGGCACATGGCCACACGAGGGTGGAAAGACATCGTGTCCGGCGCATGGCAAGTACTGCAATTCGTGCAAGAAGCCAAATCATTTTGCGTCACAGTGTCGTTCGAAAGATGGTGCATCACAACAGCCGCCACATCAGCGACATCGCGACAGCATATCACATGATAGACCGCAAAGCCGACTGCCGAAAACCCGTCATGGCAAATACCATCGTGTTCGCCGTGTCAATGCCGACAGCAACGGAAGTTCATCTGACAACAGTGAACATTCATCTGAGCAGAGTCGTTATGTGTATGCACTGAGCGTTCATTCAAATCGATTGGACACCAAAAGAAATCTACCACACTTCTTAGTGAATGTAAACAACACTACAATCGATGTCATCGCAGACTCAGGAGCAAGTGTAAGCATCATGAGCCAACTCGATTTTTCTAAAATTAAACCTGTACCTCAGCTGCACAGCAACTACAAACAAGTATTTGCATACTGTTCGCAAAGCCCTCTCAAGGTGCTAGGGACTTTTCGTGCTGTGGTTAGATATAAAGACAGAAAGTCAGACACACTGTTCTACGTCATTGATAGCAAGGAAGGTTCTCTCCTAAGCTGGGAGGTATCTCAAGCACTACACCTACTGCACGTCGTGAAACCGATTGGTGAACGTACGACATCCACCGATCAGATCGTCAATGAACTCGTCACAGAATATGCTGATTTATTTCGTGGTGTTGGTAAGCTGAAGGACTTCCAAGTCAAACTACACATCGACAACGCCGTACAACCAGTCGCGCAGCCTCATCGTCGGGTGCCATTCCATGTTCGTCAACAGTTAGAAGATCAACTCAAGCATGACGAAGAGCTCGACATCATCGAAATGACCGAAGGAGCTACTCCGTGGGTGAGTCCAGTCGTCGTCGTACCCAAACCTAAGAGTGAAACTGGCCAAAAACGTGTGTGTGTAGATATGCGCCAAGCTAACACAGCAATCAAACGTGAAAGACACATTACGCCTACTATAAATGAACTGACCAGTGATCTAAATGGTGCAACAGTTTTCTCAAAATTGGATTTGAATCAAGGATATAATCAACTTGAACTTGCACCTGAATCACGTTACATTACAACATTCTCCACGCATGTTGGTCTGCGTCGATACAAACGTCTCAATTTCGGTATTTCATGCGCTGCAGAGATTTTCCAGAATGCAATCCGTGAGACACTCAGTGGATTAACGGGCGCAATAAACATTAGTGACGACATTCTTGTGTACGGTAGAACCGAGCAGGAGATGTTCAACAATCTGCGTGCCGTGTTTCAACGTCTGAGAGGAAAAGGGCTAACTCTTAACAAGCAGAAATGCGTCTATGCGAAGCGCACTCTCGAATTCTTTGGTAACGTATTCACTGAACGTGGCATCATGGCAGACCCGAAGAAGATTCAGTCAATTGTTAACATGAACATGCCAACCAATGCATCTGAAGTCCGCAGTCTACTCGGGATGACTAATTATTGTGCTCGTTTCATACCAAACTATGCTACAGTTTCCGAGCCACTACGTAGACTAACACGACAGGACATGGCAGTGTTGGTCCAAACAAGAATGAGCAAGAATCTGCACTCGCACAACTCAAACAGAAACTATGCAATGCTCCAGTAATGTCGTATTTTGACTCTGACAAGCAAACAGAAATACACACTGATGCTAGTCCAGTCGGACTCGGCGCCATCTTGATTCAACGTGGAAATAACAACGAAGAACATATCATCGCTTACGCCAGTAGATCGTTGACTGATGTCGAACAACGATACTCACAGACAGAACGAGAAGCACTCGCAGTCGTTTGGTCTTGTGAACATTTTCATATATACATCCATGGCAAGCCAGTGACCATTCATACTGATCACAAGCCATTAGTCAGTCTGTACAACAATCCAAAATGCAAGCCGCCAGCACGCATCGAGCGTTGGGCACTACGCCTTCAACCATATGAGACAACCATCATCTACAGACCAGGTCATGACAATCCAGCCGACTATCTTTCACGACATCCAACTTTGTCAAGTGACCGATCGAGTCGTGAAGAACAAATCGCCGAAGAGTACGTCAACTACCTCGTGGGTCATGCAGTACCGAAAGCTATGACTCGCATTGAAATTGCCACTGCGACCGTCAAAGACATGGTGATTACCTCCTCGTGGTCATTGATGACTATTCACGATTTCCTGTGGTTGAAATTGTTCAGTCAACCGCAGCAACCAGCGTGATACCAAAACTTGATCGCATCCTATCAGAATTTGGTTCGTGTGACATTCTGAAGTCGGATAATGGACCCCCCTTCAATCAGGGGCGCAACCAGCGAAAAATGCTGGGGGGGGGCTCAAGTTTAGAAAAGCCCGACGAAGTCGAAAAATTTTTGAAACTGTTCAAATCAATACTACTAGTTTTAATTAATAAAGAATTAAAGATAGAACTGATTATTATTATAAATTTTTATTTATAAGTCTGCAGTCTTTTTTTGTATCTTTAATAATTTATTAATGAGCTTGACTATCTTCTGTTTCAAAGTTTCAAGCCAGTTAAAGCAACTGTAAAAAAAAACAGTTTAAAACAATTTTGAAATGTTGTAGTCTAAATTACATTTTGATGTGTTTGCAGTTACAAAATAATTTTTCGATCAGTCTGTGAAAATCTGTTCACCATTTTATTTACTGGAAGAAGTGCAGTAGTTGTTTTGTTCACAGATATTCTCAATAAACTTTGCAAACGACAGGCAGACATAGTCGTCCCAAGATGACTTTTAATAAGGCGAAGTTTAGAAAAGGCCCTTTCTGCATCTGATGATGTAAATGTCTGAGTAAGAGCAACATCGAGTATGTGCAACTCGGGCTGAATGCTTGTGGCACAGAAAAGATCTTGCAGTTCGATACATGCATTGGGATCAGACTGATCAGCACGTAAACTTGTCGATGTGAATTGGAGCTGTCTTTGCACAGTTTCAGCGTCTTTTCCACGAAGGTTGCAGAATTCCGAAAGCTCGGGAGTCATTGTGCCATTCTGCAAAGCATCAAGAGCAGCCAAGGCAAGGTTGTCAAAACGACATTATCTGATCATCAGATAACCAGCGAAAAATGCTGGGGGGGGGCTCAAGTTTAGACAAGGGACGAAAGCGAAAAATTTTTGAAACTGTTTAAATCAAAACTACCAATTATAATTAATAAAGAATTAAAAATAGAACAGATTATTATTATTATGAGTTTGACTATCTTCTGTCTACAGTATTATTTTGTATCTTTAATAATTTATTAATGAGTTTGACTATCTTCTGTCTCAAAGTTTCAAACCAGTTAAATCCCCTTACCCCCCCCCCCCCCCCCAAAAAAAAAAACTCATCGGATTTGGAAAAATTGCAGGGTCTCTCCTATTAGGCCTGGGGGGGGGGCGCAAGCCCCCCCCTGCCCCCCCCTAGTTGCGCCACTGCCTTCAATGGTTTTGAATTCACCCGTTTTGCTGAATATATGGGTTTCAAGCATCGAAAGATAACTCCGCTATGGCCGCGTGCCAATGGTGAGGTCGAACAATTTGTGAAGACGGTAAAGAAGGTTATCAAGACAGCGCAACTCGAACACAAGAATTGGCATCAAGAACTGAACATCTTTCTTCGTCAGTATCGTGCCACGCCTCACAGCACAACTGGTCGTCCTCCTGCGACAATGCTGTTTGGACGTCCCTTCAAAACAACTCTACCATCAACAGAATCATCTACAGTCACTGATACACAAGGCGATAGAAAATTTCGTGAGCGAGATGCTCTCATGAAGTCGAAGATGAAGGACTACGCTGACAACAAGTCCTATGTCAAACCTTCATCAATCAGCGTGGGTGACACGGTCATTGTGAAACAACCAATCACACACAACAGATCACTCACACTGTACATGCCAGTACCACACACAGTTACGTCAAAGAACCACTCGATGATCACTGCTACACGCAACACTGACGGACAATCAGTCACCCGCAACTCGTCACTCTTCAAAGGAATAGATAACCGCTTGTCGGGTTATGCAAAATTCAAGGAACCATCCGAAGACGTGGTGGAAGGTGATGTCACATCCAGTGATGTCATGCCGCAAACTGCTCCGGAAGGCGAGTACAGCACACAGCAAGATCAGAACGCTGTACGCCGCTCCAAGCGTGAACATAAACTGCCCGCCCGCTTTGCAGACTATGTTGTGAACTAATATTTGACTAGGTTTTCCAAAAAGGGGAGGGATGTAATGTAGTAACGATAGGGGATCTTTGTTTATATGGCGGCGTTGAAGTGCGGAAATTAAAAGGAACGGTTGTTGGTTTTTACGAACAAATAAAACGATAGAACATCACAATAACCATCTTTATTTCAATGATTCAATTTGAAAAAGCAAATCGAATCCAAAAAAAGGCAAATCTAATCGAATCAAAATCACTGAGGCCAAAATCGAATCCAACAATGTTCAAATCGAATCGCAACCTTGCCTAAATCACGATTTAAATCGCAATCGCGATTTATTTTGCCCCTCACTGTACGCAGCACATCTCAAACCTCGTTTCTTCCCGATAAAGCCCCAATCCCAGCCAGTCTGTGGTCAACACAAAGAATCCCATAACATGCTTAAGTCATATAGGAAACTGCGTACTAATTTAAAGATTTCGTTTAAAACAAGATCAAATTAAAAACTAAAATCGTGAGACAATGCCACCTAACACACTCAGATTGAAGATTGGTGCTGTTATCATGCTTATTATACTCAGAAACTTATTACCCTCTAATGGTCTCTCCAATGGAACTTGGCTCACAGTCACACGATTGCAACCCAATATATTTGAAGCAGGAGAGATAGAATCAGCTAACATGGAAACTGTTTTAATATCGAGGATACCACTTACCCAAGCTTAAACGTAAACAGTCTTTTCTCCGATTAGCCTATGACGATCACTAAATCTTAAGGTCAAACTTTCAAAAAACTTTGCAACTACCTAACAAAACCGTTTTCAGCCACGGAACTCTATGTAGGACTGTCGCTGGTATTGAATTATTACACCGAATATAATGAGCAAATTTTTGGGCGAATACATTTCCGGAAATAAATTTTCCTGGCGATGAATTTTCGGGAGAAGAATATTCCGGAGATTAATATTCTGGGATGAATGTTCCGTCGGTAAATTTACCGGATCCCCTTCTTACTATCGCTCTAGTCCGTTGCATAACTAATTGAAAACAGGATGCTCGTTGTTTTCAAATCAAATCAAATAAGACAATCTTTATGGTCGCACTTTTTACGGCTTTAGAGGTTAAGCGCCGAGTGTCTCTCTGGCACAATCAAAGTAAGTAAGTCTAAGTAGTTTTCGTGACTAGGCAAGTCACGGAGGCAAGTAACTTTTTTTGCAAGATACGGGGGAGCCATCTCTTTGAGGCACTTGAAAACTAGAAGCGCCACTTTGAATTCAATCCTGCGTTCGATCCCCAGCCAATGGAGTTCACTGAGGATGAGGTTATGTGGTCATAGTTGTGTTTTCTCATCACAAGCCTGGCAGCTGTATTGACGTTGCATTGCAGGCGACGAGTTAGAGTTTTGGGTAGCAGCATCATGAAGCACACACGAGCGTGCATGGTCAAGTCAGAGTCCAGAAAGACGCCGAGGTCTCTAACTGATAAAGATGGCGAAATCCAATCATTTCCCAGTCGTAGAGGCGCAGATAGGCACTGGTCTACGACGGCGGGTTGTGAACTTCCGATTTGTTTGAATTGAGTTATAGGCGACTCCATTGGTAGACGTTGTCAATGCACGCCGAGACCAGTGTGGAAAACCCTGCGACGTTATTGACATCACAGTGACCATAAACCTGTGTGTCGTCAACATAGAAGTGTGATCGCCATGGCTGGCGATGATTTTTGACAGGTCCGCAGTACATATCTAAAAGAGTGTTGGACTGAGAACCGATCCTTGAGGAACACCGCAGATTGATAAAACCCTCGACGAAGTCGTGTCCCCAATCTTAATCTGGCATTCTCGTCCGTTGAGATAGGAAAAAGCCAGTTGAGTCCTGGTCCGTCGAAGCCAAAGAAAGACTGCAATCTCCGGCAAAGTATGCTGTGATGTCAAATGCTGCTGATAAATCAAGAAGTACGAGAAGTTTGAGTTTTCCTTGGTCGGCTGCCTCGAGAACGTCTGAGAACACTTTGAATACAGCTGCTTCTGTTGAGTGATGTTGGCGGTAGGCTGATTGGTAAAATTTTATTATTGTCGAGATGTTTTGTGATTCTAACAAGAATCAGTCTTTCCAGTAGTTTAGAGATAACTGATAGGTTGGATATAGGCCGGTATGAGCTGGTATCACCACAGTCAAGATTTGTTTTTTTGAGAATGTATGTAAGATGTTTTGAAAGATTGAGGGAACACTCCGTCACTGAGTGATTTGTGAAACGGAGCGAGATTGGGCGCGGCCTTTTTTAAAAGCCATGGTGGTATTTCATCCAGAGAGCACTGTTTATTTGGGAAAGAATTGATGAGACAGAGAACCTCGTCCAGACCGACAGGGGAAAAACTGAGATAGCAGGGTCCCAGGAGTCGAAGCTCTATCGTTATTTAGTTTGGTGTTGAAAAACTGTAATAATTTGAACAATTTTTTAAGAATTGGTAACGACTAGAGATGTGAGCGTGAAATACAGTGCTAGAAAAAATGTTACGACAGTCCCCATTTTTTGTAATAACTTAAGTTTAAATTATCGTACGAAGCTCAAATTTACAAGAACTGTATAATATCTTTAAAGAATATTACTCGTATTTTTTTTTTCACTTTGATCAAGAATTAAGCGCAAATCCCACAAAAATCCATTTTTTGGCATAGAAATATTGTTACGACAGGTTACATAAAAACTCATGAATTTCAGTATTTTGACAAAATTTTTTATTTAAAACTAAATGAAATAATGTTTCAATAGGATGTCATTCCTCCTTTCTTAGATATAACATCTATGCACCTATTTTTCATGGAGAAAATAAGTGTTTTGATGACCTTTTCATCCAAATTTCTCCAGGCGCTCCAAATTGCTGCTTTCAATTCATTTTCTGTGTTATATTGCTGTCCCTTGCCATAAACGGATCTTGAAAGAAGTCCCCAGACATTTTCAATCGGATTCAAGTCGGGGGAACACGCGGGCCAGCCCATTACTTGCATGTTGGACTCCTGGAAAAATGCTCTGGTTGCCTTGGAAACATGAATAGGAGCATTATCTTGCTGAAATTCATGTTGTTTTGCTTCAGAAAAAGGAAGGAGATGATCCTTGAGCATTTGGATGTACTTCTGAGAGTCCTGCCTCTCTTTCAAAAGCACAAGTTCCGTCCTCCCAAAGGCTGAAATTCCTCCCCAGACCATCACAGAACCTCCTCCGTGTTTTCTGCTGAAAAAAACATCTCTTTCTTTTCTAAGATCATGCCAGTAGTATTTATAGCCATCTGGACCATCAAGGTTGAATTTTTTTTTATCTGTGAAAATTACGCGTTCCCATTTTTCGTTGTAGCTGACCATCTCTTTTGTCCAGAGGAGGCGTTTTTTCTTGTGATGGACTTTCAACGCTGGAGCTCGCTTTCGCATTTCGTATTTCAACTGTCCACTTGAATTAAGATAATTGCATACTGTCCTAACATGGACATCCAAGTCCAGCTTATCTTTTAGCTGTTTACACGAATATTCCCCTTGTGAAGCCTCCCTGATGAGACGTCTCTGAATCTGATTCGAGAGTTTTTTCGGTTTTCTGCCCTTGTACTTCTTCCCATACGAGTCTGGATCATCCAAAAAACATTTGATGACAGCTCTTGACCTATTCAACTCATTTGCAATCTTTCTTATTGAATATTTTGCCTTCCTAAAGGCCTTAACTTGTCCTCTTTCTCCTTCTGTCAAACCTGCTTTCTTCCCCATGATGAAATGAATGTAAAAGGAAGTTTTGAATTTCACACTCCTTTATATAGCCTTCTTAATGACATTTTAATGTTTGATCTTTCCAATAAGCCCTTGAAATTGATGAAACGAGCCCAAAACGGAAACTGTCGTAATAATATTTCCAGGCCAAAAATGATTCATTTGCATAATTTACGGGAACCATTAACCCACATGAAAGGAAATTTTGCACGATGTTTACAAATGATGTTTTATATAATTGCTGAAAATTTCAGCAAGATATGTTAATTTGTAAGGAAATTATCCATAAAAAATGGGTATGTCGTAACAATATTTCTAGCACTGTATTTCAGTTGTTTTATTTCAAAAGGTTTTGTTCTTTTTGAAATATTTCAACACAAAAAAAAAACATTAAAAAAAAACAAAAAATTTTTAACTTTAAAAATGAAGTTTTGATGTTGCTGAAACCAATTTCAGTTTGTTTAGCAATCATCTCTGCAAGTCCTACCAATAGCCTGGTGGAATGGTACATGCTCATCACGGCTTCTTGCTAAAGTAGCTTCTAAGATTTTGTCATTGCCATAACGACCGCTATAATCAAAAGAGGTTTAACATAACAATAACATAATAATTATTTATAGTGGTTAAGAAGACCTGGATCTGTGTAATAACCACTCTTTTTAGTCTTCATAACCGAATTTACTTAAATAAATCTTAAATTTATCTACTGTGTCAGCATGGATAGTTTCCTTATCTAGTTTATTCCGTAAAGAAACCACCCTTGTCCTGAAATAATTATTTTTTAAGTTTCCCGACGCCTTCCTATATAATTTACAATTGTGCCCTCTGGTAGAAGCACTTTTTTTGGCTTCTAAAAACTGTTCAGGCAAAAGGCCTTCCTTTCCCGATAAAATTTTGAATGCCTCGATGAGGTCCCCTCTATTTCTTCTCTTTTCCAGAGTCGTTAATTTACATCTACTTAATTTTTCCTCGTAACTCAGCTTTCCAAAACCTTCTATCATCCTGGTTGCCTTTATTGTACTCTTCCCAACACTTCTACATCCTTTCTCAAATGAGGGTTCCACACTTGCACGCAGTACTCAAGATGTGGCCTTACTAAAGCCTTATACAATCTCAATATTACATCCTTGTCCCTACTCACTACTGTTCTCTTTATCATTCCAAGTACTCTGCTTTTTTACAAACTTCCATGCATTGTTGAGATGCTTTTCCATTGTTATGCATTATTACCCCCAGATCTTTTTCAT